>CANXME010002242.1:0-340000 GCA_948144175.1 Closterium sp. NIES-65 | reverse complement strand
GTCAGGAAATGCTCGCAACGACCCTCGACGGAACCGACATTTTACTCGGGCGTGATTGGCTGCGACGACACAACCCGCGAATTGACTGGACGACGGGTGACTGCACCGTGCGAGTGAACGGTAACAACATCGCCTTACCTCGCTGGGGCTCGCCTGAGTCTTCGTCGGTGCGTGTCAACGCGATCACGATGAAACGCGCTGTTGCGGCCGGAGCCGACGTGTACGCGGTTGACATTCGGGAAGCCGAGGCAGCAGACAAGGGAGGCGATTTACAGAAACTGCTGACCGACGTACCGAGTGACCTGGCGGCACTGTTACAACAGTACAGTGACATTTTCCCGGATGACCTGCCGACGGGACTGCCACCTCAGCGACCGCACGATCACAGGATAGAACTGGAACCGGGGGCACAGCCAACAGTACAGCGACAGTTCCGACTGACCCAACCCGAATTAGACGAACTAAGGAAGCAGCTCGATTACCTGCTAGAAAAGGAATTCATTCGCCCTAGTTCGTCGCCTTTCGCCGCACCAATACTGTTCACACCGAAAAAGGACGGGGGTTTTCGCATGTGCATCGACTACAGGGCACTGAACAGGGTTACCATCAAATCCCGTTACCCCATCCCACGAGCCGACGAACTGATCGACCAACTGCGCACAGCCCGGGTTTTCTCGAAAATCGACCTCCGGGGAGGATACCACCAAATCCGCGTCAACCCACCCGACTGCCCTAAAACCGCATTCCGAACACGCTACGGATCCTTCGAATACACCGTCATGCCATTCGGACTGACCAACGCCCCCGCCACTTTCCAAATGACCATGAACGAAGCATTCCGCCCGCTTTTAGATAAGTGCGTCATCGTTTATCTGGACGACATACTGATTTACAGCCCTGACAGAGCACAGCACTTACAAGACATCGAAGCAGTTTTTAAAATCCTGAGTGAGAACCGCCTACTGACCAAAGCATCTAAGTGTGAGTTTTTACAGGACCGCCTGGAGTTTTTGGGACATGTTATTTCAGCTGCAGGAGTGGAAATAGACCCGAAGAAAATTGCGACGATTCAGGCTTGGCACGCGCCGACCAACTTGACCGAGTTGCAGAGTTTCCTGGGGTTCGTCAACTACGTGCGCCGGTTCGTCCCCGACATGGCGAAACTGACTGCCCCGTTGACTGACCTGCTGAGGAAGGGGGTTGAGTACACGTGGGGGGAGAAAGAGCAAGCTGCCTTCTCGGCCCTCAAAAATATTTTGTGCTCCCCGCCCGTCCTTCACATTGCAGATCCCCACCGTCCGTTCGAGCTCGTCACCGACGCAAGTGACATCGCTGTGGGAGCAGTACTGTTGCAGGATTTCGGGAATGGCCTCCAGCCAATCGCGTACGAGTCCCGCAAGTTACACCCGCCCGAACGTAACTACCCGATACACGACCGCGAGATGCTAGCGATCGTGCACGCGTTCAAAGTTTGGCGATGTTACCTGACTGGTGCCGACGTGACAGTACGGACAGACCACCGCTCGCTACAGTACCTTCGCGCCCAACCGAATCTCAACCCACGACAGATTCGCTGGTTGGACTATCTCGAGTCCAATTTTCACTACACCGTCACGTACAAAAAAGGAGCATCCAACATCGCCGACGCTCTCACCCGCCCCACCGCCCAACTCCACGCCATCCTACTCGCCCAGACCAACCCGCTTTTAACTGGCCTATTCACCCACGGATACCGCACCGACCCATTTTTCACGACCGGAAATTCACAGCAACTGGCAGAAGCAAAAGGAGTTTATTACGTAAAAACAGGCACCAACCGCATTTGGGTACCCGCGTACTCACTACTGAGGGAGCTGCTGCTGCAGGAGGCACACGACGGGATTACCTCGGGACATTTCGGGGTAGAAAAAACACGACAGCAACTGCAGCGGTACTATTACTGGCCGGAGCTGTTGACCGACGTACAGCAGCACGTGGGCTCGTGCCCGACGTGTCAGGTGATGAAGAGTTCAAGGAAGCGGAAGGCGGGTCAATTGCAGCCGATCCCACCGCCCGAACGCGCCTGGCAGCAAGTAACCATGGACTTCGTCACAGGGTTACCTTCGAACCCTGGGGGTAACGACGCGGTGATGGTCGTCGTGGATAGGTTGACGAAGATGGCACACTTCGCTGCGTGCAAAAAGTCGATCTCAGCCGAAGAGACCGCTCGCCTGTTCATCGCAGCCGTTGTTCGCCTGCACGGGATACCAGCAGCAATTATCAGCGACAGGGACACGAAGTTTACCAGCAACTTCTGGAAGAACCTCTGGGAGCAGTTCGGGACCAGGCTACAGTTCAGTTCGTCGTACCACCCCGAGACCGACGGCCAAACGGAGCGGACGAATCAGACGATGGAGCAGTTGATTCGTGCCACGTGCGACGACCCCACGACCTGGGAGCAGCAGCTGCCGCTGATCGAGTTCGCGTACAACAACGCCACATCAACCACGACGCAGCAGTCCCCGTTCTACCTGAACTATGGGCAGAACCCCACAGTGCCCATGACGCCGAGTCCGGACAACCCCACGCCACGCGCACAACAATTCGCCGAAATCCTGCAAGCTGCCCGCGCCAGAGCCGCCGAAGCAATAAAAAAGGCCAACGTCATCGCTAAGCGCAACGCTGATCGCCACCGCCGCCCCGTCACGTATCAATCTGGAGATTACGTGCTACTCGACACGCAAAATCTGCGACTGCCCGACGTACCAAAATTACGACCGCGCTACTGTGGACCATTCCAAATCAGTCACATGATCACACCCGTCACCGCGCACCTACTGTTGCCAATTGACTGGTACATCAGCCCTTCGTTCCACGTCAGCCTACTTCGCCCATACATCCCGACCACGAGTCAACTGCCGCGTCACCGGCCACAATCAATGACTCGCCCTGCATCAGAGCCGATCATCGAGCCCGAGAAATTTTTGAGCCATCGGATCCGCCACCCCACGGGAATCAGGAGGATTGAATTCCTCGTTCGCTGGAAAGACCGCACGCCAACTGAAGATAGCTGGGTGCCCCTGAGCAACATCGAAAATCACCCTGCCCTGCAAGTGTACTTGAGAAGCCGGGGATTCCGGGATATACACGCACTCGCGTAGCGGAGGGGGCTTCTTAAGGGGGGGGGTAGTGTAAGGAATTTTCTCAGGCATTCCTTACGGAGCCGACTACATCGCGTACAGCAACAGCCGACTGTTCGCCCGTTACTGCTAACGGAACTTCGCCGACTTCGCGCGCACTGTTTTGCCAAACCTCGCACTGCTGGCATGGCCGTATCGGCCTACGCTTCGGGACTAGCCCGAGCCTCGCTCCAGCGTAGCACTAGCAAGTTCGCACGCACCGCGTTACCGTTTTGCATGTTTCGCGTATAAATGCTCGCTCATGCCTTCGCTCACATTTTGTACTCGTTTGACACCTTAGTGCAATTCTCGCTACCTCGATTCATTGCACCCGTAACAATATGTAAGACACAACCGTTTGTGCTCATCAATGTTTCATTACCCAAGCCAAATTATTGTAATTAAATATGAAACATTGATTGAAATATTACTACCATCACGTGAACAAGGGCCATGCTGTAGAGCATGAAAGCGGCATGTTCACAGCAGGTTCTGTATGATGTGCGTTTTGTAGTGTCCCTTGCCCCATGCCGGTACTTAGTGCTACAACGGAATGTATGCAGGTCGAGGGAAAAAAAATATGCACCTGGAATTTCGCAACAGGTGTATCGCATTAAAAAAGGACTGGTATGGTGACGTGACAACAGCGAGTTCTGATGTATTCCCAATCGAGTATGTATGGAAAGGTGTTCTCCATGTTTCACACGTGTCATGAAGCCATTTCCTTGGTGTGGGGAACGTGCAAGAGAATTTTGAACTTCCAATTGAAACCCGATTAGGGCATCAATGATGTGGCGTCTCCCACTCCCAAGCTTTCGGCTGTGCCGTCCAATCATCTATTTCCGGTTCTTGGGATACTACTGTGTGCAAATGCCATGTCGCCAGCTCGACATACCTACGATCTACCTTTGTCCTACACCGGCCCTAAGTCTCTACTCCCAGTCCCAAAACATATTCGCCTCACCAAACTACTCATGACAGCGATTCGGCTTCGCTCACTCACTCATCACGGCCCTTGTCTATCGTCCCCTCTCCACCATCCCGCCTCATCGATGTCACCAAGGGCCGCATGTCAGACGACCCTAGTAAGCTGGGAATCACACTTAGCAGCCAATTTTGCTTTCCAACTGTCTACACTTCACAAGTACGTGCCACTTTCCGTGGCTGCTGGGGAACAATTGCGCCAGCACAGCACAATCTGCGTCGCGGACACAGTTCCCTGAGAACTATTTAGGCTGGTTTTCGAGGCGATCTGGATGTCCAAGAGTGCGGATTCTATAACAGGTTTTCGAGGGACCTTTTTCCGAACCGCCGCACACTGGATACTGGCAATTGAGTCAGGTTTGAGTCACTGTAGCTGCAGTTTCCACCAGGAAAGAGTAGTTTTAATTCGCTTTTGTTGGTGACTTCAGTTGACTGACTTTCTTTCTGCCCCGGAGCACAAAAAGGTTCTGACCCCTCCACCGCAGACGCAGAGTCTCGTCCAATCCCCCTCCGCCAAACTTGCGCTGCCATTCGCCCACACCAAACACGTCTTCAGAAGCTGCCTTCCCCCATTCGCAGGCTGACGGGTAAGCCTCCGAAGCGCGTGCCAGCACAACGAAGCAAGCAACCAGGAACACCACCCGTGCGTCATCGCCATCTCCAACATCGCAGGTTTGGATCAACCGCCTATCCGACGGTAATCGCAAGCGGAGAGTGCGCGCGCGTTGGAAGGATGCGGTACAGGGAGCGCGGAGCCCCCAAAGGCGGAATTCTTCGGGGATGGTTGGCGTGGCGAGGCGAGGCGACAACATACAGTAGAAAACGCATCCAATTTTCGCCCTCTGCACCACTCCGCTTGTCAGTGAATCAACTGATCCAACTTCTTCCCCTGTCACAACATCTAGCCATCTAGTGCAGACTCGCTCTACACACTAGCAGGACCAGCACCGTTCCTCGATCTTCCCAGTAACCTGCATCTGGAGAGCTGAATACACCGGTCCAACACAGATCAGTCTCAATTTTGTTGTTCAAGTCAGGTGTTCAACAATTCGTCGATATCCCTTTCATCGTTCAGCCATTTTTCCCAAGTTTCGTTTTTGCTCGATAGAATTAAGCCTTTAATTATTAAGCCTTAAACCATCATCGTCTGGCCGACAAGCAACCAAGCCACAATGGAGGCAATGGCAGTCATTCCTGCAAGGGCCACCCTGAACACAGGCTTCGCTGCTTCTAAATCGTCCGTCTCTCTTCGTCAACGCAGCGGACAAGTATGCCGTGTGACAATGATCGCTTCGGCGAAAAGCTCGCCGAGATTCGTCTGTGCTCTTTCAGGCGCTGAGTCCCACGACAACTCTCTCTCCTCTTCTTCCACCTTCGCTTTCCCGCCGTCATCCGAATCCTCCAAGCGGCTCACCCCGCCGGGAGCGGTGGCTTCTGAGAACTTCGTCGAGATCGGCGGAGGCGGTCCGTTCAGTGGACCAAGCGGCAAAGGCGGAGGCGGAGGCGGTGGCAGTGGCGGTGGCGGTGGTAACGGCGGCGGTGGCGGCGACGGTGAGCGGAACCGATCCGAATCCCTTGCCGTGCTGGCTGCTTTGGGGAAGAGCGTCGAGTCCATTCCCAAGGAGCTCGCAGATGCAGTCTTGGCCGGTCGAGTTCCTGGTGCTATTATGGAGCGATTTACCGCAATGGAGAAGTCCGCGATTCTGGGACGCCTGGTGCGCGTGTCTGGGTTCCAAGAACGCCTTCTGGCGGACGACCTTTTCTTCCTTAAAGTCTTCTTCGAGTGCGGCGTCGGAATGTTCACTAAGGTATGTTAGATTCACGATAGAGTAGTGTGATCCACTTTCCTAGCTCAAGTATAATCCTTTCCGGTGCTTGGTTGATATTCCTGACGAAACCGCGAACCCGGTTTGCCCTGTCAAACATGCCTTAGCGTGAATGCTACCATGACACGATACAATTGGTGATCGATAGCGCGCCACATGGATAAGACGCAATCCTTATTTATGATTATTTCCCTAATTGTCACGCTTGTCTCGTTCCGTTGCTGTGCACTCTGTTCCCGTACCAGACTTTGGCCGAGTATGATCGCCGAAAGGAGAATTTCATGAAGGAGATCAACTTCGTGATCGCCGATATCGTAAGTCAAACCCCGATTGCGTGCTTCGGATCGGGTATTCATGTACATTAAACTTTCAATCGAAACAACTCCTTGACCTTGGTCCCACTTGCGTCTCGAGTTCCATCGCTATTTCGTCGTTTTAATGCCGTTCCGATCCAGTTTCTTGCATCTGAACGTTGACTTTTTCCCCGCTCCCGTTTCCCATCAGGTAATGGCGCTCTTCGCGGACTTCATGCTGGTTTACCTGCCAGCTCCCACCATTGCGCTGCGCGCTCCTGCCATTATCAAGGGCAACAAGATCGCATCGTTCTTCGCGCGTTGCCCTGACAATGCCTTCCAGGTATGATTGGTCTGTTACGGTATTCTCTGTTATTAAGGTGGGCGTTTATTTTATCTGAAGCTACCTTTTCGCTACCCATGACTGATCCTTCTACGTCCTTCTGTGTTATCTCATTTCCAGATGGCGCTGGGAGGAGCCAAGTACAATCTTTTGCAACGAGTGGGCTGTGTCGTGGTAAGTGGTTGAATGTAGGAAACACAATCGTCACTTGTACCAAGTCGGCGTTTGCGTGTCATACTGGCTTGACTGTCCTGAAGAATTTTGGTGATTCGGAAACATACTATTCCGAAAGGATCTCACTGGTATTCTTTGCTCCCTTTTGCAGAGAAATGGCGGGAAGCTAATGGCCGTGGGAACAGTGTCGTCCTTGGTGAGTGATCACAAGCTTCGATGCATGTGTCTTCCATTTGTGCATAATTGGCACTACATTGTGAAATACGCTGGGATGTATGGCTGCTGAACTACGTCCCTCATTCTATGCAGATTGGTACTGGTGTCACAAATGCACTGGTTGCTGCTGGCAAGAAGAAAGAGGCTGCTGCTACTGGCAAGGAGGTGGTGAAGGGCGAGGGGGAGCTTCCTTTGGTGGCAACAAGTGTTGCGTATGGTGCATACATGGCTGTCTCGAGCAACTTGAGGTGAGTTTGTGCTATGAATGGCTACCTCTGCAACTATTGTGGATTGATATTGTAAATGAGGAGTCTTTGATTGTTCAAACGTTACAATTGTGCTTTGCTATTTTGATGTGTGCAGATATCAAATACTTGCGGGGGTAATTGAGCAACGCATGCTGGATCCTCTTCTTCGCAACCACAAGATTGCCCTCTCTGGAGCTTCTTTCTGTATCCGTACCCTCAACACCTATCTTGGCTCCCTCTTGTAAGTTCCAACTGTATCAACTTCCTACCCCATCATCCCTTGTAGAGTCACTTTGTACAAGCCCAAGAAAATATATGTTTTCTCATTCTCGTCCTCGTCCTCGTCTTCCTTTCTGCAGGTGGGTGGATTATGCTCGCCTGGTCGGAGTGCAGTCCCATGAAGCAGAGGCTCAGGCAGCTTGATTTTTTTAGCTTCGCTTCATGCTGGGTTAAATGGCTTTAGAGTAGGGTGCCCGTCCTGTGTGGTAACACAGTTTTGATTCAACGTTCTTCATTATAGTGTTGGTCAAGGTAGTGTGCTTTGAATGTGCCATGCTTCTGATATATGTTGTGCTTGCATCTTCTTTCCTATTGATCTTGTATTTTTGCTGTGAATAATAATTACCAGTTTCCTGAGTCATAAACAAACGATACTCCGTAACAAAGTCTTCTCGATGACTCGAACGAGCAAATCTGCTGTTGACGTTTCCACGTTTTCGAATCTCCACGTGCCATCCCAACCAGCAGACAGCAAGCAAGCACCTGCTGCACCTGCTGCGGTGGTGGCGTTTTTGTCAGCCCCTAGGGACGATCAACCCAGAGAAGTTTTCCCGATCGCGAGTCGCATCGCAATGCATCGTCCGTGTCGAGTCGCCTCGATTCCATGAAATCCACCATTCCTGACACGGTGGGTCACGGGAACACATGCCAGCGCATACTTCCAGGGCGAGGATCACAGAACTTGGAGAACGGGGTATTTTAGTACACATAATGTCACATCAACAAATCTCTTGAACGAGGAGGCTGCTTAGAATTTCGGCCACTGCCACACCTACCGTATCGCCACTGCCACACCTACCGTATCGCCACTGCCTCGTCGACTGCGATCTTGCTCCACTCGTGCGTGTTGCAGCCTCTCACAGGCGGTACTTCTCGGGCAGGGGCGAACGGAGCAGCTAGTGAAACAAGCCCATTAACATGGCTGGCGAGCCTGGCTGCTTCGAGGATGCGGTTTCCAGCGCAAGTGGCGCGGCGTACAGCGTGCCGTGGGCTCTCGGTCCCTGCTCTCAGCCGTCCATGCTGCCTGCTGGCTGGACGGCATACTTCTTCCCGCTCTCACTGCTTCCCTCCATCTATGGCTTCCTGGTGATCCAGGTGAGATAAAAATTCTTGATTTTTTTTTTTTTTTTTTTTTTTTTTTCGGCCAAGCCAAGCACGCCATACAAAACGCGCTAACCTTGTGCACGAGCCGAACTATTTGCTAGAGTATCGTCGGTTCTAAGTTTATTTCCTCAACAAACTTCTATCGTTGGATGTCCTTGTGGCAACCCAAGTTCGTCGCTCTCTGCTGGCTATTTCACTACTAGGCCCATCGCCGAGGCTGTCACTTGTCAAGTTACTCTGCCAGATTAAGCACGCCACCGTGAGCGCACTAACCTTATGTGACAGCAACTCTGCTATTTGCTGTGGTGTTTGAGTCGTCTGACGCCTCTCGCTCTCTCTCTCTCTCTCTCTCTCTCTCTCTCTCTCTCTCTCTCTCTCTCCCTCTCTCTCTCTCTCTCTCTCTCTCTCTCTCTCTCTCTCTCTCTCTCTCTCTCTCTCTCTCTCTGCTGGCAGCTGGTGGCGACGGCTGCAGTGCAAGCAGCATGTGAGCTGCTGGGATTCAACCTCGGATACTCCAAATTCGCCTCCACTGCGAAGTGGAAGTCAATTCAGGTGACTCCTCACATCATCCTGCCATCATGTGTGCGAGCATACAAGCATGCCAGCAAGCTTAGACACTAGCGAGATCGTGGTGTGCGTGCGTCTCACATACCACACGCACGCCTTCCCGTTCCACTGCATTGCCAGAGTCCCCTCACATGCACATGTTCCTTCCCCACAACTATTCTCGCATTCTTTTTAGCATTTCGGGCTGAAATTGCTACCAACTCTCTCCACAACCCTCTTCCCAACCCCACCCCACCCCTGTCAGATACCCTCTCGTGTGGGCCTTCTCCTCTTCTACCTCCCAGCAGCACTCATCGCTGCTCTCTTCCTTTCAGCCGCCCTGGGACTCTCGCCCGCCCTCCACCTCCTCCGCGCCACACACATGCTCCCTCACTCTCCCTCTCCGCTCCCACCAACCGTTGCCTCTTGGATGCCTGCTCCTGCTGGGACTGGGAAGCCCGGGTGGGAGGGACAGATGGGTGTGAGGGAGCAGCTAGTAGCAGCGATTGCAAGTGAACAGTGGCGCCTGGTGCTGGTCTGTGCGGCCTGCCTGGTGCACTATTCCAAGCGATGCCTGGAAGTAAGTAGAAGGTTGTTTTCCGGGGTTTGTGTGAACAGATTTGTTACCGATCGTGGGCTCTGCTGCTTCTAGTACATTGCCTGCTCTTAGCACTTGGTTGATTTGTTACTGTTTTTGCTTTGACAACTGCTATTTGTGATCCTGCTGACCATTCGCACCCATCTTCACTCTCTGTCCTTCTCTCCCCTTCTTCTCTCTCTTCCCACTATCTCTTCCTAACTCTTATTCCCAACTCTCTTATCCCTCTCTCTTCCCCTCTCCCTTATCCTTTTCTCTCCCTCCCCCTGCTTCCCCATCCCGAATCAGACTCTCTTCCTGCATCGTTTCTCTGGCACCACTTGCCTGGTTACAACAGTGTTCATCATGCTTGGATACTGCACCCTTGCCTACGTCCTCCTTTCGTCCCAATGGCTCACCGCTGCTGCTGCTACTCTCCCCTCCCGTGCCACCACTGCTGCTGCAACTGCTGCTGCTGCCGCCACCGTCACCGCTGCTGCTTCTACCGCTGCTGCTGGTGCCAGTGCGGCTGCTCCCTGCAGTGTTTCGCCTACTGTGAATCTCATGCCCCTTGGCCTGCCACTCTTCCTCATTGGCATTGCTGGGAACTTTTACCATCACTGGTTGCTCACTCGGCTGCGCTCTGATGGTACGTCCTTTCCTAACCGTCTCCCTGCCGACTACACTGCCTGTTTTATTGCATGCTTAATCTCTGTGTCAATCCCCGAAGCTGCGTCCATGTGTCTTAGATTCTAAATGAAACGACTCAAAAGTAACCCTCATCAGTTCCTGTAACTACATCTATGTGTCCTACATGTCACCACCAGGCAGTCACGAATACCGCGTCCCTCATGGTGGCTTATTTGAATGGGTGACCTGCCCGCACTACCTCTTTGAGTGCATCGACTTCCTGGGGGTTGCCTTGATGTCTCAGGTGAGTCACTTGCTCTCTGCCATGTAAAATCGTAACACACCTTTGTTACATGCTGACGGGTTTATGTTTTTGTCCAATTGTTGATTTTCACAATCTCTGTTGCATTTATGTTTAAGTGTACTGAGTTGGTATATTGACTCATTCACGTGACGTCCCTCCCACGTCACTGCTCTGTATCATTTCCAGACTGTGTTAGGTGTGGCGGAGTTCTTGTTCACACTATTCTACCTGTGTGGACGAAGCATTGCAACGAGGCGATGGTATAGAAAAAAGATGGACGACTATCCAGCAAGCAGATGGGCTATCATTCCCTTTCTTCTGTAAAGAGTTTGATTGTATGAAATATACGTATTCGTTACTATGTTAGAAAATAATTACTGTCAAAATGAAGGGCAATATTTGAGTGCTGTTCTTGACATTCGCTCTCTAGAGTGTCTACCAGGGCGACGTCAGGTTGTGCACTGTACAGCTTTCTGTACGCTCACTGCGGTCAAGTAAATTTCGTCACGGTGCAGAACGGTAAACCTTGAAAACCGCTTCCCACCGTGTGGAACCGTTCTGAGCTACGATAAAGAACCGAACATGTGTGAGACATGTACAACCTAACGTCGCCCAGCAACTAAAACCGAAATCACACAAACAAGCTCACGGAAAATGCAGCAGTGTACGGAGTTGTATGTCTCGAGTTGACTACCAGCGATGAGGGCTGTAACTAGTCAATCAACCAGCACAAGTTGACGTGAGAAATTTTCAGCCGCACATACGAAGAGGCCAGAATGCCAAATCGGACCGCTGCAGCTGATGACGTCAGTAAGGGAGCGAGCGATAGGAGTGGCTCGCTCCAGACAGAAAGCTCGGCGCGCGTCCGGTGGAAGCTTCTAGCGCGCGCACTGCTTAGGGAATCCGCGGGGAAAGGGGGAATGGGGGAAGACGCGGGGGCGGAGAGGCGACAGGGGGCAGGCGGGGATGCTAGCGCGGGCGGAAGGGGAGAGGCTTCCGGGAACTGCGCGGGTGATGAGCGGGTTTCGCGCCGACCAATCAGAGGGTTCCACCTGTTCGATTGCCGACCCGCGCAGGCGTCATGCGCGGGGCCAGGCGCAGCCGCGCCACGCACGGATGGCGGGGGAGCAGCCGCGGCTGAAGCGGATGGCGGGGGAGCAGTCCCGGGGGAGTTGCCTGGGAGAGGGGAGCGAGCCACAGGGGCGGAAATCGTGGGAGGAAAGAATCTGGGGTCGGAGAGCGGAGTAGGCATGGGAGGGTCGCTGCAGTGGGATCGTCCCTTCATCTACTGCATCCCCGTTCAACCCACCCCCTGCCACCGCTGCTGCCCCTCCTCGCCACTTTCCTGTCTCTCCTCCCTCTCCTCCTCCTCCGCCGTCGCCACCAACACCACCATCACCACCACCTCCCCTTCCTCCACATCCCAACACCACCCTCCTCCTTCGTCCAGCCTGACTGATCGACTCTCCAGCCTCGTGAGGGAGATCACCATATGGTCCGTGCCAACTGCTGCTGTGCCTTTTCAATCTGTGAAATCGCTGGGTTGGAAATCAGACACTATCATTTATAGGTTCTTTTCGTGTCTCACTTTGAGTCGACTCAAAAGCAGATTTATAGGTTCTTTTCGTGTCTCACCCCTCCTCCCTTTAAATGATAGGGTGTGATTTCCAACCCTCCACCCCACCACCCTCAACCCCACCATCCCCCATCCCTCCACCCCCCCATCTTTCCACCCCATGAACCCACTGTCTCTGATCACTCCGCCAGGCATCGAGTGGCAGGGCGAGTGCGTCTCACTGAGATGGCGGCTGCGACCAGAGCAGGCATCGACACCACAGGGCTGCTGGGTCAGTCAGTCTCCCTCGCACACTCCCTCGCTCTCGCTCTTCCCCTCGCACCCACTTCCTTCTGCTCACTATCTCGCACTCAGATGGCAGCTGCGACCAGAGCAGGCATCGACACCACAGGGCTGCTGGGTCAGCCTCCCTCGCACCCTCCCTCGCTCTCTCTCTCTTCTGCTCCAACCCACTCTCTCCCTCTCACTCCTTTCTGCTCTCTATTTCGCACTCAGATGGCCCGTGTTGTCATGACACTTGTTGTCAAACAATGTACGTTGATGGTGTATAGTGCACATTTGTGTGCAAGAGTGTACGATCTCCTTTCCTTCCACTCTCACTATCAGACACTCTCTCCATGCATCACCTTATGATATCGTGCCTGCCTTACTCACTTCACCCGAGCCCTCCAAACATTTGAGCAATGTACCCCCCCTCTCCCTTTCCTTAAGCGCCCTCGTTCTGTTTGTGTCCTATAATCCGCGATGATGTGGCATGACGTGATGATGTGGCATGAAGTGATGATGTGGCATGACGTGATGATGTGGCATGACGTGATGTTGTGGCATGACGTGATGTTGTGGCATGACGTGATGATGTGGCATGACGTGATGATGTGGCATGACGTGATGTTGTGGCATGACGTGATGTTGTGGCATGACGTGATACTGGTGTAATAATGCTTTCATGGCATGGTGGCATGGCGGCAGGCATGTGGCCATCGGAAGAAGCGATGGCGTGCTACCTCATTGCACATGCACAAAGATTCAGGTACTGCTGGGGCAAGGCATGCTGCATCCGCCACATTTGCCACATTGACCGCATTTGCCGTGTTCACCACACAGTATCGCATGCTTAAAAAAATGGAAAAGGAAAAGCAAAAACCACTGTTTTATGAAACGGGTTTGCTCCCCACCGTCCCCCACACACCAAGCAGGGGTCGGAGGGTGGTGGAGCTAGGGGCGGGTTATGGGCTGGCGGGCATGGCGCTGGCAGTGCAGCAGCAGGGCGTGGGGGGAGTGCTGCTCACTGATGGCAACGACACCGTGGTTGCACGTGAGCGCATGGGATGGGATGGCATGTGGTGGTGTCATGGGGGGTGGTGGTATGGGGTGGTGGTATGGGGTGGTGTTATGGGGTGGAGGTATGGGACGATTGATCTCTGTTGGCGTCGTGCTGCGATTCGCCTCTTTCCATCACCACATGTGTGCTCGCATGTGATGCAATTCCTTGTCACATACGTTGCTTCATCTCCCACTCCCCCCTCCTCCTTCCTCTCCTTCCTGCTTTTCTCTTCCTCTGCCATTCCCACTCTCATCCATGCCGCCACACCTCATGCCACCACACCGCATGCCACCACACCGCATGCCACCACACCGCATGCCACCACACCGCATGCCACCACACTGCATGCCAACAGGTCTAAGCCGCACAGTGGAGGCCAACAGGCATCAGTTCGGGGGCACCAGAGTGGCAGTGGCAGCACTACGCTGGGACAGCCACCCCCCGCCGCACCACTGGCCACCTGCCCTCTCTCCCCCTTTCGACGCGGTCATCGCTGCTGACTGGTGCGCTGCTTTGCTCCTCTCTCTCTCTCTTTCCCTGCTGTACTCCGCTCGTGAATCTCATTGACATCTTCTCCCCCCACCCCGCCCCACCACTGGCCATCTGCCCACTCTCCCCCTTTCGACGCGGTCATCGCGGCTGACTGGTGCGCTCATGCGCTTCTCTCGCTCCCGCTGCCACAACACAATCCCCTCGTGGATCTCTTTCCCCTTCACATCCATTTTCCGCAAACTCCCTTCACTCCCCTTGACCTTCCTTGAGCGCCCATGACCACCTGTGTCCCTCGCTATGTGTGCTGTGCATCACCACCAGCACCTGCTATGGGGGGGTCTTTTGAGGCGCCTCGAGAACACCACCAGCACCTGTTATGGTGGCGTCTCAAACGACCCTTTTGAGGCGTCTCAAACGACCCTTTTGAGGCGTCTCAAACCTACTAAACCCCACTGTGTGTGCGCCCCTCCCCCCCCTCCCCCCCTCTTCCCCCATGGCAGCACGTTTTTCAAGGAGCATCACGAGCACCTGTTGCACACGATCACTGCTCTCCTCTCCCCCGCCTCCCCCCAGCCCTCCTCCGCCCCTCATTGCCCTGCTGCATGTGCCGCCGCTCTCCCCACCTCGCAGCAAGCAGCAGGTCTATCAGCAGAGGGAGCAGCAGAACCCGACGGTACATGCATAGATGCAGCCAGGGAAACACACACAGCAGCAGCAGCAGCAGCAGCAGGGGCAGGGGCAGGAACAGCAGGGGAAGCAGGAACGGGGGGGGCAGCAACAGCAGCAGAGGGGAAAGTAGCAGGGGAGGGGGCAGCAGCAGCGTCCCTCTTCTACCCCCCAGAGGCGTTTCTCTTTGCCCCGCATCGGGGCTCTTCCCTCGCGCTCTTCCTAGCCCGTGTGCGGCAGCAGGGCGGGTGGCGCGTGCATGTGGAGGAGCAATACCATGAGGGGGTCAGCCAGGCGTTTGGGGAGGCATGCGGGGAAGGGGAGGAGGGGGAGGAGGAGGGGGGAGAGGGGGAGAGTGGAGAGGGACAGGGGTTGGAAGAGGAGAAAGAGGCGGAAGAGGACGAGAGGAAAGCCGGCGGGGGTTTGAGGGGGGAGGTTGGGACTGGAGAGGGAGGAGCAGACAGGAACGGTGTGGAGGGAGCGGGGAGTGAGAGGAGGGGAGGGAGTGAGGGAGGGAGGAGGAGGGGGAAGGAGCCATGGGAGGGGTACACACGCATGCATGACTATCCTGTGATGGTGCACATGACATGGATAGGTCAACCCACGTGCACATGACATGAATAGGTCAACCCACATGCACATGACATGGATAGGTCAACCCACATGCACATGACATGAATAGGTCAACCCATATGCACATGACATGAATAGGTCAACCCACATGCACATGACCTGAATAGGTCAACCCATATGCACATGACATGAATAGGTCAACCCACATGCACATTACATGAATAGGTCAACCCATATGCACATGACATGGATACGTAGCAAAGCCCACATACACATAATATACTCGGCATTGTTGGAATTAAGGTTAATTCGGGTTGCTCCAATAAACATATGTAGTGGTACATCTACACTATGGTAGTGTAGAATACATTGGTTGGGTTGGGAGAACTTGTGGTGTACACTCTTTAGAGTGGACCACCTCCCAAACCCTATAGGTTAGGGTTATCTCTTGTTGGTATTTCACTTTTGGAAACCACTTTGGTTCTAGCATGGTTCATGCCCAAGTGGGCTCCTATGATTCCTAGGCTTTAGGAGGAGGTTCTAAGACTACTAAAGCTTCCGCTAGTATCTTAGTCCATTCTAATATGGTATCCGAGCAAGGAAGGCCTAGCAATCTGTTGGAATAGGAGTTACTCAAGACATTGGACCATAAGATCTTGGTGGAAGCTAGTTAGCTTCCATTCCTCCCGAAGGGCTGCCGAAATTGCACCGTGGCGGACTCTGGACGTGGGAGGGGAGGAGGAGAGAAGAAAACTGCTGGAAATCGTGTGGATCCGTTTGGGAGGACGAGAAGAGCGGCATCCATCCACGGAGGCGCTCAGTCAACTTTGGCCGATCAATACGTGCAGCATACCGTTGGAAAGGTCTCAGCACGCTCTACAACAGTTGCCTCAGGGTCGTCACCAATCGACGAGGGGATCGGACGCAATTCGCGAAAAACTGCCGGCGGACGAATTGGAAAATCGCGAATCGGGGAAGATTCAAAGCGCGGAAAAAAGATTGGAGGCCAGACGCCGATAGAGGAGGCCAGGGCGCATCCAACAAGCCAAAAATCGGGAGAAACGGTTGAGTCTTCGTCGACGGGAAATCGGCCAACTTCGACGAGTTTAAGCGGCCAGCTTGGAAGCGGGATCCAAGAGCGCGATACATCATCGGAACGGTCTTGGAGCAAAGATTCATCTGAGACAAACGACTCATCATTCGGAGGTTCGAGCGCGGAGTTACGCTCCAAAAACCAAGAGGGGGCAAATCTGTCCACATCGTCTCCACCACCGCCACCATTGCCTCCACCACCACCTCAACGTCAATCTCCAGAGTGTCTGCCGCAAATGGATCATGAGTCAGGTGAAGGGAAGCTGGAGAGTGCGCCAAAGTTCGACGGGAGCGACTATTGGACTTGGAGCTTCCGATTCGAACAATGGGCAGAGGCACACGATCTATGGGGGTACTTTGATGGTTCGGAGGAGCGGCCTGCATCGGGTGACGCACGGCTGAAGTGGGAGAGAAAAAATCAGAAGGCATTCGCTCAATTCTGCAATGCCTTGGTGCCAGATGAGCTAATTCGCTTGGTACGGGAGTTCGGCGGCAAGACCGAGTTGGGCAGCGCACCTGTTGATGGCGGAGCAAGAGCGGTCACCCGAATTCCTGCAGGCACAGCAGCGGCATACATACGAGTGAAGGAGTTCTACCTTCAGCGTGGATTGTGTAACCGGATGGCACTCTCTGATGAGCTCTCTTCATTGAAGATGAAAGAGGGGGAGGGGGTGGCTGCATACTGGGCGCGTGCCGAGGACTTGAGGTCCAAGTACTTGGCTGCAGGAGGAAAGGAGGAGGTTGAGGAGTGGATGATGAGGGTACTCAAAGGACTACCTCCTCACTTTGAGATGCTGAAGGTGGTGTTGAACAACCAGTCATCATCGCTCACTAAGGATCAGCTGCTTACCTCCTTGAGGAGCGAGGAGATGCGGATTGGTGTCGCACCAAGATCGGATGGTGTAGCCACATTTGGAGCGGGTACGAAAGTGGGCAGCAGCGGCAGGGGAAATTGGGTCAAGGGAGGAAAGCATGGAGACAGCGGTAGCAGCAGTGACACCAACTCAGGCAGATGGGGTCAAGGGAAAGGCAAAGCGGGAGTGCTTGATTTCCCTTGGGGGTCCAAGGGCATGGCTCCTCGGGGGTTGTGTCATGGCTGTTGGGATGAGGGACATGCATGGCAGCGATGTCCTCATCGACCTAAGGGAGGCATTCCGGCATTCTTAAAGCGGGGGGGTCGTAGGTCCAACGGCAAGGCACAGGTGGCGGATGAGGAGGAGCAGGATGACAAGGCAGAGGCAGTGGTTGGAGAAGCAGTTGCAGCAGTGGGAGAGGAGCAGCCGCGAGAGGGGTGGTGGATTGACAGTGGGGCCAGCCACAACTTTACTCCTTATGCATCGGACTTCAAAAGTAAGCTTCAACCACCAGAGGTTCGGGGAGTTAGATTGGGAGATGGACGGGTGGTGAAAGCTGTTGGCATGGGTGAGGTGCCAGTGGTTGGTGCTGGAGGTCAGCTGCTGAGGATTCAAAAGGTCCACCTTGTGCCTGAGATGCACACGCGTCTGCTGTCAGTCCCACACCTCACCTCTCGAGATGTCATTGTCACATTCAAAGGCAAGAGATGTGTCCTTCAACGGGGGGAGCGGGTGTTGGCGATTGGAGAAAAGGAGAGGGGAAGGGACCATGGATTGGTGCGGATGTTTCTTCCTCTTGCTCAGGGCACACAGGGCAGTGCTCTTGCAGCTAAGTCGTCCTCCTCATTTTCCCCATTGACCCTTGCCCATCGCCGCCTTGGTCATACCGCCCCCACAACATTGCAACAGATGGCTCGGGGGAACAGTGTACTGGGCTTGGAGATTGGGGGGGGGAACACTGATTGTTCCCCATGTGAGCCCTGCTTATTGGGAAAGTCGGCTCGGAAGCCGTTTCCCCATGAGGCGTCTCGGGCACTTGGGCCTTTGGATGAGGTCCACATGGATTTGTGGGGGCCGGTGCGCACACCATCACTGGGAGGAGCGGTGTATGTCCTCAGTCTCATTGACGACTTCACCAGACGAGTTTGGTCGTTCCCCCTCCCCAACAAGGAATCGGCCATAGTTGCAAAAGTCCTTCGCCAGTGGCATAAGGACGTGGAGTTGGAGTGTGGGCGGAAGCTGAAGGCTGTTCGCTCGGACAGGGGTGGCGAGTTCTTGGGGGAAGCTGTAAAAGCATGGAAGGCGGAGTTTGGCATTAAAACTCAATTGAGCGTCGCAGATACACCGCAACAGAATGGGGTTGTGGAGAGGTGGCACAGGACGATGGCAGAGGGGATTCGCACATTGTTGGTCGACAGTGGTCTCCCTGCTCGCTTGTGGGGTGAAGCATTGATGTGGGTCGTGTGGGTTAAGAACAGGGTCACCCACAGTGCTTTGCCTGCCTCCATCACACCAATGGAGGCGTGGTCCGGCCAGAAGCCGCATGTGGGCATGGCTCGGATTTGGGGTTGCATGGGGAGTGTCATGTTGCATGGGCATGAGAAGGGTGGCAAGCTTGATGCACGGGCTGTCATGTGTGTCTGTGTTGGGGTGGACATGGAGAGCAAGGGTTGGCGCATGCTGGACCCTTCTATCATGCGCATTCGCATTGCTCGGGATGTTGATTTCCTTGAGAATGTGATGTGGAAGGATTGGGACAAGGCAAAGGAATTTGGGGAGCTTCTGCAGGATGCAGCTGCAATTTCCCAACTCCTCCCTCTTCCACTCTCGCCACCTTCAGCAACGGCTGACGACGTTGAGATGCCACTTTCACCACTGCCACCGGCACCGCTGAGTGTGTCGGTGCAGCAGCAGCCCACCCCTCTGCAGCAGCTCAGTGGCCCCTCGGTCATTCAGCGGAGATCCGCTACACAGGCTACTTCCTCTTCCTCCTCCTCTGGTCAGCGCTCTATCCCTCTCTCTACGGGTGCCCCTCTGTCACCAGCGACTACCTCCCCACCACCGGTTACGGGTTTGCAGGTGCTTGGTATCCAGTCTGGTACAGGTGGTGAGGAGGTAGGGGGGGATGCTGGTGTGGTTGAGGGCATGCTATGTTTGGCCAGGGAGGTGGAAGGTGTTGCACTGGCAGGTGTGAGCACAGATGATGTCCCACGCACACTCGCTGAGGCCCTGCGTGGCCCTGAGGGCCCTGCGTGGAAGGCAGGCGCTGAGAAGGAGGTAAATGCAATGCGCACTATGGGTGTATGGGATCCAGAGCCGGTTGACTTACCTCCAGGTAAGAAGGCCATTGGGGTCCGGTACGTTTTCCGCAGGAAAACTGACAAGGAGGATAAGGTGGTACAGCACAAGGTTCGCCTTGTTGCTAAGGGGTACACTCAGGAGCCTGAGAAGGACTATGATCAGGTATTTGCCCCTGTGGGCAAGCTGACCTCAGGTCGGGTGCTTCTTGCAGAAGCCGCGGTAAAAGGGTGGCATGTACAACAGGAGGATGTTGATCATGCTTACCTCAATGCACTCCTTCAAGAGGAAGTGTATGTGAGGCAACCTGAGGGATTTGATGATGGTACAGGTAGGGTGCATCGCTTGCGCAAAGCTCTCTATGGGCTCAAGCAAGCGCCTCGTGCTTGGAATGAGGAGATTGGTACCACCTTGATTGCAGCAGGGTTTGACCGCAGTGCATGTGATGAGGCTTTGTACATCAGGTTTGTGGATGAAGAGCCAGTGTATGTATTGGTGTATGTGGATGACCTCTTGCTTGTGTCTCCACGCTTGGAGCTGATCGGTCAGGTCAAGGAGGTGCTTGCTCAGAGGTACCAGATGAAGGATCTAGGTGAGGTATCCATGTACCTTGGTGTGGAGGTTCGCAGGTCGGTCAAGGATGGGTGGTTGGAGATTGGTCAGGAGAAGTATGTCCGTGGTCTCCAGGGAAGGTTTGGTGATCTGCTGAAGGAGACCCATAGGGTGCATACTCCAATGTCACCCAATGATCTCTCTAAGATCAGGAATGGTACTTGGTCAACTGAGGAAGGTGTTGCAGCTGATGTCAAGGTATACCAGAGTCTCATTGGCAGCTTGATGTATGCTGCTGTGACCACCCGTCCTGACATGTCTTTCACTGTCAACACCCTTGCACAGTCCTGCGTGGCACCAAGACGCATTCACATGCGCGCTGCACTGAGAGCACTCAGGTACTTGGTCGACACAGCTGATCGTGTCATCAGGTATGAGCGCCAAGGTGGTGAGCAGGTTGTCGGGTACACAGACTCGGATTGGGGTGGTGAGACTGATGGCAAGAGTCGCTCTGCCTACATCTTTAAGCTGGGAGGAGGAGCAATCAGCTGGTATAGCAAAAAGCAAGACAGTGTTGCAGCAAGCGTTTCTGAAGCTGAGTACAAAGCTCTATCGGAGGGGGCCAAGGAGGCCATTTGGTTGAGGAGTCTGTTGGCAGAGATGCATGTGGGGGATGGGGGGGCTATTCCATTGCTCTGTGATAATAAGGCAGCTGTCTCCCTTGCCCACAATCCCATTCTCCATCAGCGCACCAAGCACATTAAGGTGGCATGGCACTTTGTACGGGATGCGGTGCGCCAGCAGGAGGTCGAGGTGCACTCAGTACGCTCCCACCTCCAGGATGCCGACATGCTCACCAAAGCTCTTCCAAGCTTGCAGCTGCATGAGAACCTGGAGCGCATCGGCATGCGAGTGATTGCTGCGAAGGCCAAGGCTTCATTCGCTGGAGGGGTTGTATTTTGATTTATGGGTGAACTTTAATGCTTATTGGAGCAAGGGGGGGTGTTGGAATTAAGGTTAATTCGGGTTGCTCCAATAAACATATGTAGTGGTACATCTACACTATGGTAGTGTAGAATACATTGGTTGGGTTGGGAGAACTTGTGGTGTACACTCTTTAGAGTGGACCACCTCCCAAACCCTATAGGTTAGGGTTCTCTCTTGTTGGTATTTCACTTTTGGAAACCACTTTGGTTCTAGCATGGTTCATGCCCAAGTGGGCTCCTAGGATTCCTAGGCTTTAGGAGGAGGTTCTAAGACTACTAAAGCTTCCGCTAGTATCTTAGTCCATTCTAATAGGCATGCGCTGCTGGAATGATGAGAGCACATGGTGCGTGGTGTGAAGAAATGAGGAATGGAATGACTAAGGAAAATGTGGGTACAAGTAGGAAACCTAGAAATGTTGTACCCTATAGTGTTAACCCCACTACAGCCTAGATAGACCATAGCATATAAGTTTGACACACCCCCATAGGCAAAGTGGGGGAGAACAAGCGGTCACAAGACCAGTCAAGCAAAGCAAAGCAAGCTCAGGGTGGATCACAACGTCACCACACATTCCGAGCACAAGTTCAAGGCCACAAGACCAGTTCACATGCAAGATCATATATAAAGGTAAACAAGCAAGTGCATGTATAGAAAGATCACAGTACAAACAAGGTCAAGAAGTGAGCAAGTGAGGCCAAGTAGGCACAAGACCTAGCATCGTACAGAAGCGTTGACGATCACAAGGCGGAAGTGCCTTGGTAAAAATATCAGCAGTGTTGGCCTCAGAGGCCACGTAAGCAAGGCGCAGCTGACCACGCTGCTGCAGCTCACGAGCAAGGAAGTAGCGAAGAGCAATGTGCTTCGTTCTGTGCTCCAGTCTGTGCTGCTCCCGACACAAGGCCGGCATGGCCTTGTTGTCTACGTACAGAACTAGAGGAGAACGAGGCGGCTCTCCTAGGTCAGTCAGCAGGTAGGTGAGCCAGCGTAGCTCCTGTGCAGCCATGGCCCCCGCGTAGATCTCAGCCTCACGGCTGGAGCCGAGAACAGAAGACGAGCGGGTAGACCGCCACGAAACAGAGCCGGAACCAAGGCTGAAGGTGTAACCCTGTGACGACCGCTGCGTAGCCTGGTCGTCAGCCCAAGAAGCGTCTGCGTGACCTGTGAGAACCACTGAACGTCGCCCTCCAAGCACTAGCTCCATGCCCGACGTACTGCAGAAGTAGCGCAACACCCTCTTCGCTGCAGCCATGTGCTCTGGTCGGTGTCTCCCAGGAGCAACATAGCGTGCCAAGATGCTAAGAGGGTATGCTAGGTCAGGTCGTGTGGAGGTCATCAGGTACATGAGGCAGCCAACAAGCTCTGGGTACGGGCCACTCAGCTCTACGGACTCATCCGAAGGCAGAGCTGAGAGCGAGTGGCGAGTAGACAGAGGAGTGGCCTGAGGCGAGGAGTACGTGAAGTCGAAGCGCTGAAGGACCTGCTGCACCATGTGTGACTGAGTCAGGGTAATGGTGCGCTGTGCTCTGTCCCGGGTGATCTGCAAGCCAAGGTAGCTACGCAGTTCACCCAGGTCTGTGCACGTTTGTCTCTTCTGCAGCTCGGACTTCACGTGGGCGAGTCCATCAGTATCAGCAGTGGCAAAGACCAAGTCGTCGACGTACACGAGGATGTAGAACGGCGGCAAAGAGGTGCCGGTGCGCAGAAACAGCGACGGGTCGGCTGTAGAAGGAGCAAACCCAAGAGCCGCAAGTGTAGTCCTCAGTGTGTCGTGCCACTCACGGGGCGCCTGGCGGAGACTGTAGACTGGCCGCCGGAGGCTCCACTGGGTACCAGGAGGAAACGACCCAGTGAAGCCAGGTGGGCGGCGCAGCCAGATCTCCTCGTGCAGGCTGCCCTGCAGAAAAGCTGTGCTGAAGTCAAGAGAGTGAAGCTCGTAGTCGCGCTGAGCGGCTATGTGCAGCAGCACCCAAAGAGTGGTCATCTTTGGGGTGGGAGAGAAGGTCTGAAAGTAGTCAACTCCCTGCCGCTGACTGAAGCCTCGAGCCACGTAATGCGCCTTGAAGACAGGCGAAGAACCCGGCGGCCGCTTCACCTTGAAAATCCACATGCCATTGACGATGTTCGCCCCAGGTGGGGGAACCTCATCGACGTAGGTGCTTGTGGACTTCCAGGAAGCCATCTCTGCGTCCATGGCTGACTGCCACTGAGGGGAGTAGGGACCCTCGATCGACTCAGCGTACGATCGAAGAGTCCGGATGTCTGGTGCATCCGGGTCTCCCTCAGGGGCAGTCAGCGTGGACACGAGATGAGACAAAGCAGCAGCAAAACACTGGAACTCCTCCTGCCTGTCCTCAAGGACGTCCGTGCTAAGAGCACACTCACCCCCGACGGACGGAGGACAGACAGACTCAGACTCAGCAACAAGACTAGCAGAGTAGTCTAGACGGCAGCGAGCAGCAAAGTCGACAAGCTCAGCAACTAGGGCAGACGCAGCAGCGGAGTCAAAGGAAGGGTCAGTGACAACAGGAGCCAGGAGACGCGTGACAGTAGGACCGGCAACACGAAGAGAGTCAGACTCCGGGTCAGCAAGAACAGGAAGAGAGGACTCTGGAGGAGACGGCAACGGGATACACAGAGGAGCAGTGGAAGGACGCAGTGCCATCTGGTGTGTGCCTGGGACCGCACGAGGACGCGGACGCGAAGCACGACGACTAGTGCGAGCAGCACGAACAGGCGACGCAGGACGAGACGCAGGCTCACGACGCTCAGCAAGACCTCTAGTAGGACCAGTGTAGGGAGAAGGAGCAGGTAGGGGGGAGGCGGGCTGTAACTGTGACCGCGACTGGACAGGCTGTGGACACTCTAAGGGAGGAGCAGGACCAGTAGAAGGCGGGAGACCAAGAACCTTCTCAAGGAGCGGAACGAAGTACGGCCGCGGCCGCGCAGCGCCTCCAGAACCAGCAGGGACAGTACGAGTACCCCCAGCGGCAGCACCAGCGCCAGCAGCACCTCCAGCTCCAACAGCGCCAACTCCAGCACCCTCAGACGCACCAGCGCCAGCAGCACCTCCAGCGCCAACACCCCCAGCAGCTCCAGCTCCAGCAGCACCAACTCCAGCAGGACCGTCAGCACCACCCCCGGGCCCAGCATCTCCAGTACCGCCAGTACGAGCACCTCCAAGACCAGTGGCTCCAGTAACTCCAGTGCCGACCCCAGGGTCAGCAGTAACAGCAGCACCTCCAGCTCCAGCAGCACGGCTCCAGCGCCGGGCAAACCACTCGCGCAGCTCCTGTGGAGAGGGTAGCTCCCGCCTCGACGAAGCACCATAAGGGGCCCCAAACCCAGCAGCGCGAGAGGCCACATGAGCAGACCCAGCACCCCCAGGCTCCGCACCCCCAGGCTCAGCAACCCCAGGCTCCGTACCCCCAGGCTCCGCACCCCCAGGCTTAGCACCCCTAGGCTCCGCACCCCCAGGCCCAGCACCCCCAGACTTAGCACCTCCAGGCTCAGCACCCCCAGACTCAGCACCCCCAGGCGCAACACCCCTAGCAGTACGAGAGTCAACAGCTACCTCAACAGGCTCGACTGCGTCTACCTGGGACACACCTGACGGGGCAGGACCCTGAGGGGGGAGAGGGTCTACCGGGGGAGGACCTGGCGCAAGGAAGAGCGGCGGCGGGCGGAGGGGTGCAGTGCGGTAGGGGAAGAGACGGTAGTAAGGAACCGACTCGTCAAACGTGACGTCCTGGGAGGACAGAACACGGCGCGAGGTGGGGTGGTAAAACTGCCAGCCAGGAGCGTCAGGGGGGAAGCCAAGGAAGACGCAGGGAACAGCACGGGGGGACAGCTTGTCCGCAGACAAGTCGCGGACAAACGGCCGAGATCTCCAGACACGAAACGCAGACGCATTGCCAACCTTCCCCGTCCACCGCAAGGTGGGGGAGGTCTCCGGCAAGGAGACCTGGGGCTGAAGGTTGATCTGATGCGCTGCGTACTGAAGCGCAAACGGCCGCAGAAAATGGGGAGCAGCCGCATGGATCATGGACGTACGAGCGACGTCCATGACCATGCCAATGCGGCGCTCAGCAATCCCATTTTGTTGTGGAGAGGTCGGAAGCGTGAAGGTCTGGCGGATGCCCTGTGCACGACAGAAGGCTCCCAGAAGGGCAGAGGAACGCGACGAGAGGGCGGCCCACGGGGCGCGCCTCGGGCAGGGGCGACTCGCGCTCCGGTCAGGAAAAAAAAAAAAAAATCGATTTCAGTGGTGGGCCCTAAGAAGCGTTCCCACTAGGGAACCTGCTCTATACCATGTGAAGAAATGAGGAATGGAATGACTAAGGAAAATGTGGGTACAATTAGGAAATCTATAAATGTTGTACCCTATAGTGTCTACCCCACTACAGCCTAGATAGACCATAGCATATAAGTTTGACACGTGGTTGTGAGCACACCACATACCACCGCTGACCCCATACAACCTACTGACCACATACCACGTAACACAACCTCCTGATGCATGTCCTGTGTATTGATGCTGTCTCTTATTTGGGTACCATGATGGTTACCGGTACTTCAATTCCTGTAACGTGTTTATCCGAACCTATATTATTATATCATACATTCTGCTGCCCTCCTCCATATTCCTCTAGCCCTTCACTATATGAAGCACCACTTTTGTGTTAGCCAAAGCCATGGTGCAAATGCAAACTTCAGGCTACTTGGGCTCAGCAATGTGAACATTACATTTGGTACAGGCTTCTACAGTAAATTTCAACTGCATTCAAAATCGTATGCAAGGCATGTACACTTATGAAACGCAAAAGCTGTGCATTGTAGTCTGATGTGGAAAATGATCAATAATTAGCAAGGGCCCCCAAGGGTCAGCAGTTACATTGTAATAAATATGGTCACCAAGAAGGTAACACATTGGCATGCACCAGTCAGGAAGGTCCCTTGCTGCCCCATCTCAACCACATGCACCACATGCACCCCGTATGCACCACATGCACTGTGAACATGCCTCTGCGACCCACCCATTGCTACCACTCGCTCCCCATCACCACACCTCACCACCCCTTGTCACTCATCACTACCCATCTCCACCCAGAGTTTCTAACTTAGGATGGCTGCACACCGCACGGCTGCCATGCCTACCCGCACCCACCACACACACACGCACACGCATACCCCTACTAATGGTTCCCCTTCACCAACGCCCCACGCCTTGCCATGGTTAACCCATTTCCCCCAGTCAATTAGCTCTGTGTTGCAATGCAACCAGTTACGGTAGCCCACATCCCTTCCAATATCAGGTGCACAGTTACAATATCCCAGTCCAACCCCTCACAACCACTCACTCATGCCATACACCGAGCTCCAGGCGTCCTCTGCTCTCTCTGCCTGCCACATTCAGTTCACCGGCCTGACAGTGCAAGGCGTGGCTGGATAAACGTGGGGATACTCCTCGCACTCCCATCCGACGACCCCCCCTCCCATGATCCCTGCCGCACATACTGCTCCGCTAGCGACATGCCCCCTCCCACTCCTCCTTTCACGTTCCCTCCTCCCTGCTCTCCCCCTCCCCCTCTCCTCACACCAGCCCCAACAACCACTTCACTCATGAGCTTACCGCCTGCTGCCCCGCCTTCTCTCCCCCTCTGCCTCCCAGCTCCAATGTCTGCCACCTGCTGAGTCTGCACCCCTGCCCCCTTCCTCACTCTTTCCGCTTCTGATCCAAAGCCCTCTGCATCACACCCATCCGAACCCCTCAGAGAGTCTTCAGCGCACAGCAGCAGACCCTTGGTCTCCTCGTCCCCTCTTCCTCCCCTCTTACACGCACCCTTCTCTACAAGCACGTCCTCCAACTGATCCCCAATTCTCTTTATAATGAACGACCCCCCTTTCGTCCAGCTCACCGGTTCCCCTGCTGCATCAAGTCCTCCGCTGAAACTCCCTCTCCCCCTCCTCTCCCCACTCCCTCTCTTCCCACTCTCGCTCCTGTCACTCACCCACCCACCACTCCACGAATCCCGAACCGACGGCGTAGGGTACCCGTCCGAACCTAACCGCATGGATGGGGTTGGGTACCCATCCGAGCCTACACTAAGCGGGCCGCTGGACAGGAAAATGCTGCGATCGCCCGAGGAAGAGGACGAGCCGAGCCGCCCGCTGCTGCTGCGGCTGGTGGTGGTGGTGGTGCTGGGGGTGGTGAGGGTGGGAGTGAGGACGTGGGGGGTCATGTCCCCTGGTGTGCCTGTGCCAGTCAAAGCTGCAGGCATTGCCGCGTACCGACCGGAGCCGAAGCTGTAAGCGCCCGAGGAGGAGGGAGACGGGTCGATCACCAGCGATAGGTGGTGAGGGTGAGAGTGAGGGTGAGAGTGAAAGTTGGTGTGAGGGCTGTTAAGCTGGGACAATGCAGAGATTGCGGCGCCAGTAGCAGCAGCTGCTGAAACAGCAACAGCAGCAGCAGCAGTTGCAGGAGCAGGAGAGAAGATGGCCTCATCAGGAGAAGCAGAAGCCGTGGCAAGAGCAGGGGCGTCAGCACAATCACCATCGCCATCAGCAATCGCCTCAAGAGGGGCAATCGCATGCGAACGAGCATCAACACATGCACAAGCGGGGATATCAAATGGTCCTTGGGCGTCCATGTGCTGCCACTGCAGCAGTGCCTCTGCCAGACTCACTCCCAGATCGATGCCTGCAACACTCACGTCCTCCTCAGCCACCTGTGCCACAGTGGTGGTGGTGTGGGAAAGGGGAATGGGGAATGGGGAAGGCAGAAGGGGAAAAGTGGGAAGAAGGGAAAGTGGGAACTAGGAAACGGAAAACAGCAAGGAAAAGGGGGATGCAACAGCAAAGCTGCAACCACGAATGCGGCCCCACCCAATCCCTCACCTGATTGCTGTGCTCCTTCCGCGCCTCCTCTTCCTCCCGCTCCTGCTGCTGCAGCAGCGGCGCCAGCACGCCCACAACGCCCCCCATTGTTGGTCGCTGCCGAGGGTCCCTCGCCACACACGTCACTGCCAGGTCTGCCACCGCACACACCGATGGGAACACTCCGCCGTACCCATGCGCCGAGCCATGCGCCTCGGGCATCTCAGGCAAGAGGACCGGGTCTACGACCTGAGGCACGGCAAGGAAGGTGGGGGAAGAAGCAAAAGAAGTAAGCGACAAACAGCCACTGCCATACGGGACACATCATTGACCATGCATGGCATACCATCGTATGGCTTCTTGAATTTGAGAATTCTCAAAAACTCCATGGTATGGCTTCTTGAATTTCCCACTGACTCCTCCTCGTCCACTAAATACCCGCTCTCTCCCAACCGCCACATTCCCAACCCCACCTTAGTTACGATGGCCTTGGAATGACTTGACGGGCGGCTGTTCACGCAGGAAACTCAAAAGCCACCACAAAAGCCCCACCACCACCCTTTCCCCCTACAACTCCTCCCTTTCCCCTCTTCATCCACCCCCTCTCCCATTCCCCGCACCTTAGCGAGCTGGTCCCGGAGTGGCACGAGGGGAGCGAGCCACGTGGCAAGGTGCGCGGCCTCGTCCGCCTTGGAGTCATCTAGTGCACGCCGCCCCGTGATCAGCTCCATGAGCACCACGCCATAGCTGTACACATCGGATCGTGTGGTAACCCGCCCGGTCACTGCGGGGTTTTTTTGGAGGGGACAGAGGGAGTCAGGCTTGAGCCTATGCTCAGAAACCCATACCCCGTGATCAGATTCACGAGCACCACGCCATAGCTGTACATGACGTGACCCTTCGCGTGGTAAAATCTCGCCCCGTTACTGGCGGGATACAAATGAGGGAGCAGGGAGTGCAAGTGTGAGTGGGTGGTCACTCTCCCGATGACTGCTGGATAAAAGGGGGGGAGAGAAAGGGTGCAAGCCGGGGAGCACCAAGGGTAACAGGTGCATGCATGAGGGGGTTAGGGAGGATGCGGGCTGTAAATCCACACCCACGTCCTCCCTATCTAATGCCCCTTCCCTCCCGCCCGCGCCCTTTCCCGCCTCACCCAGGCCCTCTTTCTCACCCACGTATTCCGGCGCCAGGTACCCAAACGTGCCCGCAATGTGATATGTGAGAGATATGAGTAACGCCCATTCATCTCTCCCCCTCTCCCCTCTCCCCTCTCCCCTCACCCCTTCCCCTTCCTACCCTCCCTAACTCCCTCCCCTCTTCTCACCCGCATATTCCGGCGCCAGGTACCCAAACGTGCCCGCGATGCGCGTCTCGATGCTCTGCATTCCGTCGCCCTTGCTGTGTTTCACCAGCCCGAAATCCGCCACGCGCGCGCGCATGCCCTCGTCCAGCAGAATATTACTCGCTTTCAGATCCCTGTGAATAAACGACGTGTGCGCCAGCGAGTGTAGATACTCCACACCGCGCGCCACGTCCAGCGCCACGGACACGCGCGCGCGCCACGTCAGCGGCGGCAGCGCGAGGCGGCGGTGGTCGAAGAGGTGGCGGCTGAGCGGGCCGCGCGCCATGAGCTGATACACCAGCACGCGCTCGTTACCCTCCACGGCATAGCCCAGTAGCCCTAGCAGGTGGCGATGGCGCACCGACGAGAGAACCTCGATCTCCGCCTGTGACGACCGGGCGAAGGGGGGAAGGAGGAAGAGGGGGGAGGGGAGGAGAGGAGGGTGTGATTTTATGAGGGGGCAATCACGTTCGTCATTGTCAGCTGGCCTTCCACCCATGGCGCTCGTGGCGCTCTGCGGAGGACAATGACGAATGCAGCACGCCATGGACCCATGCTGTGGATGCTCTCTTTTGCCGTGCTCTTCCGTTGTTCCTTCTGCTTTGTGTTTCTCTCAGTGTGCTGACTTCGTGCCCGTTTCTTGCCCGTTGACTGACCGTTGACTGCCCGTTGACTGCAGGCCTGGGTGCGACATACCTGGAACTCCGAGTCGCCCTTCTTGGCCAGCTGCTGCACCTCCATTCGCTTCACCGCCACCCCCGTGCCGTCCGCCAACTCGCCCTGCGCGCACACACGCGCCACACGCACACACGCACACACACAAGCGCACGCGCATGCACAACACAAACCAGTATAAAGTCAGCGACGCAGTCGGGGCAGAGATAGCCATACGAAGCAGTCGCACGGTCGCACGCAAAGCTGTGAAAAAGGTGCAGGCGCGCAGTCGGCGCTCGCAGCGGAAGCGACGAACCGACACAAATACTCTCCTATCACACGAGACTCAGAAATTCCAATCATGAATTCCATGCCTCCACGTCCCATCATTCCATAATTCCACGGCCCCATGACCCCAGGACTCTCGTTTCCGCGTCTCCGCCATTCCCCACCTTATACACGGTACCGAAGCCCCCCTTGCCAATGATGTTCTCCGCCGCAAACCCCCCCGTCGCCGCGCGGATCACGTCCATGCGCATCACCATTCCGCTCATGCCCGCGCCCGCGCTCCCCATGTTTCCGCCCGAACCCATGCTTCCGCTCCCCATGCTCAATCCGCCACTCCCGCTCCTTCCGCCACTGCTACCCGCCCACGCGCCCAGATTCAATACCACATCCCCTCCGCCCCCTCCCATGTTCCGCCCTGATACGCTCCCCCACCCGCTTCCTCCTCCTCCCCCACTCCCGCTTGCTGCGCCGCCTGCTCCCCCCAACGCGGCGGAATACCCTCCCCCTGCTGCGTTTTCTGTGGCGGAAGAGTAGGGAGCGGAGGAGGTGGCGGAGGTGGCGGAGAAGGCGGCGGAGGTGTGGGGGGAAGGGGCGACGGAAGGGAGGCTGGGGGGAAAGAGCAGGAGGGGAGGGGGAATGCAGGAAGGGGGTAAGGGGAGATTCGGGGTGAGGGAAGAAGAAAATACATGACGCGGCGCTCGTGCACTCACATGTGCGACACGAGTACTCACATGTGCGACACGAGTACTCACACTTGCGACGTCACAGCAGCGGCACCCTTGCGCCCACCGCTTCCCCCCTTCCCCCGCCAGTACCGCATGCCCAGCATCCCCGCGCACAGCGTCACCAGCAGCAGCAGCAGCGCCGCCGCCACCGCAATCACCGCAATCAGCGGAGTGCTCAGCGCGGGCGCGGAAGCATCGGGGGGAGGCGGGGAGTTTTGGGGGGAGGACGCGGACGCGCCAGGAGCGGAGGAGGCGGTGCGGGAGGTGTCGGAGGTGGGGGGGGGAAGGGATGGCGTGGCGGATGTGGGGGAGGGGGCGCTGGGAGAGCTGGGGGGACCGGAGAGTAGGGGGGAGAGTGAGGGGGAGGCTGGAACAGTATGGGGGGGCGATGCTGGTCTCGACTTTGTCCCAGCGCCGCTGCCGCCGTGGCCGCCGCGGCCGCCGTTGCTAGCAGCGGAATCGTTTGAGTCAGCGGGGGGTGGATTACCACGCGCGTTCCCCCCCGGATTGCTGCGGATAGACGCGGGAGGCGCAACGGGCGGGGGAAGGGCAGAAGCGGGCGCTTCGATATCCACCGCGGGCGGGGGAGAGGCGCGCTTGGGTGAAGCGGATGGAGGAGGAGGGGAGGTCGCGTCGGAAGGAGAAGCGGGGGGAGCGGACGGCAGGGTAGGCGGAGAGGTGGAGGGGGAAGAGTTTCCGAGAGAGTCCGCGGGAGGGCCTTCGGGGGAGTTCTGGATATCGCTCATGGGCGGAGTACCGCTGCCGGACTCGTTCTTAGACGCGCTGCTTCCCCCGCCGTCGCCGCTGCTGCTTCTATTCCCGCCGTTCTTTCCCGAACCCTCCGGCGCAGCAGAAGGCGGCGACGACGGCGGACCGCTTGCCTGTCCGTTGCTTCCCTCCCCGCCACTCCCCGCATTGCTTCCGCTACTGCTGCTGTTGCCACCGCCGCTACCGCCGCTACTGGCGCCGCCGCCGCTCTCTCCGCTGCTGTTTGTCACTGGTGGCGGGGGCGACGGCGGAGGCGCGGCGGCGGAAGCGTCACCACCAGCGGAACCCCCGCCTTCCAGCTTGTTCCCCGTCGCTACCACCGTCACTTGCGGCGGGAAATCCGGCAGCGGTCCGGTGAGCTGATTGTTCGCCACGTTGACGGCTCGCAGCGCGGGCAGCTGCGCGAGCTCCGCGGGCAGCGAACCCTCGAGATTGTTGTCGGGCAGCTGAAGCATTTCCAGCGCGGGCAGCCGCGCGAGCGACACGGAAATGGTTCCGTTCAGATTCTGCGAGGGAATGGTTAGACTGGTAACTTGGCCGTCCGCGGAACACCCAACGCCAAGCCACGTGGCAGAAGACGACTGGTCACCCAACGAGTTCCCCGCAGAGCCCGAAGCGCAGGGGTCGTTAGCAACCCACGAGTCGCTAAGGGCAGGAGCATATTCGACGCCTATTAAAAACTCCAGCAGCGCCATGGCCTCGTCGGAACACGCGTCGCCTGGACCCGCGGCGCACCACCCGTTCTCCCCCCAGCTCCCCTCCCCGAACCGCTCCATGAACGCAGGAATCGGGCCGACAAGTTTGTTCCGCTGCACCTGCAGTTCTGATAGCTGGCGCGCCTCGCCGAGCGACTCGGGTAACATACCGACAAGGCCGTTCTCGTATACTTTCACGGACTGCAGCAGAGACAACGGCCCGCCTAGCGCGTCGGGAATCGGTCCCGAGAGGTCGTTACCGTGTAGCCAGAGTTCCGACAGGAGCGGCGCGGAGGCGAGCGACGCGGGAATGGGGCCGGTCAGCCGGTTGTTGTTGAGTCGGAGAGAGAGCAGCGACGGCATGTGCGCTCCGAACATCCCCTCGGGAATCCCGCCGTCGAACGCGTTCAGACCGAGCGAGACGTTCGTGAGCGCGACGAGCGACGCGAGATACGAGGGTAATTCACCCGTGAAGGAGCAGTTGGTGAGGAGCAAGATGTTAAGATTCGTGTTTGCGGATAGATCGGGCGGAGGTTGTCCCCCAAGCGGATTACTTTGTAGATACAGCGCCTCGAGCGCCGTCATATTTGCGAACAGGTCTTGCGGCGCGCTGGTGAATCCGTTGTGGTCCAACCCTAGCTGCTCCATGCGCGCCAGCTCCCCCAGTTCCCGCGGAATCTCCCCCGCAAACCCGTTGTTCCCGATGAACAGCGCGCGCATATAGGCTAGGCGCGCGAGCTGCGTGGGGAACGGGGAGCCGCCCCCTCCGAGGTTAAGACCATCGATTAGGAGCGACGAGATGCGGTGCTCTTGCGTGATCGCGTCGCGCGTGCACGTGACGTGGCTCCAGCCGTCGATGCACGGGTCTCCGCCCGAGTCGGGCCAGCTCAGCGCAGACGGGTTTTCGACAGCGGCTTTAAACTCGTGTAGCGCATCCGTGTCACCCTGAAATGTGGCGGCAGACACGAGCGGCAGGCGGAGGGAAAGCGCGAAAGCGGCGAGGACGAGCATCGACGAGTGGTGGAGCGAGGATCTGGAAGGGCGTTTGGAAGAGAGCGTTACGGGGCGTCTAGCGCGCGCGATAGTAAACGTGCGAGGCAGTGTGCGGGCCATTCTTACGGGTCACTCAGGCTCACGCACATGGAACCGCACGCTGTTGCAGCACGCGCGAGAGGGAATGGAACCGTGCACGACTAGGGGACTAGCGTTACTCGTTCGTGGCTCAAGTCGGACGTAGTGCTAGGCGTGTCTGGGCGTGTGGAGGGGTTGATGGTGTGGAGTGCTGATGGAACGGCAACAATATCTCGGAAGTGCGTGCTATCTTCGCGTCTGATACACCTCAGAGCTCATCGAGATTCTCTTTTCTGGAGGCTCCTCGATGGGCGTGGCTTACGTTCGTTGATAAACTAGACTGCTTTCGGAACAATGTTGAACAACTAGACTGCTTTCGAAACAATGGCAGCGAACGGTTGAGCAGTACAGGGAACTACGGGCACGGCATTACTCGTTGCTGTCGTACCGCGACCGCGTCTAGGCTTCCTGACCACTACTCGTTCCTGACCTGCTTGCTAGATCGAGGGTGATGCGCTCACGCGAGACTGGCCTCTAGATTGGCGTTCGATCAGACGTACACGAGCTGCGTTTCGCTGTAATCGACGAGTCTAACGCGCCAGAGTCGCGATTCTACTGCGTTTGAGAAACGCTGTGAAGGCAGTGATGCTAGATGGAGAGGAGAGCGTGGATGGGCGCCGTCAGATGAACCGTCCACTGCGCATCATCTCACTCGCCGTCTCATCGTCCTGGGTGAGAGACTACGAGCACTGATGGGCAAATGTCGGACTGCGTCACTCAGTGAGCGTATGTGCGAGGGAACTTAAAACTTCGAACTTGTTTGCTGGCAGAGTGCACCTGATGGGCCCGTTGTCGTGTTTTGTGAAAGGCTGCGCTGGTTTTGCTTGGTGAGACTGAGCTGTAGTAGCAGAGTGTGTCTGGCGCAGGTTAGCCAACAACCAGATCATCCCTTCCCGACTCGCACCACTCTTGGCTTTGATGCTCTTCAGCGGATTCCTTGCAGGTCTGCCTGCGCATCAGAAATTCTTACACTCGCTCATCGTCCCTGCCAGCGGACTCCAAGGTTCAGCTTGCTGTGAGATGAAATTGATGTTGATGGATGCTTGAAATGTGTGGGGCAAAGCCGCGACTCGGGAATAGCGGTGCGGGGAAAGGTCAAGGGACATCGCAGAAGTCTCGCAGAAGCTGCTCGTGCGTTTTCGGACGAGGCTGATTGGTTCTCGAGATTGGCTCTCACCTAAACTTGATCACTTCGCAGAGATCGGACGGTCAAGACAAGACCTTTGAGAATTCTCTGAAAGATGGAGCTTGTTATGGCAGGTTTCGACGCTGCATAAAAAATACAGGATTCGGCTGACACATCTAGAACCGCACCGCATTCTTCTGAAACAAAAATCAGGTCAGCGACTCGTCAGGAATTGTGAGGAGGGGCCAACCGCAGTGGCAAACATAACAGATACTCTACACTTCTGCAAGCCACTAAATGCTCTGTAGGAGTACGGTAATCAAGCTGAACCACAGTACTTAGCAAACCATTATTTCTAGAACCCCAACCTCTTCCAACCTCCTGAACGTTTTGACATCCAGCAAACCTTTAAAACTATTACTGGTTCTGGTGCCTAAATATGGCTGACATTGCTCTGACATCATTCTTGATCTTGACTTAATAAATTGCACTGTTCATTTTCATCTGGTACCATACCCACCAAACAAAAGCGTCATGATCACAACACATCAAACAAAAGCATGGAGGTTATGATAGAGGTTGCTAATCACACACCTCTACGTACCTTCCTACTTCTTCGGTTCTGATTTCACCTCCTCTTCCATTTCCCTAAGCACCTGCATAAACCCCTTGGCATCTGTGACTTCTCTTTGAAACTCAAACCTAAATTCTCGCCACTGCGGCTTCTCTGATGGGCTGGATTCTTCTGCATGCTGCTGTTGTGGTGGCTGCAGCGACTGTGAGAGGAGGTTGAAGCCTCGGCGGTCAGCAGAGAAGAGAAATGTGGTCTGGAGATTGGTGGGAGGGAGCGGTAGTCAGATTGACATGGAAGGCAGCAACAATCAGGATGCTAAATGAACGAGCAGAGGGTTAAGATAGAAAGGCGGCAAGGGGATGTGAGGTGTGAACAGAAGTTAACAGGCAAAACGGGCTGAAATTAAACCGCGGCCTACGCAAGTGGGGGGGGTGGCAAAGAGCACGAGCAAGTCTGAGGTGTAAGCTTGGTTCCAATGTTTACCTGTGGGCGAGCAGGCACTTGCAGAAACGCCTTGCAGAAGGAAGCAAAGGCAGTCCGCGACGCGGCGGAGGAGTTGAGTGCGAGGAGCAGAGGGACGAGAGACGTGGCTGCGGTAACACAGGTGGACGGGTAGTGGAGAGAAGGGGAGGCCGGGTGGCAGGGCGGGAGGAGGGATGGGAGTTGTTGAAATGGATCGTTGGGAAGTATGGTGTGAGAGGTGGTGTGCATGGTGCAAAATGAAAAGAATCTTAAAGTGCAGAGCAGAACATATTCGGGAGGTTCAGAGAGTCAAAACGAAATGGAAAGGATTAGCGCGCCTGGGAGCTGATAGAATGGAAAAGGCGAGCCGATTCCGAGTGTTACAAGCAGGTTGTGGGGACAAGCATGTGTGTGAATAAGTGGGTCGGTGTATGGGTGCCTTGGTGTGTCAGGGTACGAGTGAGTTTGCTGGTGGGTGGGTGGGAGGACACGCACCTAGGGGGTCCGTGGCGGCTGGTTTGACATCTGCCACAGGCAGTGACGTTCGCTTGCCTTTGACATCAACCAGCTGACAGGACCTGACGGAATGCATGGCACCATGGAAGAAGAAAATGGGATGGGATGGCATGATGGGAACAGAAGAGCAAGAACATGACCACATGGTGAGATATTGCAAGGAAGGAAAGCAATGGAAGCATGCATGAAGCAGGATGAGGCGTTGAAGGAACGACGCACATAGAGAACATACCGAACCCATGCACCCCATGCCATCACATTACAGCAACACACTCAGCCACAAAACAGTCAATGGTGTCAGAGAATGTGGATCAGATCGCAACCACATCACATCACATCACATCGCATCGCATCACATTAGAGCTTATCCCATCACATCCACTCCCCACCTAGCTTCCATGCGGAAAAAGGTCAGAGCCCCCTCCTCTCCTTTCCCACCCCCACCACCTTCCGCCACAGTTTGCAAGAGGGGTGGCGGGCAGGGGAGAGGGGAGGAGGGAGGGGAGGGCAAAGCGGCCTCCAGTCTAGCAACAGCCGCTGCAGCTGCCTCCGCCTTTGCTGTAAAGCGACGGAGGATGAAAGGGGTCTGCGACCGCACGAGGGAAGGAAGAGAGAGAGACGGACATGAATGGGGAACGCCGAAGCTCGAAGGTGGAAAGAGCGGCGGTAGTGGAGGGGAAGACAGTCGCATGGTGGAAGATTTAGAAAAAGGACAAGACGCAGGAGGAATGCAGGAGGGCGCAAGCAAGAGGGTATGGGAGGGGAGCGGTAGCAACTATTATGGATGAGACTCCAGAAATGAGCTGGCTAGGAGAGGCCAGGGACGTCTCTAAAACGACATTACTCTGCCTACCTCGGATGAGTCCACGGCCACAAGCTCGCCCAGAAGGGCAACACGGGGTGGCATCTGGTGGTGATGGTAACAGGTGGGTGGGCACACAGGGAGTGAGGGCACATGATGGTTGGGACGGCACATGATTGGGTGATGGCACATGGTAGGATGGCACTGAACGATGGTTGCAAGCAATGACAAGTGTGTCATTGTATGTGCTGACAATGGAGGAGTAGAGCAGAAGGATATGAGCAAGAGCGGGATTGCGTTTACGACAGGGTGCGGTTGAAGCAGAAACAAAACGTAACGACTATATGCGTAATTGTACAGCGAGCGTAGTGGGATAAAAAGTGTGTGATTCCCCTCTCACCTGGCCGGATGTGAGGAGGGAGCGGATGAGAGCAGGGGGGTCAGTACCCCCCACCGTGAGTGAAGCCCTGTCGTCCATAAGAAGGTTCTAGAAGGACGGGAGAGGCAGAGACGGAGGATGCAACAAAAGGCAGCTGAGGATGCAAAGGAAGACAGGGGAGAAGCATTGGAGCGATACAGATGTGGCAAATATATAAATCGAAGCTCTAAGAATGAATAAAGGCACTCATCCCGAAGGTTTATGAGTGAAACAAATGGCATGCTTTGCAGTGTATTTAATTTGGTGTACTTGACTCAAAACGCACCACATGGTGGGGGTCATCTGGGAGGAGAGCAACGATGGGAGAGCCATCCACCATGATGTAGCGCACCAACGACCCATGCAGCTTCTCCCGTGCCCTGATGCATGTGCACGTGTCAGGTACGCACATGTACACATGTGCACACACGCATGGACAAGAAGAGGCAGCCAGTTTCTTTCGAATGAGTACCAACCATGCTTGGTTTCCACAGAACCTGTGGCGAGAAAACAGAAGAACCACTAAATTATGGTGCATGCGTCACCCTCCGTCCGCATGCGTTTTTCTAGCACGCACATGGCAGCTGGTGAGGCATCGTCCTCCTCTGAATCGGACTGAACTCCTGCCCGCACTGTGGTGAGCTGAGCGCGCCAGTTCGCTGCTAGCAGGGACTGGAGAGGGGAGGGCGGAGAGAGAGAAAGAGAGAAGTTACACACACACATGGGGTGAGGTGGCGCAGTTCTTGCATGACAGGTGGTGCGAGATTTGCATGCGAAACATTGAATGATGAAGGCGAATTCACAAGCTGCTTCCTCCATCGAAACGGTCGCAACGATCGGCAAATACTTTAGAAGCGTCTGCTGCAGTGTCCGGAAGGTTCAAAAGAGCAAGGGACAACCTTACACCGCTCTGCTACAGGCAAGCCTGAAGGTCGCTCCTCCTGCTTCTCCCCGTCTTGATTCCCTGACGAGCAACCTCCATGGGAGCTGGTGACGGTTTCACCTGACGTCAGGCCGTCCCCTGGCAAGGATCTGAGTGTGGTTCCCCCATGGTGCGACCACGCGTGGTGGAGAGAGCGGACAGACGAAAACTGAGTGCCTGTCAGGAGTGGTGGTGGTTCGAAAGAAGGGATACGGTGGAAGATAAATTGAAAACCATGACGCGGGCGTAGAGACGGGTTAGAGAGGCATTGAGACCCGCTGATAAACAATGGACGGCTTGAAACCCATCATGCCCACTACATAGGCTCTTTCCGGACTGGTTCAGGTCGCCACGTGAATCGTCTCGTTCGGTCGCTAAAGCGGGCCGCTTTACGGGTGATGTAACGACTATCAAGAAAATGGTAAGGACGAGATGAAGTCATGACTCGATGAAGAGGCCATTCCGACGCTCAGGGGGAATGGATGCAGCTACAACAGGCACAAAGGTCGAACATGTCACCTGAACAAGGATCCTGTGATGCAACGCTCAAACCAGACGACCTCAGCTCTAGTAGCGGACGAAAAATAGTGATCGCAGGACCTGTACGGCTCATCCGAAGGTCAAACGACTCGAGCACTTGACCGAGCCTTTTTAAAGGCTGGCGAATGCGTGCCATGGTTTGATAGCGGAAAGCAACTGTCTTCGTAGCTTGGGAGATTGTATGACGCACAGGCTGCTGTGATTGTTTCTGCACCTCCTGTTCTCATTTCAAGCTGCCCTTTTATTGTTACGATAGTTCCTTCCGTTGTTTGTCATCATATACAGAATGGTAAGCCTATTGACAGAGCAGAATGGTTTCAGTCAAAGGGGTCTCCACCATAGCCATGTATGTTCTCAGTTACAATACAAAAAATACAGTGGAATGCCCATGAACATACCGCAGCACTTTCAACTTAGGGTAGCAGAGAATACCGAACAGTTAAGGGGGAAGGTACTGGTGAAAGCACTAAGGACTAATAATATCCAAGTCAGGCCCTCTTTGTGAGTTGCTAGCTGCATCTATCTCCAAACAGCCCTCGAAATGGTGCATCTAACTGGTCCATCATGGATCGCGGTACCAACCAGGGATTACAAAGCCGATGGAATTACGCAGCATCAAACTGATCCAGTACGGATGAAGGTACAACCCCCCAGATTACAGAGCTGGAACCACGCAGCGAGAGAGCCTGCTAACAAGGCCAAGAGGAGCACACACAATATGACCCTGCAGAATGCTGAACACCTTGATCTGCCCGGCTTTTGGGGAAAACGATCGTCTTCCACCTGCAAGATGGTGAACTCTTACTGTTCCATACCATACTGTAGAGCATGCAATCATTCCCTTCAACATATTCACACAAGACTCACCTTGGCTGATGCAGCTTCCACCTGAAAGCACACGCTTATTGTCAGAAGTCAAGCAGAGCATCCTTAGACTTATTCTTAGGGCTCCTTCCTTACCTGCTCGATGTTGTTGGTCAAGGCACTCTGAACTTCCAGTACTTGGGCTTTGAGCTTGGCCAACTGCTTCATCTCGTCGCTATTATGCATGCTGAACTCCATGAGCTCTTTCATCAACGGTCTGGATCAAGTGGCAGGTGAGAAACAACGTGAGATGCCTTAACGCTCGAATTAAGCATACCCGAATTCCTGATTGAGTGCGTTGGCTTGAAGTGAATCCAGGCTACGACCCCCGTATTTGTCCACAAAGAGGTCTTTCAACTTCTCGAGATAAACGAAAGGTAGTCTGCGGCCGTACATGCAGTCAGCCATGACCATATAGGCTGCAGAGAGAAAAACCCAGTAAGGACATTTGCATTCGGAAGCGAACCCGAAGGCAGGATGATAACGTACTAATCCCTTGGAAAGTTAAATAGTTGAAGGTGAGCTCATCGAAAGGATACGAGTATTTCCCTTTCGTAGATGCTACCGCTTTCTTCAACCCTTTCATTGCCTCCACCCTAAAGTTCCCCCCATAAGGAGTATACTCCACCAGTACAACATCTCCTCGTGAAATGAAAGAATAGATGAGTAGGTTGCGGGATTGATTCATTGGGGGTGAAAGGTAGGAGGGCGAAGATGCGTTTACTGGAAACTGACAATCGCGGACCAGTTAGTATACTGGCAGTGGCTAATGTGAATTCCACCCTGACCAGGTTTGGAGCTGGTGGTGATAGCGTTGGCCTTGCTGGTTGTGGGAATTCTAGTGCGTCAGCAGGAAGCCATCCTCCCTCCCTCCGATGAGTTGGCGAACAGTCGGGTCAGGTGGTTGTACAGGGTGCTGAACCCGACAATGGTACTGTACTGGAGAAAGCGATACAACTGTGAGTGGAAAAGCACAATACAATCTGCAATATATAAGCAAAGGGTTTTAAGAGCTATATAAAATAAAAGAATTGCGGCAATAGGGAGATCCACATGTGATATTCAATGAAAAGAAAAAAGTAAGTACGAATCTTTATGAACCGTCGAATTCAAAACGCTACATGTATCCATCATACAATGTAAATCACTCTTTTACATTCCTTGCATAGGAGCATCACTGACAGCTTATAGCAGGGCACAAGTCGTTGTGCCGATTCCAGTTTATTTGCCAGATTCAGTTTTCAGCATCTTCGCCCAGGTTCTTCAGTCCCCTGGTGCCCGCATACTCTTCAGCAATCCCGCCTAGCTAGTGTCTGGCCCTTACCACTGTCGCTTATCGCTGCTTATTAGCAAATCGCCCGATCTGGTACTATTCTTTCGTATCGCTCGTTGCCCTCAATGACCGCGTCTGCACCCAAGGATCCGAACCGCTTCCTCACGTCGTTCCATGCAGCACTCGTTGCATGTTCTTCTGAGGTGACACTTCTCATCACTCTCTCACGTATCGTATCTCTCTCGATTCTGCCAGAGCCTACTAGATCCGTCGTTTTCGCTCCTTTTCCAGCACCGTTTCATCTCATATTATCCACCTTGTCCTTACCGTCGACGCGTCCGCTCTTGTATCGATCACTTCACCCTACCTCGTCGACGCGCATTTGTTCTACTGACACTAACCTGTCCTATCACGCACCAATCCCTGCGGTATTCTCGCTCGACATACCCTCCCTCTTGCTACCTTCCCCTCAACTGCCTGCTGTCTGCCCGGTGTGACCTTCCCCTCTCCCATCGCGCATCGCCATCACGCACCGCATCGCGCATCGCATCGCGTGTATCCACGCGTGCCAGGCAGCAGTGTACGGCCGTTGCGTGGCTGCCAGGGTCCCAGGTGTGGACAAGGCCGTGTGCGAGAAGGAGTTTCTCCAGCTGAAGACCTGCTTCTACGCCTCCGTGCGTCCGCTCCTCTCCCCTCTCCCCCACTCCACTCTCCTCGCCTACCTCACCTCACCTCCGCTTCCCTCTCCTCCCCTCCCTCGCGTCCCCTCCCCTCCGCTCCCCTCGCCTTCTCCCTGTGGTTCTTCAAATGTTCTCCTATCCTCAGTTCGTCCTTCTCGCTTCCCCTCCTATCCGATCTCTCTCACACAAGACCTTCTCTGCCTTTCGCTTCTGTTCTTCTGTTCTCCTTCCGCTTCTGTGCTCATTCTCTGTGTTCTAATTCCGTCGTTCCCTCGTATTCGACCCGTGCCTCTCTGCCTTCACCTCACGCCTCCCCCTCGCGGCCCTGCAGCTGCGCAAGCGCAAGTAGCAGCGACTGCTGAGTCATTCCTCGCTGCTGCCACGTCAGCCACTGTCTCCATATACCGTTGGCGCTAACGGTGGAAGCAGCAGTGCGTGATCGCAGCTTGTTCGGGCGTGCGTTTACCATGGGGTGTTGTGAGGAGGGAGTTTGGTGCGGTGGAGTAAGATTTGTTGATATGATGACCCTGTGAAGAGTTGGGGTGGGGAGGAGTGAGTGTGCGGAAGAGAGTGTGAGTTTGTGTGTGTGTGTGTGGATGTGTGCGTGTGTAAGAGAGAAAGCACGTGCGTGTTAGAAGGGGGAGGGAGGGCGAGAGAAGTGGAGGAGGTGAGAGGAGGCCAGGAGAGAGTAGGCAGGAGAGTAAAGGGTGAGAAGCGGACACGAAGCAGAGTAGACGTATATTGGGTTGTCAAGGCAGCCGTTCAGCTTATCTGATGCTCCCTAGTTAATGGGAAGAGCTTACAATCCGAATCCTGCCTCCATGGTTTCAACTAGCACGCCAGTCATGCCATCCGGCGTTTCATCTGGCATGAGAACGTCCAGGAGGTCCCCTGGCATGTCACCCGCGCAGTCACCCGCCATGTCGCCAAGAAAGGGATCGAGTACCCCCAGAGAGAGGCGAGGAGGATGGGGGTCCCAACCAGCATCACCAGCACCGTCATCAGGGACACCCACATCAGCAGCACCATCACCATCACGATCAGGACAAGCATCCCCGTTATTCGCATCCTCGGTATCTCCACAGGACGAGTCCAGCCCTGTGGTGCTGGGGCCGCGGCCTCTGCTGCGCTTTGACGTGCCGGGCGCGGCTGGTGTGATGTATGACGAGCCGCACGGCATTCTGCTGGTGTCCGCGCATGAGAAGGTGTACGCGTGGCGTGTGCCCACTCCCGCGCAGGAGCAGCAGAGCCTCGAGCAGTACATTCAGCAGCAGCAGCAGTTGAATCATTGTAATTCTCACGCCCACGCCCACACCCCTGGTCACAGTCGCACGCACAGTGTCAGTCACGGCCATCTGCAGCCCGTGCAGCAGCCAGCGCCGCAGGTATTCGCCATATCCGACCGCCCTGTGCTGGCCGTGCGCTTCTCCCTGGACGGCCGCATTCTCGCTGTGCAGCGATCCGCCCACGAGCTCGAACTGCTGCTCCGCCGCCCTTCCTCCTCTTCCTCCTCCTCCTCCACCATCACCACCACCACCACCTCCACGTCCACCACACCTACGGCGGCAGCTGCTGCCTCGTCTGGTGGTTCTGGTGCGGAAGCATCTGGTCAGGCAGAAGCAGGAGCACCGGGGCATGGAGGGGACCGGGCAGGAGACGGAGGGAGCGCAAGCCAAGAAGAAGCGCTGGGAACCAGAGGCGGCAGCAGCAGTAGCGCTAGTGGCAGCAGCGTGGGTCCTAGCAGTGGCAGTGGTGGCGGGACAAGTGCTGGTGGTAGTGCAAGTGCTGGTGCTGGTGTCAGTGGCAGTGGCAGCGGTAGTGGCAGTGGCAGCGGTAGGAGTAGAAGTAGTTTAGCAGCAGAGGCTGCTTTGAACGCTCCTGTTACAGTGACAGCACCGGCGCTCACGTACAGGAGTAGAAGTGCTGCTGATAAGATCCTGGGCTTCTTCTGGTCTGATTGCCCACTCTGCGACCTCGTTATAGTCACAACTGGGTGAGAGTCTCAATTAGTTGGATCATTGATAGGGTGCTGTTTTTATCCTTCCAGCCAGTCATTCATTGTCTTATTGTTCCATGTTAACGTGCCTTGTATCATTTCGGCCTTGTGATATTTCTCTTCCTGATCCGTTCCGCTCTGCTCTCTTCTCCGTCGTCCCTTCTACGCACTCCTCTGCTCCACCACCCTTCGCCCTTTCATCCAACCTCTCATTGCCAGGGGCCTGGAGCTATTTCGAGTGGCAGCAGCAGCACCATCAGGCGCAACAGGGGCGCCAGCATCACCACCACCACCAGCAGGAGCAGCAGCAGCAGGGGCAGCAGGGGCAGGGGGGAGTGGGTCAGGGCAGGTGGTGATGCGAATGGTGGAGGCGTGGCGTGTGGCGATCGGGTGGTACGTCTACACGCACGAGTCACGTGTGCTTATCCTCGCTGCTGGCCCCAGATTCTGCTCCCTCACTGCCATTCAGGTGCGCTCGCTCAGCAGTCGGGAACAGGGCTGTTTGAAGGATTCAGTGGGTTACAGACAGGCAGTCTGTAAGGATCATGCATGCACGCGCCTGCGGGTGTTTCTGCGCCCTCGGTCCCTTTTTTTCTTTTTGAGTCGACTCAACGGTGTGTTCTTTTTGGTGTTGCTCTCTCTCTCTCTCTCTCTCTCTCTCTCTCTCTCTCTCTCTCTCTCTCTCTCTCTCTCTCTCTCTCTCTCTCTCTCTCTCTCTCTCTCGCTCTCTCACCCTGCAACGGGCAGTTCTCAGCAGCAGGGTTGGTGAAGCTGCCTAAGTTCACAGCGCAGCTGGGCACATCTGCTGCGCCCACCACCACATCCACGCACTCGCTCACTGCCAAGCCGGCCCCACCAGTGGTTCTCGCCCCACAGGACGTGCGCATTGCCAACATGTGAGTGTGCCTTGTTGAGTTGGGATTCTGAAAGCAATCCCTGCTGCTGCTGCTGCTGCTGCTGCTGCTGCTGCTCGCCGCAATCTATAGTCCAAGCTGTGCAGCACTCTGGCTTCTTCTCACTCGCTCTCTTTCCCCTCTCTCCCTCCCTTTCATTCTCGGATGGTTGCATGCATGCATGTCTCGTCCATGTGCTCAGGTACGGGCGCATATACTGTGTGCAGGTGGACCGGGTCTCCTCCCTGCTACACATCTTTCGGTTCTTTCGAGATGCCATAGTGCTGCAGGTGAGCAGGCAGCGTGCTGCAGGGTGAGTGTAACTTTGGCTCTGTCATCCCTCCTCTCCACCGCACCACCTCCACTCTCTCCCCCCTCCACCCTTCCTCGTCGAACTAACCTAAGATGTCCACTCCTCTTCCAGCAACACGCCTGGTCGTGAGTCTACACACCTACCAGATTCTCAAGTATCTTCGAAACCCTTCCAACCCCCCAGGTGTCCATTCCACTGCCATCAACGCGAGTGGCAGTGAGTGTGGCGGATAACCTGCTCCTCGTGCATCTACCAGCCATCCACCGCCTCCTCCTCTTCGACCCTCTCCTCAACCACTGGAAACCCATCTGCCCCGCACTCGCCCCCGCCTTCGCACCACTCTCCTCCTCGCTCCCTCCCTCACTCACTCCCTCGTTCCCTCGCACTCTCTCGCGCTCCTCCACGGGTATGAGCACGAGCACGAATGCCAGCAGCAGCGGCGACGGCTCCTCTGCTCCGTCCACCCCACGGACTGGCGCCAGCAGCAACAGCAGCACCAGCAGCAGCAGCGGCGGAGGCAGTACCCGCAGCGGCAGCAGCAGCAGCAGCGGGGGCAGTGGCAGGTCACGGTCGCGGTCGAAGGTGTATGGGTCGGGGTGGGTGCTGGTGAACCCGGATCTAGTGCTGGACCATGTGAAAGGCGTGCTCTGGCGCCTGCACCTCAACCTCCAGGTATTACTTCCGAGATTTCCCAGTAAGAACTCACTGTACGTGCCATACAATTTTATCGTTGGCCATTGCTCCTCTCCATGTCCCTCCCTCCTGCTTTAACGCCTCCTTCCCTCCCCTCTTCCCTCCCCTCTTCCCTCCCCTCTTCCCTCCCCCCCGCCCCTTTGCCACCGTCCCCCAGTCTCTGGCAGTGTGTGCAGCAGATCGGTCGTCCCTCTTCCCACTGCTGCAGAGCCGGCGCTGCTCCAGGCGCCTGTCCCTCCCTCCTGCTTTAACACCTCCTTCCCTCCCCTTCCCCCCCTCTCTCGCCATCTTCCCCCAGTCTCTGGCAGTGTGTGCAGCAGATCGGTCGTCCCTCTTCCCACTGCTCCAGCGCCGGCGCTGCAACAGGCAGCAGGTGCATGCCATCTGCCTCTCACTCTTCTCCGATCTCCTCGCCCAACGCTCGCCCCTCCCCACTCTCTCCTCCGCCTTCTCCTCCCTGCTCTCCGCATACGCCACTGCTCTTGCCGCTGCTGCTCGCAAGCCCAAGCCTGTGCAAGACACACCCGGTGCGTCTTCTGCAGTTGCTGCTGGTACTGATGCCAGCAGCAGGAGAAGCAGCAGCAGCAGCGGCACAGTTGCAGCGAAGCAAGAGGCAGGGGAGGGGGAGAGCGCAGAGCAGCAGCAGCAGCAGCAGGTGGGGGCGAATGACAGGACAGCGTCAGGAGGATTCTTCCACGTGGCTGCCGAATCAGGCGCTGTATCAGAGACTGCTGTATCAGGCGGTGATGGGGGCCTGGGGGAGGCGCTGGAGGGAAGAGGCGGAGCAGGAGCAGGAGGGGGAACGGGAGGGGAAGTGGGGGGAAGAGAACCAGCAACTTTGTCTCGTACGAGTTCTGTGGCTTCTGTGGGGGAGGGGTTGGGGGGGTCCGCTGCGAGGGGTGGTGGTGTGGGTGGTGGGGGAGGGGGAGAAGCAGAGGCGGCGGATCCTGCAGTGGAGGAGGATGAGGGGGTGGTGTCGCCAGAGCACCTGCTGCACCAGGTGGGTGCTCCTGCTCTGTCGCCTAGAAGCATGCCTAACATGCCAAGAAACCATATTTCTTTACATTGTATTCCCATCCCTTCCCTCCCCCCTCACATGGTCTTCCCAAACAGACCTCCAGATAGAATCATGCACGCAGCGGGGCAAGATTCGTTTTCCCGGGCACCTTGGAAATAACATTTCCCACACCTCCCTGCTCCGCTCTGTGATTTCCAGATCGAGTTGCATTTGGAAGCATGCACGCAGCAGACAAGCAGACACAGAAGCACCCCTGGTGGTGCCGTCACAAGTCCCGGAGAGAGTAGCCGAGGGGACACGAGAAGGGAAGGAGAGGCAGGCGGTGACGGTGGAGGAGGAGAGAAAGGGGAGGAGGAAGGGGGGGTGGATGGTGGTTGCGGCGAGAAGGAGATGGATGGTGGTGCTGCTGCGTGTGGGGCTGTATGGCATGACAGCAGCTATACTGTGGGGGTTCTGGTGGAGCTGATCCGATGGTGAGTGGGAGCCGGATCATCGCATCTCGAGTGTCTCTTTTGCTGTTGCTGATGGCTGGTGGCAGCGCTGTCATTATTCGTGGTGTTGCCAACCCCATCACCCCCATCACCCCCATCAACCCCATCACCCCCATCACCCCCATCACCCCCACACCCACCAGCATGGACGATCTACGGCTGCCGCTGCCAGCCTTTCTGCGCGCACAGTCATCCCTCGTGCGCCTGCTCGCCGCGCACCACCTCTGGGCCGCACTGCTGCACCTCCTCAGTGCCAAGGTCGAGAGCACCTCCTCGCATCTCCACCTCTCCTGTCCCATCCATCTCCTGTCTTGCCTTGTAACCCTTGCTCATTTCACGACATCCTTTGTCCTCCGCTGTCTGGTTTTTTAGCATTCGTGTCACTTTTGCGCCTCGTCAGCTTCTCTGAAACCTCCTCACCCCTCTCTTTCCTCCTCCCTCCATGCCTCCGCTCGTCCCTCCTCCCCCGCTCTTTCCCTGCAGCTGCTTCGCTTCTCGCCTGCCTTCGCATGGGACCTTCTGCACCTCTCCTCCTCCCCCTCTCCCCTCTCCACCTCCTCCTCCCCCTCCCCACCTACCCTCCCCCCGGCATCACTGAAAGCGCGGGCGCGGGTACGAAGGGAGGCAGTGCGGCTGCTGCAGGCGTGGCTGGTGGCAAGAGACGCACAGGAGCAGGGCCGAGTGGCGGCACAGAGAAGGGAGGATATGGCGGCACTGCTGCGAGGCATGGTGTTGTGCTGCGGACCGCTTGCTGCTGCGAGGTTCCTGGCTTCGACACCGCCACAGGTACATACTGGGTTGGAGGTGTGTTTGTGAGGGCTGTTTCTTGGTGCTTCTGGAGTTGCTGGTTGGTGCTGCGCTGGTGAGGAGTATGAGAGGACTTCAAAGAAAAGGTTGTGAGGGAGGACGGTCGCAGGGGAATTCAGTCAAGAACGAAGGGTTTTCAAAAGTCACTTCCCTTGTTGTACCATCCAATGTTCCATTTTTTCAGGTGTTTTGGCAGCACGCCCCCTTGCTGCTCGCATGCCTGTCGCACCCCCGGCACCTGCACCTGGCACCTGCTGTGCTGCGATGCTTCCAGGAAGCTGTACCATCCTTCCAAGAAGCTCTGGCCAGCAGGGCAGGGATGGAGGACTGAGGGTTTTGGGGATTTGAGAGAGGGACTGTGGGAGAGGGAAGAGAGTGGGGTGGTTGCAGAACTCGTGGCAGGGTGTGGGAAAGGGACAGGAGATGGGAATATGAAGTGGGGAGAAGGGAGATGCTTACAGCCTGTGTAAAATATGCATTAAAGCCGCAGTAGGTTTGCGGAGGGTGGGAAACCATACACTAACCTAGTTCATCTTTTGTGCTGTATTGGGTAAGCAATACCAGTTGCAACTTGTATGGCAAGATATTGATCCTATCTGATAAATGAGGTTTGAATGTCACCCTGAAGATCAGTGTAGTGTGTGCATATGACTGAATCAATTAACTCTCCTATACGAATGCATATAGCAGGATTGTTATGAGTTTCCCTCGCCCATGCTCTCATTGCTCACACTACTAATGGTGGAGATTGATAGAATATGCTACATGCAGAGCTAGGCACACTCCTGGGCTTAGTTTGATTATTGCTTTTATGGAGGAATTAGAACGACGTAATGTAGACGCCAACCAGTGTGCGGTAGGGCAATCTAAGCCATCCGAAGGAATCCAGGAACGGCCCCGATGCCCGCCAGTCCTACTGCTCGATCCCCCCTCAAATCGAAAATGTTGCCTCCCAACGATCACATCGCCTCGCACGCCTCGCCTTCGTTGACGAGGAAATCGAAAATCAACATTCGGCGGCTCGGATATTCTGACAGGTTGACGGATGGAGCCTCGAGAAGCCGACCAGGGAGGGTGTCACGTCGGGTCCATCTGGGTAATGAGGTCGAGGGCGTGTCCAAAAGTACATTTCAATGCGGCTCAGAGAGATACCTAACATTCAACAGCTTTTCAATAGCAATCTAGAACGGTTGGTTAGTAAATTGATCGATAATGAACGCATTCGACACGTTTTGACCGCCCTGGCGATACGGTCTGCTAGCTTTCCCCACTCTTTCCCCTCCTCCCCCCCTCCTCCTTTCTTCCCTCACACTCGCACACACACTTTTCCCCGCTTGCCCCCTCCAGACCTCCACCCGCACTACCCACCGACACAACGGCCATCATACAGTACATGTATACATTCCCATCGTACTCGCATGGCTTCCCATTCCCATCCCATCCCATGCCATTTCACATTCCTTTCTTCCACCTCGCATGTGAGGCATGGAAATTATGACATGCCGTTTCGAGTTGAGTTGAGTCGAGACCATTGCAACATCATGCTCTCAGGCCAAGTGACCACAAGGTCGTGCAATTGCAGACACGCGAGAATTCCTGGCTAGGGACAATTTGGTCATCGCACGTTCGGATATTACAGAGAAAAATTCGCCGTCGTTTAGGCTATTCCCGAACACCGTAGTACTGTGGCTCCTTGCGCTAGTTCTGACGCCGTCTCGTCGTCCGCTTATTACACGATTTGCTAGAGCAGGACGCCATTGTTACAAAGCAGTTCTATATGGCGGATCGACTGCAGTCCTTTGTAGCTCCCAAATCCGCCAGATATGCGGGTGATTTAGCTGCATTTGAGTGAGCGGAAGCAAGCCGAAGACTCAAAACTAACCATGGGGAATTCTCCTTCTCAAATTCGCCCGCACCGCAGTCCCTCGCTCCGCGCGCATCGGTCCCGCAGCAACAGCCACAGTAGCAGCGCCTTACCCCCAGCCGCCCCCCAGGCCTCGGCCAAACCACCAGCCCCTCTCTCGTCCTCCACCACCGATTTCCGCCCTTCCTCTACCGCCAGCCGCCTCTTCCGCCCCTCCTTATCGTCTAATGACGCCCATACTGTTGCCGACCACGGCAAACCCACCTCCACTGGATTAAACACCGCCGTCGCCCGCTCGTCATCTACAGGCGACGTAGTCGAGGGCCCGCGGACGGCGGCGGGATCCGCGGAGAAACTGGTGCTTGGCGCGAGCGCAAGGCGGCGCAACTCCGCGTGTTACCCGCGTGAGGAAACGGGGAAGACGGCTGGACGTGGCGGGACGCAGGATAGGCAGCTAAAAGAAACCGCCATTGCCGAAACGAGCTGGGAACGAACAGGAGGGTCAGGACGAGCAGACGGGGAAGGACTGTGGAGCAATAACCGCTACGAGCAGCTGCTGCCGCTCCTCGCGGGGCTTACGGAGGCGGACTGGTCGGCGCTGCAGCATTGGGCGGAAAGCGGATGGCGGTAAGACGCGCAAATTTCCGCTCGTGTGACATGATTGCGCGACTTGCCGATTGAATCATGGGCATGGCTCCTCTGATCGTTAATGCAATTGGGCGTGCATGGGTGCATTCACTTAGGAATCGGACTTTCTCCGCTCGAAACTTCCTCGCTGTCTCCTATTTGTCGGATCCCCTTCACCCTCACATTGCTGTTTCTCCCCTTCCTTCTTCCCCACATCCCCCCGCCGCCCCCACCCGCCAACCCTTCCCTGTTACCCCGCCTTTCATCACAGGTGCGTCGAGTGCGGGACAAGTCGACCCGTTGACCACACATTCACTCCCCGCGTCGCCTCTCTCCTCCACCTCCTTCGCGCATTCCCCGCGCCCCCCGCCCTCGCCCCGCTGCCCGCGCCCCCGTGCGCGCACTCCCTCTCCGCCTCCCCCTGCACGTCCGCGCGCATGTCGGTCTGGGACCGCCAGGCCAGTCTAGACTCTTCTTTAATCCCCACCACGCCGCCACATGCGCTCGAGCGACAAGAAAGCCTTCCCGCCAGAAGCGGAACGGCGGGGCTGAAGTTTGTAAACGGTCAGCTGAGCCTCTGCCCGGGGCAGGTTGAAGGTTCCAGGCGGAGGGCGGAAATACCGCGCAGGCACTCTGCTTCCGCCGGGCCGTCGAGCGCGCTCCCCTCGCCCACCACTGCGGACTCTGGTGCGCGGGTTGCGGGGGTTGCGGATTTGAGCGCCGTCGTTCACCCTTGCGCCAGCGACGCCGCCGCCTCCGCCGCCGCTGCCGCCGATGGTCATTGCGGGAATCTGATCACCACCACAAGCAGCAATGCAAGCGCCATTAGCGGCGCCGCCGACGCGGCTGCTGCGGTTGCTGCTGGTTCTGCCATTACTCCTGGTGTAGGGGGCAATAATGTCGCTTCCGCGGCCGGTGCGGCAACGGTCGTTGCGGGGCGGGAATCGTGCAGCAGCAGCGCGAACCTTCACCGCAGCCGCAGTCTCACCGCGCGCAAGCGCCGCCCGCATCCCCCGTTCGTCGTCGTCCCCTCGCCGCCGCGCACGGCCACACCGCCCAGGGGGACCATTACCCCCGCGTCCGCACGCCCCGCGCCCGCTACCACTCCCGGACTGATTAATGTTTACATTAGTAGGACTAGCGGGCTTGCGCGTAACGCTCCTGCGGTCACTCCTGTTGCCTCCGCCAATGCCGCGGCCGGGTGTGCGCGGGGGCGGAGCTGGGAAGAGAGCGCGGAAGGAAACAGGGGTGGGGAGGGGATGCGCGGAAGGGGAGCGCCAGGCGCGGAGGATGACGGCTTGCTAACGCTCCCGCTACCGCCGCTGAATGCAGCAGAATTAGAACAACTGAGCGGAAGAGCTGGTGGGGAGGGAGGACTCCGCGGGAGAGGCGGGCGGAAGGACGGGCAAGAGTGGGAAGTGAGCGCGCAGAGTGACGTCATTCCCGCCACACATTCCCTGGTTTCGACAGTAAGCCAGGGCAACAATCTCGGCGCCAGTCACGGCGCCAGTCACGGCACCACCACGCATCTCCTCCGCTGGGCTTCAATCGGCGCGCTTCACTCCGCTTTCGGCGGCGTCGGGCAATCCGCCGCCTCCGCCAGCAGCCCCGTTAAGCTGCTGCGGAGCAAGAGCCGCGGAAAGGGCAGGACGCGGAGCGGGCGGCGGAACGGGGGGTCCGCGCGGGGGGAGGAGCACAGACTGGGCGGATGCGCAGCGGGCGCGGCGCGCCGATGCCATTCTGTGGAGGAGGCGCCGACGGCAATCGACGCGGCGGCGCGGGGACGCGACGAATCGGGGGAGAAAGGTTTCGCAGGAAAAGCGGGGGTGCGTGCAGCAGCGGAATGGGCGGAGATGAAACCAGCTGCAGCGGAAGGGAGCGCAGGCGCGAGCGCGCGCGGATGGCAGGTGGAGGACTTATTCGGAAGGCTCGCGGAGCCGCTTGTGGCTGGCGCTACAGGTTCCGCCAACGGCGCTGGCGCGACCGGCGCGGACCCCGCGCTCTTCCGCCGCCCGTCGCTTTCCCGCGCGGCACTCGCCCGCTCCGCCAGCTGCTCTCACTTCGACTCGTACCTGTCCGTCCCCCCGCCGTCCCCCGCCACCGTTGCGCCTCTCCCGCCAGCTTCCGCCGCGCAAGTCCCGCCGGTTTCAGTTGCTGCTGCCGCCGCCTTTGCCGCTGCGGTTCGAGACTACGGCATCGCGCCGGCTGCGGTAGAAAACGCCGCCGATTGCGGCGGGGGAGGCGGCGGTTACGGCGCGAGCAGCGGTGGCGGAGTGTTCCTGACCTCTTCCTCGCACTCCTCTCCGCCCTCCTCTTCCTCGTCATCCCCCGAGTTTCCCCCCAGCACCTGCCTTTCGATGCCCTCCCGCCGCGTGCTCCCCGCGTTCCTGCGCACGTGCGTCGTTCCGCGCGCCATGGGCGGAGTCCCGCTGCCCCTCCCCCTGCCCCTCGCGGAGCCGCTGGAGAGAGAATTCAGAGCCAACGAGCGCGCGTTCCTGCGCACCGTCGCCAGCGTTGAAGCCGCCGCGATCGCCGCCGCCGCCAGCGACGGCACCGCTGCAGCTGCTGACGCGTCACGTCGCGGCGGGAGCGGCGGCGACGGTGGTTTCTGCGGCGGCGGTGATGGCGGAGAGGAAGAGGAAAGGGGCCGTGAGGAGTGGCGCATGTGGCGCGCGAGCCCTCCTGTAGGCTCGTCCCCTGCCTCTCTCCCGTCCCCCGCCTCTTCCTCCTCCCGTCGACCAATCACCAGAGCCGCGTCCTCGCCCTTCCTCTCCTCCCTCCTGCCCCAACAGCGGCAGTTGGGGCGTCAGAGCAGCGGGCTGGGCTGCAGAGAGGACGGAATGGGCGGGCACGGACAGCAGCAGCAGCAGCAGCAGCAGCAGCAGCAGCAGCAGCAGCAGCAGGGTGGGGTGTGCAGCTTTGTGGAAAGGAAACCAGTTGGTATTATTCCCAGGCAGGCATCCACACAGCCCAACACGCCCGTGCATACGATGCAGGGTAACTGCACGCCAGCCCACACTGGCACGCTCGTGCATAAGCGGTCACACTCACAGGCTGCTGCTGGTGCTGCCGGTGGTGCTGTTGGTCGCTTTAGCTCCCACTCGCGCACCCCATCTCCGAGCTTTATTCGCACTGTGGGGGGCACGGACGGCAGGGGCAGCAGAGAGGCGCAGGGGGGAGGTGTGCAGGTACTGCCTCGGGGAGAAGGTGTGGGGCTACTGTCTCTACACGCACATGCATCTAATGCCGCTGACCCCACCACTCTTCCCCCTCCTCCTCCTCCTACTCCTCCTGTGGGTAGGACCAGGCTGCAGTGGCCTTTCTCCCCTCTTCCTCCTGCTCCTGCTGCCACTGCTGCTGTGCGTGGCGGTGGCGGGTTGGCAGCAGCACCTGTGCTGCCCCTCTCTGTCAAGCGCGCGCGATCGCTGAGTGTCGTCGAGATGACTCGAGAGCGCAACCGATTCTTCGCAACATCTGCTGCTGTCGCCGCCGCCACCGCTGCCGCCGCTGCTGCTGCTGCTGCTTCCGCGGACAGCAGCAGCAACAAGGCTGCGTCCCAAGCTACCACTGCCGCACCTGACCGCAAGGCGCTAACAACAGAGCCTAATCCTGGGATCTCCCAAGCACGCGTGGCATCAGCAGAGCGGGTGCAGCTGCACCGAGCAGCCAGTGATGTGCTCGCAGAGACCCTTCGCCTGCTTGGGTCCGCCGCTTCCCCCTCCTCCGCCTCTCTGCCGGGCTCCCCTGTTTGCAGCCTGCCCGCACGGGGAATGCAGCCCACGCGGCTGGGACGGATGGAGCGTGGGAGTTCGGAAGCAGCAGGGGTAGCAACAGGAGCAGCGGGAGTGGCAGCAGCAGGGGTAGAGGGAGAGGCAGTGGGACCAGGCAGCAGTGCAGTGGCAGCGGAAGAAGGGGCGGCAGCAGAGGGGAGTGCGGTGGTGGAAGGGGGGGCTGGTGGCAGGGGCGGTGTGGCACAGGAGCGACTGCTGGCACACGTGTCGGGAGCCTATGAGGCACTGCTGCGAGACACGGTATGCTGTGTGTGCAGGACTGCTTGATGGGGTTGGGTGGGTTGGGGTGGGGTGGGTTTGGTTGAAGATTGCTCGGTTTCAATCGTGTGAAAGTGCCAAGACAGCCATTGCACCCTTGCTGTTCCCCGCACTACCCAACCCTGATCTCCCGCCCCCCCCACTTCCACCCTGATTCCCCTCGGTCTCATCCTGAAATTTTCCCTCCACCTCCTCCCCACTCACCCTCCCTTCCCCTCTCCTCCTCCAACCCCCCACACGCTCATTGTCTCCCCCGGCTGGCCTATCGCAGACCCCCAACGGATCCGTGGTGGGGGAGTACCTACTCTCCGCACTGCTCTCTCTCCTCCACTCCTCCTTTGGCTTCGTTGCCAGTGTGCTGCACAACGCCGACGGCACGCCCTACATCAAGGTGAGTCAACGCTCCCTCTTGCCCACGTCCTTCCTCCTCCACCTTCCCTTCGTTATCCTTCCTTCGCTGTCTTCCGATGCAGTCCCGCACGGCCTAACCCATCTCCCACCTCAACGCATCCCACCTCTCCCTCAACTCCCCCCATCCCCTCCACCGAACCACCCTCCGGCCTCCACAGACCCACGCCATCTCCAACATAGCCTGGTCACCCGGCCTGCAGCAGTGGCATGCTCGGAACGCGCAGAGCGGGCTGGTGTTTGCCAACATGAACACGCTCTTTGGCGCTCCCGTCACCTCGCGCCTGCCAGTCATCTCCAACCACCCCGCCTCCGACCCTCGCTCCTCGGGGACTCCTCCTGGCCATGCTCCTGTGCACTGCTTTCTGGGAGTGCCGCTCCTTGTCGGTGCGTGCGTGTGCATGCCCTTGTGCACTGACCATGCATCCATGCATATCAACAAGCCATGCATGCATGCTTGCATTTGCATGATCACCTTGCCATACGTGTCGCTCCATGTTGTTATATGACCACGCCTCCGCGCCACCTCAGCTATACTTATGATCCCCCTTTCTAGAGTGTAGTATGTGCTTGTGGGTGCGTTTATTTGGTGATGCTTAACATATGTACCGTCCCACCATATCCTGTGTGCTTAACATGTGTACCGTTTCACCCCTACTTCCTCCCCACACCCCCCCCCCTCCCACGATCACCTCCCAGGCTCGAACCTTGTTGGTGTCTACGCAGTAGCAAACTGTCCTGGGGGATACTCCTCGTCACTCTTGGACGCCCTTCATCCATTCACCCAAGCAGCAGCCAACATAATTTGGACCATTCAGCAGCGCCGCGCTTCCCCCGTGCCTCTCCCACACACTCCCGTTCCAAATGCTTGCACAGCTTCTATCCCGCATTCCCTTGTTGCAAATGCACCGTCTGTGCATTTGTCAGCTGATTTTTCAGGTATTTTCGAAAGGACCGCTTGTCCACATGTTGGACAGAGTCGCACGCTGGAGCCTAGTCGTGATCGAATAGGTGATAGTCCATACATTTAGGTTATATAACTTTCTGGTTTGCAAGATCGGCATTCAGGCCGCACTGCCAGGATCGGCTCTACTGTAAGCGAGACATACCTTGCCAAGATAATGATGAAATGGGTTGCTGACATGGATTGTAGGAAGTTTCCCACATAGTGTTGGATTGATTAATTAGCTCTCAGATTTGATGCCTCCAGGTTTCTTGACCCTCGCTGTAGTAGTATTTTATTTTTAAAAGTCGGAAATATGGTGCATTAGCTATTATGTGGCCGGGGAAAATGTATTTCGTTGTGTGATGACTAGGCTGACATTTCGCTGGCGAAAATAGCAAACGGAGAAGCGTATAGCTCGGAAAATTTGAAAGCCAAACTTTCGAAATTTGAAACCAGCCTGTCACGCACGAGGATCCGACTGACCAATTTCCAGGGACCACCAAGGCTGCAACCCAGCCAGCTCCACCAGCCGCGAAGCAAAGGTGCGCAACTAAAATTGGGGGCTTCAATGACGAATCACGAACCACGAATCCGTGTGCCGCTGCTGCTGTCGCCCCGCGGCTTCTCCTTTACGCCACAACATGAAACCTCACCCATTTTCCATAAACGTTTTCTCCCCACTTTCCGAAGCACAAATCATCAGTCAGAGTAGCGAGTCGTAGGCCTAGACATGTTCCCACGCTGCCAATAGAATCTCTTTCACGTTCGTCCTGTTCTTCATCATTCGTTTGTTGCAGCTGCACTAAAATAACTCTTACGAGCTAGCGATCATGCGCGACGATCACGGCGGGGGGTCGTCCCTCCTGAAGCGCAAGTCCAAGTCTTTCCTCACGGTAGCAGCCCACGAGCCGGGCCTATGCAGCATCCTTTTCGACCTTGACGGCCGGAACATTCTAACAGCCGGCGCCGACAATCAGGTCAAACTGTTTCCCATCAAGCCGTGCAACGCGTCGTCCGACGGCGACGGCGCGCCGAGTCTGGGCGATCCGCGGACGGTGCGCGTGGAGCATAAGGGGCAAATGACGACGCTGGCGATGAGTCCCATGGGCGATAAGTTCGCCACGGCTGCGGAGGACCACACAGTGAAACTGCACTCGTATCCTGGTAGGAAACTGTGACTGTATCGATATGTGCTCGTGTGACTGCAGCTGTATCTTCGAGTCGTTTTTGTCCCTGAGTGTCTCACACCGCATACCTTCTTTTTCGCAGCTGCGCGGTTCGAGAGCAACGTGACTCGGTTCACTCTTCCCATCCGCGCGCTCGCATTCAACGTCTCCGGCGGGCTTCTCGCGGCGGCGGGCGACGACGAGGGCATTAAAGTCATATCCACCGTCGATTCCTCTATCGTCTCCGTGCTCAAGGTGCGAAACCCCATTCAACATTCTCTATCGTCGATCCCCTGCACTCATTCAGTATGTTTTATCGAGTATGGCCAGTCGTTTCTTTGAGCTCCTCCAGTAACAAGACATTTCGGGACGTCCTTCTAGCCATGACTGCGAAGCCCCTTTAACAAGTAGTTTAGCATGTTATACCCACCATTTCCCCTGGAATGCCCGCCATATCCTCAGGGTCACGACGCTCCCGTGCTGAGCGTGGCGTTCGACCCGAAGAACGAGCTGCTTGCGTCGTGCGACGCGGACGGAACCGTCATTATTTGGAGCATATCTGAGGCTAAGGTGAGTCCACCCATGCTTACGCGAGGCAGCAGCACACTCGACGCCTAAGTACGCCCGCATGTTCTAAAACCGGCATGACTATCTCGCTGCGCGGAGCGAGGCTCCCAGAGTACGCTTCTCTGTCGCCGCCAGGAGTCCAGGCTGTCCGTGAGTACCAGCGCTTTTCCAGATTGTAACTCCGCGCTCAGTTAAGTCTCGCGTTGCATAATGATTTATGTCCTAGCACTTGATTCTAAGCGCCTGAGTTTCGACCCTTACAAAGTGGATTGTCTTTGTTTTCCCGCCCGTGTCTCACCACCAACCCCGTAACCCCATCCAGCCTCTCCACACGCTGCGCGGCGTCGCCCCCGTGATCGACGCGGTGGCGGCGGAGGAGGAGGCAGACGGCGCGGCGGCAGCGGTGGCGGGTCGGAGCGCCGTGGCATGGCACCCAGACGGCAGCTTCCTAGCGGCGCCCGGGACTGACTGCGACGTGGTCTGCTACGACCGCGACACGGCTGACGTCATGCTCACACTCAAGGTGCGACCTGGCGCGACCTGCGGCGTCGGCTTTCATCTTGATCTGAACCACACTACCTGACTGTGTTCCGCCGCTTGTCCCCAATCTTCTTCCCCTCCACAATTGTTTCGTTCTCCTGTGTTTCGATTTCGGCAACTCTCGTTATTCCCCAGGGGGTGCACAAGTCTCGAGTCGCCGTTCTTGCCTGGTGCCCCAGCGGCCGTTACTTTGCAACGGCCGGCGCTTCGGACGGCACGGTGGCGGCATGGGACGTGGAGGCGGTGGACGGCGCGTTCGATCTGGACGTGTGCCGCGTCGATGCCGGCGCGCCAATCACGGGCCTGCAATGGAGCCCTGCGGATAACGCAATCGTCGCCATTGATTGCGCCGGCTGCTGCGGCGTGTGGCACGGCCCCGTGCCGCCCCACATGCCCGCGCCGAATGCGGCGCCGCAGTGGGGAGGGGCGAACATCGAGCAGCAGAAAGAGGGTGAGCGCGGGTGAAGGGGGAGGCGACAGGGGGGAAAATGGTGAAATGGTGAAATGGGGAAAGGGGAAGAGGAGGAGCGGGAAGGGGCGGCTGGTTGGAGATAGCGAAAGGGGATGGAGCTTTGTGATTGGCGCGGAAGATGAATGCAGATGGTCTGCAATGGTGGAGCTTGAGAACTTGTGATTATGCGCTCGCATCTGTCTCATTATACAGTCTCTGTTTCCTTTCCGCCCCTACCCTTCCCCCTCCTCCCCTCGCCCCTCGCCCTTCCCCAAATCCCCCCGCGCTGTCCCCTCAGCCCGCCGTACTCGGGAGGAGCTGTTCCGCTTTGATGACGCGCCCGGCGGAAACGGAAGCGGAAATTCGGGGCAGGCGGGCGGAGAGGGCAGCGGTGGAGGGCAGGAGGTGTGGGAGGACGATCTTGGGAATGACGAGGGGCGCAGGGGGAAGGGGAAGTGGGGAAGCAGGGGCGGAGTGGGGGAGGGGGACGCGGGAGCGGAATCAGGAGGAGAGGAGGAGAGTGAGGGGGGGTTTCGCGCTCATGCGGGGAGGAGGAGAGGTGGGGGAGGGGCGCGACACGTGGTGGAAGATGGAAGTGACAGGGAGGACGAAGTGGGCGGGTGGGATGGTGAGCGGGAAGAGGAGCGGAGGGGGGGCGCGAAGAGAGATGGTGGTAAGGGGAGTGGGGGGAAGGGACACGTGAGCCGTGGGGAGAGGAAGGGTGCTGTGGCTGCTCCAGTGGTGTTCATGCAGGTGGGTTCTTAGTGCAGAACTTTCGTGTCATTTAAATCGCCTTTCTTCGTTCTGATGCTTTAATCGATTGCATCCCGTGTCTATCTGTCAGCGCAGCAGTGTTGTTGCTCCCAACAGCACTTGCTGTCGTGACATCAACCTTCTAATCAATCACAAAAGCTGCTCACCTCTGGCTACTCCTTTTCCTCCAGTTTTTCTTCGTCACCCTTGAGTCATTCCCCTTTCCTCCTAACGTCGCATCCTTATACAGCATCTCAATGTCTCCTTCCCCTCCTCCCTCCCGCGGCCCATTTTTTCTTTTCCTGCCCACTCTCCGCTTCACCCTCCCCCCCTTTCCTCCAGCCGCCGTTCCAACCCGGCTCAACCACGCTCACAGCAGCAGCGGGCAGCAGCAGTGCAGAGGGGGAGGAGGGCGTGGAGGGGCCGGGGGGGGTGCGGCTGCGGTACCTGGCATACGACATGCTGGGGCGGGTTACCACTCGCATGGACGCAGAGAGCGATACAGCGCACGTGGAGGTGAGTGGTGCAATTGTTGCAGCACGGCCATGATGGAAAAGCCTACCTCTGACAGCAAGGCTTTCTTGGTATCGTTTTCACTCGGTTCTTCCCCTGCTGTCCCTTGTGTCCCGTGTCGCGCTGCCAGGTGGACTTCCATGACACGTCAGCAGCAGTGACACGTGTGCCAGCGCTGACGGACTACTACGGGTGCACCATGGGCGTGCTGGGGGAGAGGGGGTACGCGCTCGCCTCGCCTGCGCGCGCCAAGCAGCCCTCCACCATTCTCTTCCGCCCCTTCACCTCCTGGGCTCCCTCCTCCGATGTATGTTTTTGCCCACTCACTTGTGTCAGCGCTCTCACTTGCGTGCACACTCACTGCTGCTACTCGTTGCGCATTTGGCCTCTCGTATCCTCTCATCGTCTCCGCATCACGTCAATCACATCTCTCCTCATTCCACTCCCCCATCCCCTTCCTCTTCCTCTTCCTCTTCCCCTTCCTCCCCAACCCCTCCTCCTCCCGCAGTGGTCGGTGCGCCTGCCAGCAGGGGAGGAGGTGACAGCCATTGCCGTGGGCCGCAAGTGGGTGGCGGCCGCAACATCCCGGAACTTTTTGCGCATCTTCTCGGACACGGGGCTGCAGCGTGCGATCGTGTCACTGGAGGGGCCTGTGGTGGCCATGGCGGGGCAGGGCGCGTTCCTTGCTATCGCCTTCCATGCCGCAGGGCCGTACCCTGATGGTCACCAGGTCGGTGGGGGTGGGTGTGGAAGGGTGGGTATGGGCAAAGGTGGGTGTGGGTGTGGGCGGATTTGTGGATGGGTGTGGGTGGGTGCATGTGAGCGTGCCTGCACTTCTTTCTGACTCGCTTTCTCATCTTTTTACCCCCCCTCTTCCCCCCCCCCCCCCCCTTTTATTTTTGCACTGTGGGCTACTCTGTTATGCACTGTGTTCCTTTACCCTGCTCCGCTCTCCTTTTCTCTTCTCCAGCCTCTCTGAAAGAAGCACCCACTTCTCACCCCCCTCCCCTTCCCCGTTCCCCCTTTCCCCATCAGACCATGCACCTGATGCTCCTGGACATGCATTCATCTGCCCGCCCTCTGGCCGAACTCAAAACTCCCCCCTTACCTCCATCCCTCACCCCTCCCCCCCGGTTCTCCACTCTCTCTACCTCTCCCCCCGTCCCCCATCAGGCCATGCATATGCTGCTCCTGGACATGCATTCATCCGCCCTGCGACTGCGCACGCCCATTGCCCTCTCCCCCGGCGCCTCCCTCGCCTGGCTCGGCTTCTCCACCATCTCTTCCGACCCCTCTGCACCGCTCCACACCACCGTGCCCACAGTTGCCACATACGATTCCCAGGTGAGTAGCGCTTGTTCCCAGGATCCGTGACTTGGCTGCTGGGAAGGGAAATTTGATGAAGGGCGGTGGTGGAAGGGGAGGGTTAGTGGGGCTCCTCTGTTTCCAGAATCAGAATCACAGTTATGTGTATCTCTGACTGTTTATGTGTATCTCCCTATTCTTCACTGCAGTATTTTCTCTAAAACCGTAAACCCTACTTGCTGAACCCCAAGCCCAAGCCCTTGATGTCCGACTTTCGTGTCTCGACTTGTCTCAAAACGTGCCCCCCCGCTTCCATTCACGCCCAACCGTCCTCCTCCTGTCTTGTGCAGGGTGTGGTGCGCATTCTCTCTCCAGACTTTGGAGGCTGCTGGATGCCCATATTCAGGTGCGCCCCCTGCTCCTGTGCCTCCCCACTGCACTGCACACGTTCGGATATGCATGTTCCACCCTCCAACCTCCAAGGACACTTGCTTGTTACAGGCATCACTCTGCCTGCGAGAAAGTGCATTTGCGCTTGATCCTTGGCCTGCCTTCTGGAACACGCATCACGCCCACCCCATCCAAATCAACCCAACCCACCACACCCCCTTCAACCCCACCCCACCCCACTCCACAATCCGCCTGTCTACGCGTGGCGCTGTTTCCTGGCAGTGCGAGTGCATCGCCTACAAGTGAGTCGCACCGGCTCTGGATGGTGGGGCTGGACCTCAGGGAGCAAGCCATCTTCTTCATCGTCTGCACCACTGCCTGCCCGCAACCCTCGGTACGCGGGAAAGGCAGCTCCCTGCCTGGATGCCTGCCTGCCTGCCTGCTTGCTTGCTTAAGGTGGCCAGTCTTCATTGTCTGTACATCACAAGGGACGCGGCTTCTTTTTCGCTTTGCTTCAGTGCTTGTTCCGGGGACGCTCTCGCACACACGCACGCGCACATGCAGACACCCGCACAATCACTATTCCCTCTTTCTGACGTTGTTTTCCAAACCCTTTCCCCTCCCCCTCCATCCCACCCTCCCCTCTCCCCTCCCTTTCCTCTTTCCCTTCCCCAGGTGTTCCCCCGGCCTGTGCTATCAGAGATGCCTCTGGCGCTGCCTCTGGCCCTCTCAGACCTCGCAGCAGCTGACTCCCTCCAGGCGGACCTCCTGCGCTCAGCCCTCGCCACCGCACACGTGAGTGACTATGATTTGTTTGGTTTCAGGTGACTTCAGATTTGGCACCCTACCACTGTTCGTGTGTGTGCAATGTAATTGGGGGGCATTCAACACTCTACATAGACCCGTCTTTAGAAAACCCCTCCATCCAGGAACGTGGAAAGGGAAGATTACCATGGCAACAGATTCCACCCGTTATCGCCTTCACCAGCTTGCCATTTACACAATGAATCACGCACGCCCTGCTCACCCCCGACCCTCTGGCTCTTGATTGCTTCCCCAGGTGCGGGCAGTGGCGGACGAGGCATTGCAGATGGGGGAGCAGGGGGCGCTGGCAGCAGCAGAGGACGAGGAGGAGCTGCTGAAGCTCGAGGCAGAGAGGGACAAGACGCTTCTGCGCCTGCTCGTCGCTGCTGCCAAAGGTACCCCTCCAGTTTCCCACCGTCACTTGTTTTTCTTCCTTTGTTCCCGCTTACACATTTCCCTCTTCCTTTCTGCACACCACCATCCCTCCTCCCTCCCACACCCCCTGCTCCCTTGCTCTCATTTTCCCCCATCTTTTTTTCCTCCGTTCCTGTTTGCCTGCATGCACCAGGAGACAAGTTAGAGCGGGCGATGGAGCTGGGAACAATGCTGTCGCTGAGGAAGAGCCTGCAGGGCGCTGTCAAGCTCACCTCTGCTCTGCGTCTGCCCGTGCTCGCCGAACGCCTGCACTCGCTGCTGCAGGTGAGGAAGCGGTTGAGTGCGGTGGACGGGGGTGGGCTGAGTGGTTATGTGCTGCATGCTGCTGTTGGGCTGCAGCAGGGGGTATGGGAGGGAGAGGGTGGTCAGCGCAGGTTTTAGTTTCCTGGGGGTGAGGGGGACAGTGACTACTTGCGGAGTGATCGCAGTGAAACGTATGTTTCCGTGTCTGTCCACTGCATGCGTTTTTGTTAATGTCAGGAGCGCTTGCGAGCTGAAGAAGACGAGCAGAGGCTTCAGCAACGGAAGGAGCAGCAGCAGCAGCGAATCACACAAACGCGAGTTTTCCCTGACCCACCAAGCAGTGCCAATCGTTCTCAGCCACAGCCGCCACAGCCACCGCAGCCACAACCGCACCAGCCCGTAAGTGAGCCGCCTCGAAAGGAGCGCATTTGTCCCGACCCCCCTCCCTCGACACAGAAGAGTGCAGCCGCAGCATTGGCACCGATGTTTGTCAAGAAGGGCCCAGGGGCAAACCAGAAAGCAGCAGCAGGTGGTCAGAAGAACGCGAAAGTGAATCCCAAGGGCTCTGATGCACCTGCTGCTGCAGATTGCTCCAGCCCTCAATTGGCTGCCAAAGGCACTGCCACGGACATTGGTAGTGCTAGAGGCGAGGAGGCAGGTGCTGGTGATGAGGGTGGGGCGAAAGCACCTGCAGGAAGTGTTAAGTCGTGCAACCCGTTTGGGAAGAAACCTGGGGGTGTAGCAGCGGCCGGTGGGGCTGTGGCTGGCAGGGCGGCCGAAGGTTCTGTGTTGGATTCTGTCAGGCAAATGCAGCAGGCAGAGGGTGCGTTAAAGGATGTCAAATCATTGGATGTAACGGGACCAAAACGAGCATCCTTGGTGTCTGCGGCCAAGGCAGGTGGAGCCAAACGATCAAAGATAAAGTAGCTCTTTGACGCAACATTTTAATATCGAGATCATGCTTACCGCGATTGTGAAAAATGACCAATGAATTCTATTGCTCTCTCCTTTTGACAGCTCATTTGTTGGAAGTGCGAAGCAGAAAAGCTCAAACCTATATTGTTGGCTAAACCAGTGTAGATAAGAGCATATGAAGACGGAATGTAGGGTATTGTTGCGGTCAAAGTAGCAGTACATATGCTGAAACAGTGCACTCCAAACATTCTCTGCATCGGGGTTTGCAGCATTGTCTCGTCCAATGGACTCGAAGCATCACGAATTGTGTCTCACTGTCACACTCGTCATAAGCACGCATGACCAGTTCTCCCATCATCTCTGGGGGGCCCCAGCAGCTGGCTCGCAACCATTCGGTGTGTATACAACGTGTGGTCCTGCAACCAATCAAACAACGCTCGGCGCTTCCTAGGGTTTGCTCCACCTCTCTCTGCTCTCCTCCGCTCCCCTCCCCTCCCTCTGCCTGCTGTGTGCGACCTTGACCTCTTACCTCCAGGTTAGCGCCGCTTAAAAACTATGGCTGCCCTTACGTGCCGTTGCCATGTCGCAATAAAGGCTAGCTCTGACGTGGAATGTCGCGGATCCGGTTGATATTTTATTGATATCTTCCGGTTTTTGGCTTCCTAGTCTGAACTCTGTCCCTCCCGTTTTATGGCAGGTTATCCTGTTGTCTCGTTTTGTGTTTCCGTAGGGGTGTTGTCATCACTGCGCGCCGTGGTTCTTGACTTACGTCTTGTTAACAGTAGCAAAATAGGGCGCTTAGCCCTGCACATCCATGGCTACACATCCAGGTACGAAGGTTATGCCGCTTTTTTTCTTTCTTTTCTTTGCTAGCATCCAGTCTTCCCGTGTCTCCCATTTCGTTAAATATTTGTTGCACCTACTCAGATGTTATATATTGTTTATCTGCCGTGCACTTGATATTTCATTGTCCTCTTTCCCACTCAGTTTCTCGCTCCTGCTCTTACGTTTTCAAAACTTTCACACGGTTCGCAGGGGCTGTCATGGCTGCAGCGGCACATGAAGATCACCAAAATCAGCAAAATATTGCAGCCGCTGCGGCAGCAGCGGCAGCGGCAGCAGCTGCCGGTTCCGGAATGCCAGGCGGACACACTGAATACATTACCATACCGCATGTATCCGTTGACCTTGGCTCAGCCGCTCTTGTACGTTTCCCTGCTTACTTGTGATCTTCTAGATCAATGTTTTTTTTTTTACCCGTCTAGCGTCTCCCTTATGACGATCTGTGTGACACCCTCCGGCGTACTTGTCTTTTGAGCTATCACGACACGATTGTGTCCAACACTAATGGCATGTTCAACTCCGTTTGTGTGTGTCGCTTTGTGCTTTGGTTGATGGGGGTTGGGGTCTGGTTGGCGTGAACGTTGTTGGGCTGTCGTTTGCGATAATCTCTTTTTCTTTTCCTTTTTTCAGGCTGCACAACACGTCGCTTATCCTTATGCGACAACGGACCCGTATTATGGAAACATAGTGACATTTGGCTCTCAGGCTCTGGTAATATCATTGTCCGCCCGTGTTAACCTGGAATCTCCCATTCCGTCCTTGTTTCGTATTAGTATCGTTTTTCCTTCAAACAAGATTCACTTTTTATATGTTGGGTTTCTGTCATGATACTTTTCAATATGGATGTTTGTTCTTTATTTTACGTATTTCCCTCGCTATCAGATGGCACCACATTTGTTAGGGATGCAACAGCAAGCACGCATGGCGTTGCCGTCAGAGATTGTGGAGGAGGAGCCAGTGTATGTCAACGCCAAGCAATATCATGGCATTCTGCGCCGCCGCCAGGCTCGGGCTAAAGCAGAGGCAGAGAACAGGCTCGTCAAGGCGCGCAAGGTCGGTTACAACCTTACGAGTAGGAAGTCTTGGATGGATGGCAACTGAGTATGCTCCTTCGCTGTTGACTTATTTTTGTTACATCTTTGTTGCTGTTTTTTGTTTATGTTTTCTTCTTCGTTTCCTTCCGTTGCAGCCTTATCTTCACGAGTCACGGCACCAGCATGCGTTGAGGCGTGCTCGTGGCTGTGGTGGTCGCTTCCTAAACACGAAACAACTGGAAGAGCTGGCGAGGAAAGAAAATGGGGAGTCAGCCGACGATCAGAACTCGGCTGGTAAAGACGAGGACAAAAAAAAGCCCAAGCGCGCTCGACGCCCTCCCCAGAAACGCGTATCCGTGCAGCAAGCAATTGACAGTGGAAACGACAAGCAGGATGTGTCAGGAAGCAGCGATGACGTAAGCGATTCTCCTGGTACTGGAACGAGCAACGAGGAACTCTCTCGGCCTTCAGGCAATGCTGCTGGAGGCATCAACAGTGGCGCGATCAGTGGTTACCAGCTTTTGGACAGCGGCGCTGCCAGCGTGGCAGCAGGTGCGTCTGCCACAGCAGGGAACACCGCCACTGATGCTGCTGGGATGGCTTCCCAAGAGGCCGCGGCACAGCAGTTCATGATGAACAGCCTGCAACAGCACCAGCAGCAGATTCAGTTGCAGCAGCAGCAACAGCAGCAGCAACAGCAACAGCAACAGCAGCAGCAGGAGCAGCAGCAGCAGCAGCTTCAGCAGCAACAGCAGCAGCAGCAGCAGCAGCAGCAGCAACAACAACAGCAGTCACAGCAGCAGCAGCAGCAGATTGCTGGATTCGACCTAGGCTTTGCAGGAGCAATGGGCTTCTACCCCTTCAGCGGAGTTGGCAACTTTCCTGGTGCATCCATGGCTTCGGCTCAAGCGTTTCAGCAACACGCAGGCCAGCAGCATGCTTTCCACCCGACTGGCGCTCCTGCTGCGTTCCATCATGTGTCAGCGTTCCACCCAATCAATGCAGGCACTGACGCTGCCAGTGCTGCAGCAGCCGCGGCTGCAAGGAATGCTGCCGCTGCTGCAACATACCCGGGAGTTCACACGGATGGCAAGTCGTGAATGTTTCATGGCTGGCTGATGAGCTCATATGGAGTTGCATCGTGATTGTAACAATAATGGGGAGGGGGGTCCTGTGTTGCCATAGCAAATCTGTGGCTGAGCATGACGAAGGCCATGAAGGGCCAATTGGTTTGGAGGACCGTTGGGCAAGTTAAAAGTGCGGCCGAGACTAAATTGGTTCTGAAGCCAGCGGCGACATGCAGCCGTTGTGGGGTGATGCCTATGCATCATATGGTACCCTTCTTCCGTATCCCTCTCTGCTCGCTATGCTTATCTAGTGCTTTGCTATGGCTGGACTACTTCCAGTTGATTGGGGTTGTAAGCTTGTGTTGGGTGGGTTGGGTTGGGTTGGGTTGGGTGTTGGGTTGGGTTGACACTGGGAATGCTGTGTTCAGGGCCTGCTGAGCTGGTTGGTAATGAAAGCAGCAGCTGGGTGGTGTGCTGGTTGCACCAGTATGTCCTTCCCTTATGTGCATAAACGGCATTGCCTCTATTTCTTTATAAGGCATGTGCGCCTGCTTGATGTCTGTGATGGTAACGTAGCATATCTACCCTTCATGCCTTGTGGAGAGTGCAGCTGCCTGGAACAAGTAGCATCATCTGAAGACTGGCAAATTGCCTCATACAAATTGTCCGAAAGTGGTACCCAAGTTTAACACATTCTAATGGACGCTGCTACAAGAAACGTTCAAACTCACTCTCCACTATGCAGCCATTGAATCTGGACTGGAACAAAGGTGATTGTATAGGTGGGAGGGGCTGAGCACAGCATTTCTCTATGCCGCTGGCGAAACTTCCGTGCCTGGGGAAGGTTGTTGCGAAACTGCAAGAAGCACGTCTCGAGGGTGTCGGTTCGGCGTAATGCTTTACATTGAAGGTGCTTGTTGGTGCAGATGTACAGTGTGCAGAGTTACCATCACAGCCCCAGACCCTAGTTGAGATTCGGCAAAATTCGCCAAGCACTTCGGGCCAGTGAGAGCATGAGACAAGACGAAAGTGAGAAACTTCTGAAGGAAGATTTCGCGAGTCGTTAGCGAAATCTTGTATTACCGCAGCAAAGCTCGTTTCGAGTTCCAAGCTTACTCACGCTTGCACCTTGGGACTAGGAGCTTTTACTATTCGTGATGGCAGACCTCAATTCTTTTCTGATTAGTAAATCCATGTACGGTATACTCTGACTAACCTGCGTCTCAAGGTAGCACACCGTCCCGAAGTCAGTTGTGCCGGAAAATGTCTTACCCGCGCTGGCGAATTGCCCTTCGCAAGAGCCTGATTCCACCGTAAAATCAGTCCATGTATTGTTTTTCGCCTTCTCGCTCCACGCCCGTCATCACTGATAGCGTGCGCGGTCATTCTTCGGACAATTTTGAAGCTTTTTAGTTAACTGCAGTATGTCGTCGCCACCGCCGGAGCTCATCCTAGACGCGGTTCTAGTTCCCGTCGGGTTGGCGGTTCTAATACTCTACAACATAGTGCTATATATGCGAGTAACGCAGAACCCCATGAAGACCGTAATCGGCGTGAATCATTTGAATCGGCGAGCATGGGTGTACAGTATTATGAAGGTGGGTGTTCGAGTAGTCGTCAAATTCTTGTGGGAAGCTGACTTTCCTTCTCGCACCACCAGTCGTTCGTCCGGTCCCATTTGTGATCCATCTAGAAAGGAGATGTTGAGGAAGATGTTGGCCATGGAATGACTCTCAACTACAACCATTCCAATTTCGACCCACTCAATTGCAACTCTATTGAATTATTCTTTCAGAGCTCTGAATTTGATTCAAGACCTGCCTTCGCTAGTTGCACGGAGCAACCCCCTCTCTTCCCTCCCTTTCCACCCCCCCTTCCTCCTCTCTGGGCGTGATCTGATTTTTTTTTTTGTTTTTTTTTTTTGTTTGTTTGTTTTACGCACGTCAAACATCGCCCACCTCCCTCCCCCGGCCTCCCTCAGGACGTGGACAAGAAGAGCATTCTGGCAGTGCAGACGCTGCGCAACCACATCATGGCGTCCACGCTGCTCGCCACCACGGCCATCATCCTCTCCTCGGGCATCGCCGCCTTCATCACCTCTGCGGCCACGGCGGACGTCAAGGCGTCCGTGTTTGCTGTCACTCTGGGGTCCAGAGCGCCTGCTGTTGTGGCGGTCAAGTTCATCTCCATCTTCCTCTGCTTCCTCTTCGCTTTCGTCTGCCATGTCCAGGTGATTCTATGTGTTCTGATTTCTGCACTGTTACTTGTCTACGAAGCTCGTTGTTATGCTATTGATCACGGTTACCCGGTGGGCCTACTTCATCCCAGCACACCCTTCTAGCTTGCAGAACATTTCAGCCTTCTTTTTTGAAAATCAGTGTATCCCCCACTTGATTTCCATTCCGACCTCCTCAACCCTCTCCTTTTCCCATCCCAATTTCCACCACCACACACTCCCGTCCTGCAGTCTATTCGCTACACCAACCACGTCAACTTCCTCATCAACATACCCTTAGGGCCGCAAGCCCAGGGCCTGTCCCCAGACTACGTGGCAGCAGTGCTGGCACGTGGCAGCAACTTCTACACCATCGGCACACGCGCCTTCTACTGCGCGTTCCCGCTCCTGCTCTGGCTGTTCGGCCCCATCCCCATGCTGCTCTCCTCCCTGCTCCTCGTTGTCATGCTCTACCATTTCGACACTGCCAAAGGGTTCATGATCTCGCTGGATCCTCCAGAGGGGATTGGGGTGGACGAGGGGAGCGTGGGGGGGAGCAGACCGGGGAGCAGAGTGGGGGAGAGTAGGAGGTCGGAGGAAGGAGGTAGAGGGACTGTGGTGGATATGGAGAGGGGGTTAGAAGAGTCTGAGGCAGGGGGGGTGGGGCAAGGGGCGGGGTTGGTGGGAGGGAGCGAGGGGTTGACAGGGATGGTGGTGACAGGGACAGGCAGTGTGCGCAGCAGTAGAGTGGCAGATGGCAGATTAGGAGATGATGGGGAGGGAGGTGGGGTAGCGATGGCGCAGGGAAATGGGGAGGCAAGCGTGAGAAACCGGAGAGAGGAGAGTGGTGGTGGAGTGGATGTGCGGCTTGTATTCTAAGCATCTGAGGGGATTGAGCAATGGGAGAGAGTGACCAGGAGAAAGATGGCAACACTAGGCATCATGAAGGCAACCATGCAGCACTTGCTTGCATGCGAGTACATACCGGTAAATACTGAAACGTTTCAGTTTCGGGGGGAATAGAGTGAGTGACAAACAGCAGCTCAGCAGCAGCATCAACAGCAATAGTGATGAGAAGCGGATTCAGGCTGATGAGGCAACCTGCACTGCAGTCAACTGTGCCTGGCCTGCTGCACCATCCTCTGTGCGCATATCATTCTCGGGCAAGGCACTGAATTGAAGTTGCGTGCTGATCTGGTTAGAACCCTTCATTATTCTTTCATGTATGCATTGGACAAAACGAGGTCGCTTCTATGTACAGTGCAACAATTTTGTACAGTTCCGTTGAGTTGTGCAGCATCAAATGATGGCAGAATTCTGTCCTGCAGAATATGAGCGCAGGCTATATACAACCAACACAGTATTCTGCACATGAAAAGCTTTACCGGTGATGCTATTATCGGTACTGTACATCAGGCCATCATTGCCATCAACTCCTCATTGCACTCACTGCCGCCCTCTCGCCCGCTCGCCTTCAAGTGCCACCCACAGCGTCGCCCCAACCATCAGCGCCCCCCCAACCCACGTTGTAGCATCTGGAGCACCTGACTGGCCGATAGCCCAGCCAATGAGCGAGCCAAGCGGGGGCTCGACGGTGATTGCAATGGCGATGACGAGAGGCGTGGTGTAGCGCAGGAGAGCGTTGAGGCCTGTGTGGCCCATGTAGCCTGGGCCCAGGGCGAGGAAGAGCGTGGGTGCAAGGAACGGGGGAGAGAGCCAGGCTAGGGGCTGCCATGCGGTGCAGTGGGTGGGTGGAGGCGGAGTAGGCAGATGCAGTGGTGGGAGTGGGGGTGGGGGCAGTGGTTGCAGTGGTTGTGGAGCTATCAGTAGTCCTTCTCCTGCTCTTGCTCCTGCTTCTCCTCCCGATCTTGCTCCTGCTCTTGATGCCATCCCCACTCCAGCTCCTGCTGCAACTGCTGCCCGTGATGCCATGCCTGGTAACTGCACTCCTGCTATTGTTGCTCCTGCTACTGTTCCTGCAGCAGCAGCATGTGCTGTACTGGCATGGGGAGGGCAGGCATGCGAGGGGTCTATGAGGGGTGTGAGGCAGGCAGCAGCAGCGAGCATGATTCCAGCAGCTGCAGTCACAGACAGGGCGTAGAGATGCAGGGGGAGGGACTTGCGCACTCTCCCTCCCACCCACACGTATACCACGAATGCTGCTGCTGCTAGCAGTGCTGCCACATCCCCTTGCACAGACACAGCATCATCGTCATCATTACCACGACCAAGGAAACCACCGTTACCAAAACCGCCACCACTACCGTTACCACCAATACCACCGCTGCTGCTTTCAGCACCAGCACCAGAAGCGATTCCCACGCCTATCAAACTCCCACCAGCACCATTACTGCCCCCCCCAGCTCCCCCACTTCCCCCCAGCGCCATCACCGCTGCGCCCACCCCCCCCAGCAGCGTCCCCAGCGCCTCTGCGCGCGAGAGGGGCGCGCCTGAGACGAGATGCGCGAGGGCGAGGAGGAGTGGGGGCGTGGAGACGAAGAGGAGAGAGTGCGCGAGGGAGGTGAGGCGCAGGGAGAGGATCCAGAGCGCGAAGTGGAGGGCGAGCGCGCAGGCGGAGAGGAGGAGGAGGAGGAGGAGGGTGAGCGGAGGGGGGAGTGGAGGGGAGGGGAGATGCTGCTGCTGCTCGATTTCAGGAATATCGGGATCCTCCTCGGGAAGGATTCGCGCAGATTCGGCTTCGTTAAGAGACTCTCCGATTGGATGTGCAGTGGGACCAACGACGCGCTCGCGGCGACTGCGCTGATTGCGCCACGTCAGCAGGCATTGGATGAGCTCGAATAAGAAGCCCGGAAGGAGAACGAGTGACGACGCCTGCAGTCGCCAGCTTGCAACGGCGACGGGATCGGCGTCGCGAATGGTTTTCGTGACGGCGCCGGCGGAAGAGACGGCGACGAGCGCGAGGCAGAGGAGGGGCGCGCCCCACCAAGGCATACGCGCTCGAGTTGCGCCGCTTGGGAGGGATTCCAATTGCGCTTGCGCGGATATATGCTCCGAACCCGCCACGCTCCCCGCGGAATTTCCCGTTTCTCCGTCGGGCGGTTCCGGTGCATTGAGGGCTATGCGGCTGTCGGGGATGAGAGGCTGTGAGGAATCCTCGGGTGAATCTCGTACGCGGGGCATTTAGGAACCTCGGAATAGAATCGCCTCGCGAGTCGCGCAAACTTAGTTCAGGCAGCGGGCAGCTCAGAAATACTGCAAGGAGAGTGGAAGATGAGACGCGACGCGCATGTGGTGGTATGTGTCAGGGCTGGGCTGGTGTTGGTCTCCCTGCACAAGAACACACCGAACACTACTGGTGGGGTAAGGTAGGAAAACTGCGCACAGCTGGATTCGAACTCGCGGCGGTGGAGGTCACAAAGGAAAGATGCCGAGTTACTGTAACGAATGCATGTACATTTATATAAAGAAACACTGTACAGAAATTAGTAGCTTCACAGAATTGTAATGTAAACATTCCACGCCAACCGCACCCAACCTTGGCTTGGGTGAAACGACGTCGCGGTCTCGAATGAGCTCAGCTGAATTGAAATGTGACAGGCGACCGAGAATTTCTGTTTTCCATTCCCCCAGGGCTTCGACTCGCCTGTGATGTGACGCTACAGCTTTTGATAGGCGACAAGCAGCTGCGACCGTGACATTGCCTGCGTGAGTACTTATAGGCTGACCGCGAACTTCCTGTCAGCCGAGTTGTTTAAACGCGCGGTACAACCTTCGCGACACGGTTTAGAGTAGTATGGGCTCGCGACTCGTCTGAAACATACTTACCTTGCGCAGGCGACCGCTGTGCGAACCTAGGTGGGGGGGGCCTGCGCGTCTTGTGCGGTCTAAGGCCTCTGCGGCCCATTCGGCGTGTGTGGCGTGTGCAGCTTGTGCGACCTGCGCGCCCTGTGCGACGTTTGCAACGTGTGCAACGTGCGGGCATGTCGGCGGGGTACGCGGCGAAGCTGTCGTACCGCGAGGACGTGGGGACCGTGGGGTCGCCGGAATACGAGGAGTCGGGGGAGGCGCTCCGCCGCAAGGTGCGCCGTGGGTGGTGGGGGGGAAGAAGAGGGGGATGGCCGAGCGAGTGAGAGAGAGTTAGGAGGTGAGGGGAGTTGCAGCGAGGCCAGCATCGTATTGCGCTAGGGTTTGGAAGAACCAGGTCCAGCATGCTGCTCTTTCTCGGCTTGTTTGCCAGGGCAATATCAGTCCAACCAAGTGCTACCGTGCATGCATGCTCGCATGTATGCATCCATCCATGGATCCATGCATGCGAGTTTTCATGCCTACTTACCTTTCTTCCCCAATCCCCATGCTCGCCCCATACTTTCCCATCCCATCCCATCCCATCCCATCCCATCCCTTGCCATGTCTCGCCATCCTCACCACCGTATTCGGGCAGCTACACCAGCTGGTCGATATATTCATCTCCGTAAGACTCCTTCCTCTTGCCCTGCCTTTCCTTCCATCGACGTGCTCCTGCTGTCCTACCACGCGCTCCTGCCTGCACCCCTTCCTCGCTTCTCCATGCGCACATACCACCACAGCCAGTTTCTCCATGTACGATCTTCTCTGAAACACTGGGAACCCGTGTCTCTCCCTCGTCTCGCCACGCGCTCATCATTCCACACCACAGCTCCCATCCCATCCCGCCCCCGCCCCGTCCATCCCTTTCCGCCCATCTTACAAATTCCCTTTCCGCTCCCTCCCTGGCCCTGCCAGAGTAAGCGCGTGGTGGCGTTCACGGGAGCAGGCATCTCCACTGCAGCAGGCGTGCCGGACTTCCGAGGGCCCTCGGGCATATGGACGCTGCAGGTGGGTGGTGGAGGGACGCTGCAGGTGGTGAGGGGACGGGGAGGTGGATATGGAGAGGGATGGGAGGGGAGGGGAGGGGAGGGGAAGGGAGGGATAATGGCGGGGAAGTGGGGATTGAATGAAAAGGGGAGAGGGAAACCCTGAGCAACAAGGTGAGTGGGGGTTGAACATAGGAGGAAGGGGGCGGGGTGTAGTTGCACGGGTACGTTCCATTGTGATGGATGGGTTGGGTGAATGAGTATCTTACCTTTGCTTGCCTCCCTCCCGCACCACCCTTCCCTCTCCATCCCCGTTTCCCGCTACCCTTTTCTTACGACCTCTGGCCCTCCTCTCTCTATTCGCTCCACTCCCATCTCTGGCTTCCTCTTCTTCAATCCCTTTCTTCTCGTCCCTCTGTTTGCGTGCCCCTCTGTCTGAATGTTTGTCCTCCCGTTCGTCCTTCTGTCCATCTCTCTGTGGAAATGCCACCGCCCCCGGCGTCTGTGTGCGGGGCGGGGCAACAGAGGCAGGGGCAGAGCCTGCCGAGCAGCATGAAGGCGTTTGGGGATGCAGTGCCGTCGCTCACACACATGGCGCTGCTGCACCTGCTCAGACTCGGTCGCGTGCACTGCATCATCAGCCAGGTGCGGCATGGCTGCATGGGTCTGGGAGAGTGTGTGCATTCGTATTTAAGGGAGTAGGAGGGTATGTGTGTGTGTGTGTGTGTGTGTGCGTGTGTGTGTGTGTGTGTTTGTGTTTGTGTGTTTGTGTTTGTGTGTGTGTGTGTATTTACGTGCGTGCGCGCATGTGTGTATGAGTATGTGATTTATAGGAGAGAGGGAGAGCAGGGGAGGGAGACTGTGCTAGGCGCGGCTTCCTTTGATGTGGTTTTGAGAATCATCAAATGTCATAACGTTCGTCTACGAGCACAGCTCGTTGCCTCTTGCTCTCACAACCAGTTAACCATCTCTGCCCTACCCACCTCGATTCTCGTCCCTCCCTTCTCTCCATCCACATCCCGAATCCCCTCTTCCTTGCACACTCTTACACACTCTCCCTGACCCCCTCTGTCCTTTCTCCATCACTCGTCTCCTCTCCCCCCCACGCACCTGTACCCACCGCGCATCAGAACGTGGATGGGTTGCATGCGCGCTCGGGGGTGCCGCGCAGCCATCTGGTGGAGCTGCATGGCAGCTGCTTCCGAGAGCTCTGCCACCGCTGCGGGGCCGAGTATGCTCCACTCCTGCACTCGCCTTGCACGCCTCGTGCACGCCTCTTGCACGCCTCTTGCACGCCTCTTGCATGACTTGTGCTCTCATGCACTCACTCACTTGCCAATTCACATTCATTCCATGGCGCCTCCTCACATGCTGTCATCACGCCTGCATGACCTATCACCGTCACGATATGTGGCTGCATTTTTGCCTTCCCTTGTTGGCTTGCGGTTTGTGGCAAGAACAAGTACTTCCCCACCGCTCGTGGGGACTTCTTTGACCCATCCTTGCGCCTTTCCACGTCCGCGCGCTTTCCACCCCCATCCGCTTGTGTCTGCACACATCGCATCCCATCGCGTGGCATCAAGCCAGGTACCAGCGGGCGTTTGAGCTGGAGAGCATTGGGCAGAAGGCGTCTCGGCGGCGCTGCACGGCAGCAGCGTGCGTGGCGCTGGGCACGGCTCCCCGCCTGCGCGACTCCGTGCTCGACTGGGAGGTGGGGGGAGGGAGGGGTTGTGTGCTATGGGGCACGGGGTGAGGGGGGGCAGTGGGGCATGAGTATTGCTGCCGCTGCTACACTCCTGTGGCGTGCGTGGCGCTGGGAGAACGACTCCTCGCCGCAGAGACTCCGTGCTCGGCTGGGAGGTGGGTGTGGGTGGCGTGTGATTTGGGGAATGGGATGGGGGGCATGGCACATGGGACATGGCACATGGGGCATGGCACATGGAACATGGCACATGGAACATTGCACATGGGACATGGCACATGGGACATGGCACATGGAACATGGCACATGGGGCATTGTGCATGGGGCATGAGGCATGTGGCCTTGCCATCTGATATGAACCAATGCTTCCCATCTGCCCTGTTACCCGTTACCCCATTCTCCACACACCATACTCTGTAACTGTGCGTGCCCATGCCTCATGCCCTGTCGGCCTCACCTCATGCCCCCCATCGCCCCATGCCCCCCATCACCCCATACCCCCCATCACCCCATGCCCCTCAGGATGCACTGCCCCCATCGGAGCTGCAGCGTGCAGAGGACGAGTGCTCACAGGCCGACCTTGTGCTCTGCCTCGCCACCAGGTGCCACCTCCCCCGCTCCCGCATTCCCTCCCTCCGCCCCTCCTCTCCTTCTCTTTTCCGTTCCGCTTTTTCCTCTTTTGCGTCAGCGTTTGTCCGTCCACCCTCCCTGTCTCCCTTTCTTCCTTCCGTCTTAATGCATGCAAACCATGTGCGCACATACCTGCCACGTCATCCCTGCATACCACCTCATGTGCACCCCTTGACACCTCTCACATCCCCTGTCTCTCTCTTTTGCCTCTTCATCTTTTGCAATCTCCCACTCTCTCTCTCTCTCTCTCTCTCTCTCTCTCTCTCTCTCTCTCTCTCTCTCTCTCTCTCTCTCTCTCTCTCTCTCTCTCTCTCTCTCTCTCTCTCTCTCACCTCTACCTCTCCGTCCTCCTCCTCCCCTCGCCCGCATGCTCCTCGCACGCCCCCAGTCTGCAGATCACCCCAGCGGCCAACCTTCCCCTGCGAGCGCTGCGCAATGGAGGCCGCATCGTCATCGTCAACCTCCAGGTGATGCCCAGGTGATGCCCAGGTGATGCCCAGGTGATGCCCAGGTGATGCCCAGGTGATGCGCAGGTGATGCGCAGGTGATGCGCAGGTGATGCCCAGGTGATGCCCTGGTGATGCGCAGGTGATTTCGAAAGGGCTGACTGTACAGCAGTCGATTTTTGAAAGACTGGTTTCTCAGGTGGTGTCTCAGTTGGTTCTGTTTTTCTCCCATCCCTCTACCTGGTGTTCCACCAGATGCATGGCACAGCCTGATGCCTTGTTGTCTGCTTGCCTAGATGCAATGCTGCATGCTTTGTTCAGCTTGGGCATGATATGCCACGTGGTTCCTAGAATGTGTCTCTGTGTGCATGTGCATGTGGAGTGCATGTGTATCTATATGTGTCTGTGTATGTGTATGCATGTGTATGTGTATGCATGTGGATGTGTATGCATGTGGATGTGTATGTGTATGCCGATGCGTGTGCATGTGTGCATGTGCATGTGCATGTGCTTGTGCATGTGTTGGTGCGTGCATGCATGGGTGATAGAGCAGAAAACCCCCAAGGACAAGAAGGCATCGTTGGTCATAGCAGCGCGGGTGGACCAAGTGAGTCATACCATGCTCATTGCTCAGGCCTTGCACCAGCACCACTACTCAAAACTACACCAGCACCACTACTCAAAACTACACCAGCACCACTACTCAAAACTACACCAGCACCACTACTCAAAACTACACCAGCACCACTACTCAAAACTACACCAGCACCACTACTCAAAACTACACCAGCACCACTACTCACTCACACTGAAACTCACGGGTTGTTCAGCTCAGGATTTCACGGGTGCAGCCAGCCCATCCAAAAGCGCCTTCCCACTGCACCACCATGCATGCATGCTTCTCTGCATGCTTTGCATTCCACCCTTGCTCTATCCTGTGCATGCTTCATGTTTGAACTTGCGCCTGTGTGCATATGTGTATGCATGCATGCATCCATGTGTGTGTGTGTGTGTGTTTGTGTGTGTGTGTGTGTGTGTGTGGGTGTGGGTGTGGGGGGCGGGGGGGGGGGGGTGCAGGTCATGGCTCACCTTATGTCAATCCTGCATCTCACCATCCCTCCCTTCCACCGCACCTACTCTCTGCACATCCGCCACTGCTTAACGCGTGAGACCACAACCTACCTTCCCACGTACATTCCACACAATGTCTGTGACTGCTTTGTCTGTGACTGCTTTGTCTGTGACTGCCTATGGCTTTCTTCTCCCTCTCCTGTTTGTTAATAAGCTGTAGCCATGGAATCAGCCTCGACAGAGCTTTCTCAGTGGCCTTGCTGCGTCTGAACCCATTTTTCTCCTCCCCCCCGTTCACCAGCCATTCAACCCCAAGGCAAGGGCAAAGGCAAGAAGCACCACGCAGCAGCGCAGCCCTCAGTGTTCACAAATGCAAGTGCGGACAACCCAGCCCCGAAACATGTGCACGTGTCACACTGCCTGCATGCTATCACATTGCGTTTCTGTAGCTTTGAGCGCATATGCTGTGTTTCCTTAGAAAAGGAGTGTGAAGAATGTCGTGTTTTCATATTGCTTGCATATCACCAGGTTGAATTACTAGAGGGAGGTTTTAGAACAAGGAGAATAGCCTGTGCTCTCTCTTCTCCTCTCCTCTTCTCTTCGCTTCTCCTCTCTTCTCTCCTCTCCTCTCCTCTCCTCTCCTCTCCTCTCCTCTCCTCTCCTCTCCTCTCCTCTCCTCTTCTATTGTCTCCTCTTCTCTTCGCTTCTCCTCTCTTCTCTTTTCTTCTCTTCTCTCCTCTCCTCTCCTTTCCTCTCCTCTCCTCTCCTCTCCTCTCCTCTCCTCTCCTCTCCTCTCCTCTTGTCTTCTCTTCTCTCTTCCTCCACCCTGACCTGCCCTGCCACACACACCATGCTCCATGCGGTCTGCAGAGGTGGAAGCTGAGCGTTGCAGTGGAGAGCACTCTGGGGGCCCTCGCACCCCTGCCATCGCTCGACTGCATTCACGTGAGACCGACTGCTGTCCTATGTGTCACTGTGTGTGACTTGTGTCACTGCTGCTACTGTCCCTCATCACTCTCCGCTGTTTCTCCAAGAACACTCCAGGAACCATTTAACTGAGATCGACTTACGCTGCTGTTTCTTGCTGTTACTGCTGTTGATTGACCAATCGTTTGTGTCCATCCATTAGTGACCCATCCAGATAGTGACCCATCCATTTAGTGACCCATCCATTTAGTGACCCATCCATTTAGTGACCCATCCATTTAGTGGCCCATCCATTTAGTGACCCATCCATTTAGTGGCCCATCCATTTAGTGACCCATCCATTTAGTGACCCATCCATTTAGTGACCCATCCATTAGTGACCCATCCATTTAGTGGCCCATCCATCTCGTGACCCATCCATTTAGTGACCCATCCATTTAGTGGCCCATCCATGTCACTGTCCCATCCCTATTGACCCTTTCAAATCATTCCTTGCCTTTTTTTCCTCTTCCTGGACCTCCAGGTCTCTTTCCCTGACAGCTGGCCGTTGGATGAGCTCACCCTCACATCTCCACCGTACACGTTCAACAGGTGCTGCTCCCTGTGATCCACATGGTCCGCTGCTTCACTCCCTCGATCCTGGCCTTGCTTGCACTCCTGCATTTTGTAAATTTCAAAAGAAGAAGAAAAAAAACAAATAGTATGAACATTCGCACTTGTATCCAGAATTTTCAGTGCCCTCTCCTCCTATGCCTATGCTGCTCCTTGTTTCTGTTCCCGACAGGACCTTCAAACTGCAGATGCAGCAGGCGGAAGGAGCAGAGGGAGAGGGTGAGAAGCAGCAGCAGCAAGGCGTGACACCTTCAGGAGCCATCAGTTTCACGTTCAACTTCTCCCAGGGCTATGGATGCGAGCCTATCACCATCCATCACGCCGTCGCTCCTTGTCCTTGTCAAGTGTGCACGCACCTCAATCTCCACCTACTCTCTACCGCCTCTCTGTCTTCGCTCCACCTTTTCTCCACTTTCCTTCCACCTTCTCTCCACCTTCTCTCCACCTTCTCTCTTCCTTCTCTCCATTACTCCCCTCGTCACTTCCATTTATTCCGTGCTTTCACCCTCTCCTCTCCATTCCCTTGCCCCACTTCTCCGTCTCCCTCTCCTTCTGTCTCCTTTCTTGGTCGCACTCTCTCTCCGCCCCACCAGGCTTTGAGAAGACTTGATTCATAATGAGAACGACTCACTGTTTTGTGTTCCTGAATGCTCTCAGGCACACACTCATTGCTGTGCAGTGTGCACCACTCATTGTGTCACCGTGCACCAGTCACTACCGAGCATACATCATCTGAACCACACCACACCTGCTTCCACCGCCCATGCCAGGAGCCAGCACCTGCGGCAACGCAGGGCGAAGAGCATGCATTGACATGCCATACCACGTCGCCACCACCACCGATTCCCATGCCACTTGCTGTGCCGGAGCCAACACGGGGATCCGCAGCCACCTCACCTGAAGCAAAAGCAGCGCCTGTTTCACTACTTGCAGCAGCAGCAGCAGCGGCAGCAGCAGAGGCAGGAGCAGGAGCATCAGGAGAGCCAGAACCCGCTGTACCAAGTGCAGCAAGCGGCCTGGGTGAAGCAGAATGCACTTTCTGGGAAGGACGGGCAGTGGGGAGTGTGCGAGTGCTTGAACAGGCACCAGGGAGGGAACACGCAGGGCAACAAGGGGCACAGGGGCATAGCAGCAGCGGTAACCACATGGAGCTTGGCAGCTTGGAACCAAGCCTACATGCCTCTCCACCAGCAAGCTCCGCGCAGGCGTGCAACAGTCACTTGGACGATCCGGAGCAGGTTTCAGGATTGCAGAAAGGGACGGGTCCTACGTGGCATGTCGTGGGCTATGAGATGCTGACAGCTGTTGTTAGATACACAGTCAGCAAGGCTGCGGTTGGGATAGCGCCCAGTGGGGTGGGTGAAGGGGAGGGGCGAGGTGGTGTGGGCGAGGGCGACAAAGAGGAGGATGAGGAGAAAAGGGTTGGAAGGGCGGGCGTGAGTGGGGATCGGAAGAGGAGAGGAGTGAGGAGTGCAAGAGGGGCAAAGAGAGGGAGAGGGAGAGGAAGAGTGGGAGGTGGAGGAGTAGATTTGAATGGAGTGAAGGTAGAGGGTGATGGGATGGGGGGGGAGGGGTGCAAGGATGAGCCCGAAAATCCAGGATTGTAAGGCAAGTGTGGTGGCAGGGGGATGAATGGGACAGCAAATGTGGGGGCGCACTCTGGTGAATCTAGTCTTTGGTGGGTGCTGGCACCCAAGTCTTGGATGGCAGCACATGAATGAGTGATGAGTGTTCTTGTTCGATACCATTTGGAGTGGGGAGTTTTACGTATTGAGATGGGCCCGAGTTGAAGCTCTGGCCCTGTTGTGCTACGCCTGTGCCTCCCACCTTTTCTGTACAACGGCAAGCATTGATTGGCCCTAGCATATCATTTGTACAAATGTGTTGAAATATATATGTAACTGCCTGTAGCTGTAGTTTAGTGTAGTTATTATAACTTGTTGGTGGTGCACCTTCTTTGCATGCTTTGTTTGCTATTTGTACCTCGCTCAATAGTGAACTCATCCTCTTTTGGCAAACCCTCTCGACATGTTCCTCTCTAAGTCTCCTACTACCCCAAACCCTAGTCTTCACTTAATCTACTCTTTTGACATGGTATTAAGAGCTGGGTCGTTCTAAGACCTACTTTTCTTTTTCCCCATGGGCCCACCACGTATCCCCCCGCTCATGGCGCTCGTCACGCCCCCCGTCGCGGCCGTAGTTACGACAGTTGCAATGGTCGCGACCGTCAAAACGGTCTCGGCGGCGAGCTGCGCGACGGCGTCAGATGCGGCCTCGTTTCGGCCCCCCGTCAGCGCCCTGCACGTCCGCGCTTCCTGCGCCCTGCTCGTCCCGTCCGTGGCGCCCTCCCCGTCGCGCCCGTTGCGCCCTGCTCGTCGAGCACCGCGCGCAGCTGCGTACGGCAGCGCATTGCTGCGCGCAGCCGCGTACGACCGTGCGCACCCGCGCACGGTCGTGTGCGCCAGCACCAGCGCCCGTCGCCAGCACCTGCGCGAGCGCCAGCGACGACGCCAGCGCCAGCAGCAGCTAACGCCGCCCCCCCCTTACCTTCCGCAGCTTCCGCCGTGGGGGGGGGGAGATGTGGGGGTGGCATGTGTGAGTTGCCTGCAGCCCGTCCTTCCCCTCCCTTCAGCGGGGTCCGTCGTGAGGGGGGGGAGAGGTAGCGGGGGGAGGGTGAGGGGAAAGGGGGAGAGTGTGAGGGAGTGGAGAGAGATTCTGCCGAGCCAGCAGCCGCCCCTCCTCCTCTCTATCCCACTGCTGCACGTGCCGCCGTGGGAGGGAGGGTGAGATGGTGGCGGAATTCAGCTAGGCATTTGCAGCTGCCGCTCGCTGCTACCGTGGCACCTACTGCTGCCTCCCCTGCCTCCACCTGCTGTTTTACTTCCTTCTGCTGTCTTTTGCTGTTGAGCGACAGGTGCTGCCGTTGAGCCCTGCTGCTGTGCCGCCGCACGTTGCCGCCGCACGCACCCGCTCTCCAGGCGACCTGCCGCCACATGCACCTTTGTCTGTTGCTTCTACCTTGGTTGAGGGGTTGGTGCAGCTGAATCTGCCACCACTGCACAGGTTGTCACTGCTCTTGCCTACTGTTGCTGTTTTCTCTGTTCGTGGTGTACCGGTCCAAGAGGTGTTGCTGCACAAACTCCTGCTGCAGGCAGTTATGGGGGAGTGTTGAAATATATATGTAACTGCCTGTAGCTGTAGTTTAGTGTAGTTATTATAACTTGTTGGTGGTGCACCTTCTTTGCATGCTTTGTTTGCTATTTGTACCTCGCTCAATAGTGAACTCATCCTCTTTTGGCAAACCCTCTCGACATGTTCCTCTCTAAGTCTCCTACTACCCCAAACCCTAGTCTTCACTTAATCTACTCATTTGACAAAATGGCACCTGCATCTTGCCATAACTGTTCAACCAATCAACGATGCAGTAGTGCTGCTAGTATATCCACGCTTCAGAAGTTGGGTGTGTTGCAACCTGCACTAGCTACACATCCGAAAGAATTTAAGAATCACAGTCAAGTATTTGCATCGTTATCATTAGGAGACGCATCAATAGGCAATTAGCCTTGAATGTGTTGCAATTCGTAAAACCTTCCTGTCAGCAACACAACCATTCCCAACCAACCACCTGCATGTTTCAACATTGTCAAACTCCTCTGCCTTTTCTCTCTCTCTCGCTCCAAAGCTTTGTTGTCCACATCTTCCCTCTGCCTCCTTTCAACCTTAACCCAGTCCAGCTCATTCAAAGACAGCTGCATTGAAGATTCACAATGGATACGATAAGACTCCCTCAGTACGCCCCAGCTCATCTGCCCCTCTGCTGCCAACCCTCTGTTGCTGTCAAACAGCATGCTCCTGTTGGCTTGCTTAGCATGGCTGTGCCATCACTATTGCCCTGACTCACTAGTGTCCGGCAACAGGTGGAGCACCTGCTGCCATGCCTCCCCCTGTCACTGGCCCACTGCTCGGCCCCACCACTGACCCCCCTCCCCCTCCTCCCCCCCCTGCGCCATCATAGCCCCCTCTCCCGCCCCTCCGCCCTCCCCTGCTGCGTCCCCCACCCCTTCGCCCTCCCCCACCTGCACCTCCCCCGCCATACATTGATCCCATCGCCGCACCCTGGGGTGCTACTCCAGCATTCAGGCCAGGTGTCATGCCAGGTATCATACCAGGTGTCATGCCATGTGTCATGCCAGGTGTCATGCCAGGTGTCATGCCAGGCGCCATTCCAGGTGCCGTACCAGGTGCGCCCACCACGCCTCCCATCATGCCAGCGTTCACCAGCACAGGGTCATACACCACGTACCCTCCCCCAATCATGCGCCCACCCCCTCCCCCCCTTCCCCCCCGGCCCCCTCCCCCACGGTACCCCCCCCTCGAGCCCCGTCCGCCCATGTACCCCGGACCTGCGCCCATGATTCCGCCCCTCCCCCCACTGCCACCGCCGCTGCGGGAAGTGACAACTGGAGTGTGCTGCGCGTGTGGGTGCTGGTGCCCTGCATGTGCCGCTGGGGCCGTACCGGCCTGCAGGGGAAAGGAATGGGGGAACGGTTGGTGGGTCACCGGAGAGGGAGCGTTGAGCTGTGAGCAGTGGCCATTTTGAGGTTGAATTGCAGTGTAATTTTGGAGCGTTTGCAGGTGTGTAGTAGGCAGCGCTTGAAGGGTGACAACAGAAACTCAGAGCTTAGTGGAAACCCTCACCACACAATAAAAGACAGGGACAAAACCCACCAAACTAATTCCTTCTGTACCCAAATGGCAAAATTACGCCCCAAAGATTCTCACCTGAGTCGCGGCCTGCCCCTGTTGCACCTGCGCCTGCTTCGCCTGATCTGGACCCCCCACACCCGGCCTTGCCACCTGCTGCCCCACCACTGCACCAGGCTGACCAGCAGGAGCAGGCACCTGAGGCACCTGAGAAGCATGTCCCGCACCCACCGTGCCCTGCCCCGGCCCCACCACACCCTGATTGCCTACCACCGGCGCTCCCTGCTGCCCAACCACTGCTGCCCCTGCTGCCTGCGCTGCTGCCTGCGCCTGTTCCACCTGTGCCTGTGGCGACGGCTCAAGCGCCGGCGGAATAACAGCGCCAACAGGCGCAGCCGGGGGCACTGGCGCGCCCTGCACCAGCGGAACGGTCACAGGGGCTGCGGAGACGGCAGAAAGCGCGTCCGGGCGCACGGATCCGAACACAACTCCGTTCACGGGCAACGGCCCCCCTGGGGAAGGCACGGCGGTAGTCGCGGCGGCTGGGGCTGACGCAAGGGGCGCAGGGGCAGAAGGCGCAAGAGAATCCGCAGGCGCTGGCGCGGAGGGCGGGGGGGGTGCGGCGGCAGCAGGGGCGGCAGCAGATGGGGATGCGGCGTAGGAGGAAGCGGGGTCGGCGGAGGGGAAGTGACCCTGGGCGGCCATGGCCGCAGCGGCAACGACCTCGGATGAAACGACCTCGGCCCATTTGGTGAAAAAGCCAGAGGCGATTATGCGGTCCAGGCGATCGCGCAATTGCGCATCTGAAATGACAGTAGTGGTAGGCGGACAACCGAGAGGTGGAACGGGTTGGCACAGGTGGCGTGAAGAGGGAGGTGCGTTTATTTTTTTTTAGATATGAGAACAAAAAGCAAGTAAGGAGGAAGTCAAGCCATGAAGACGACAGGAATCTGCTTCTTAATGAAACGACGGCTCAATCAAAAGCACAGACAATTAATGATTCGTGTGACGCACAGACCGCCGTGAAGGCTGCACCGACGTACACGTAAGGTGGATGGTCGGGTCGATGGCGGTTTGAGAGCGCGACGCCAACGCCACGGCATGCGCCACGCACCGATCCACAGCCTCCTTGTGATTCGCCGCGCTCGCGTCGCGCGTCGTCAACAGCCGCGCCGCATTCGCGACGGCATCAAGATCCGCGTCGCATAAGAAAGCCGCAGCGTTGTCGTCGGTGATAGGGTCGTAGGAAAGGCACGACGTGCGCTCCTGCGTGTTGCGCCAGCTGAGCAGCGGCGACGCCCCGGCGGAGTCCATCCGCAGATCGAAGAGCGAGCCGAAGTAAAGCACCTCGACAACGCTTCTCACGGCCCGATCCACGTCATCAGACTTATCCGCTGCAGATTCCGCCGCTCCTCCTTCTCCGCGGCCTGAAACTTCCTTCGTTGACTGGCCCGCCTCCCCTGCTGTGGAATCCGTTTGCTCATCGGCCTTCTCCGCTGTTCCGTCAGCAGCAACTGCCTCTGCAGCTTCGACTGAAGATTCTTCAGCAGCAGCAGCCGCCGCAGCTGCAGCTGCAGCCGCGGCCGCGGCCGCCGCCGCCGCTGCTGCCTCTGCAGCCTCCTTCTCAGCCTTCTGCTGAATTGCGGCGGCAACGGCCTTCTCGCAGTCCGACACCTGCTCGTGCACGGCTGCCTGCAACGGCGTGTAGAGCTTCTCGTACTCCTCGATCAGCAGCGTCACCGTCAGCTTTTGCTTCAGAACCTCTTCCTGTTCCGGCTGAAGCTTCTTCCCCGCAGCCTTCGCCTCCTCGATGTCTGCAATCCGCTTTTTCTTCTTACGGAGCGCGCGGAGCCGCTTCGACATCATGACCATGACCGCACCCTCTGGCCGCAAATACCCGCCATCCTCGATCCCTACGCCGGCTCCCGCAACGAGTTGCCCGGGCGTAGCACTTGAAGTGGTAAGATCTTCGGCAATTCCGCCAGTAGTCGTGGGTTCCCCCGTGGAAGCCATGATTCTCCTACCGACTGATCCGAGTCGCTTGGACGTAAAACTAGTTAGCGCTTACTCAGATCTAACGCAAGTAAACGCTTAAGGGTTTCGAGAAGGATCGAAAACACGGGACCAGACGGTACTCGACCACACGCGGGATCGGACAAATCTGACGTCGCTACTGACCTGAACCACAACGCGACCTACTTTGAATTGGGCTTAGGTTGCTGAACACCAGCTGAACAGACCAAGAAGGATGGGAACCGAACATACGAATCTGATGCGGGAGGAGTTTCCAACTTCAAATCCAAATCCAATCCAGCAGAGAGACCCTGCCTGCACTCAACTAGGTCTCGCACAGCGAAACTCGTTACGGCTTACAAGTGACAACGCCAGCAGCTTGTCGAAATTGATGAGGGAATTGATCGCTACCTGGAGCATGTCGCAGGTATACTGTACAAACGTTTCCCGAGGCTGAAAAGTGATCTGGCGGCTGCTGGTGGCTAAGGGCGTCCTGGTGGATTCGACTTCCACCAGGAGAGGGACCTGGTGGGTTTGCGGTCGCGCAAACTAAAACCCATGCGCAACCTGCACAACCTCCCATGCGCATGCCATCCTGCCGCACCAACGTTCATTCGAAGTCATACGGGCTAGGGGAATCACATCGCAGCCCTCGAATCTGCCACTCTGCTAGCAGATGCGGCGCGTTCGAGAATTCACATCACATCACGAGGAACGGCCCCCTTCCAATCAAACTTCGAGAACTTCATCGGGGTCATATGAGCCAGGGTCTTCACAAGCCGAGGTCAAAACAGAGGGAGTCAGTGTTACGAGTGCAATTGAGTGAACGAACGAGAATTGCACTATCGGAGAAAGAGTACAACGAGCGAAGGCATGAGAGAAGAATATATAACGAAACTACAGTGGTAACGGTAATGGACTGTGGTTGTCGCGCGACGGGCCTGGGACTGAGGTTGGGAAAAGTGTCGAAGCGGAGGCCCGGAGCGCGGGTTACCCGCCGAGCCGTGAAGTCAGGGTGCGGTGTGCGAAGGTGGCGGGCCGATTGTCGATGCGAGGGTTGCGAGTGGTAACGGTGCTGACTGTGGTGCTACAGTGATGTACGCGTTGAGCAGGGATGCGAAGTAAGGAAAAGGAATTTTCCTTACACTACCCCCCCCCCTTAAGGAGGTCCTTCTTACGAAAGTGCGTGTACATCCCTGAAATTTCGGCTGCGCAGATACTCGGTGTGGACGGGGTGGTTTTCGATTCTGTCTAGGGGAACCCAATTGTCATCGGTGGGTGTACGGTCCTTCCAGCAGAGTAAGAACTCGATCCTTCGGGCTCCTCGAGGGTCGCGAACTCTGTGACTCAGGATTTTCTCTGGGGTGATGATTGGTTCAGTTGGTGGTCTTGTCATGCTGGCTGGGCGATTGTGTGGTAGTTGGCTCGTGGACGAGACGTAAGGGCAAAGTAGGCTGACGTGGAATGAGGGGCTGACATACCAGTCACCAAGCAGGAGGAGGTGGGCGGTGACGGGTGTAAGCGTGTAGCTTATGCGAAATGGCCCGCAGTATCGGGGGCGGAGTTTCGGGGTGATGGGCAGTCGGAGGTTCTGAATGTTAAGTAAAACTAAGTCGTCAGGCTGGTAAGTGACAGGTCTGCGGTGGCGGTCGGCGTTGCGTTTCGCGATGATGTTCGATTTTTTTTATTGCGCCTACTGCCCGGGTCCGTGCTGCTTGTAATACTTCGGCGAACTTTTGTGCTCGTGGTACTGGGTTGTCGGGATTCGGGGTCATGGGTACTGTTAGGTCTTGTCCGTAGTTTAGGTAAAATGGTGACTGTTGGGTCGTGGCAGATGGCGAGTTGTTGTACGCGAATTCGATTAGTGGCAATTGCTGTTACCACGTGGTCGGGTCGTCACACGTGGCCCTGATGAGCTGTTCCATGGTCTGATTTGTCCGTTCGGTCTGTTCGTCGGTTTCGGGGTGGTATGACGAACTGAACTGCAGTCGCGTGCCGAACTGCTGCCTCAGGTTCCGCCAGAAGTTGCTGGTGAATTTCGTGTTACGGTCGCTGATAATCGCGGCTGGTATCCCGTGCAGTCGAACGACGGTGGAGATGAAGAGGCGTGCTGTTTCTTCGGTTGTGATTGATTTTTTGCAGGCTGTGAAATGTGCCATCTTAGTCAGTCGATCGACGACGACTAGGATCGCGTCGTTCCCACTCGCCACGGCTAGTAACCCCGTGACGAAGTCCATCGTCACCTGCTGCCAAGCACGCTCTGGGGGTGGTATCGGCTGCAACTGTCCCGCCGGCCGCTCTCGTGATGATTTCATGAGCTGACAAGTGGGACACGATGCCACGTGACGTTGTACGTCGATCAACATTTCGGGCCAGTAATAATACCGCTGCAGTGTTTTTTCTACTCTGAAATGCCCCGAGGTAACTCCGTCGTGTGCCTAATGTAACAGTAATTCCCGTAGCAGTGTATACCTAGGCACCCAAATGCGGTCAGTCCCGGTTTTTACATAATAGACTCCCTTTGCTGATGCGAACTGCTGCGAATTTCCTCCTGTGAAGAATGGATCCGTTTGGTACCCGTGGGTGAATAGGCCTGTCAGTAGCGGGCTTGTTTGGGCGAGTAGTATTGCGTGGATCTGGGCAGTGGGGCGGGTCAGTACGTCGGCGATGTTCGAGGCTTCCTTTTTTGTCAGTGACCGTATAGTGAAAGTTGGACTCGAGGAAATCGAGCCAGCGAATCTGTCGTGGGTTAAGGTGTGGCTGTGTGCGAAGGTACTGTAGTGATTTATGGTCTGTCCGTACTGTCACGTCCGTGCCAGTCAAGTAACAGCGCCACACTTTGAACGCGTGCACGATCGCAAGCATTTCGCGGTCCTGTATCGGGTAATCTTTCTCGTGCAGTTTTCGTGACTCGTATGCGATAGGCTGTAGCCCATTGCCAAAATCTTGTAGCAGTACGGCTCCGATGGCGATATCGCTTGCGTCGGTAACTACTTTGAATGGGCGGTGTGGGTCGGCGATGCGCAGGACGGGCGGTGAACAGAGAACATTTTTCAGGGCAGAGAAGGCAGCATGCTCTTTCTCCCCCCACGTAAAAATGACCCCTTTCTGTAGTAAATCCGTCAGTGGGGCAGTTAACCATGCCATGTCGGGGACGAACCGACGCACATAATTAACGAACCCTAAAAGGCTCTGCAGCTCCGTGATGTTCGTCGGGGGATGCCACGCTTTTACCGTATCCAACTTCTTTGGGTCGATTTCAACTCCAGCCTCCGAAATAACGTGCCCCAAAAATTATAGCCTATCTCGGAAGAACTCGCACTTGGAACCCTTGGTCAGTAATCTGTGCTCGTCTAAAACCTTAAACACTGCTTCCAGATCTGCTAAGTGCTACTGCTTATCCCGACTGTACACTAGGATGTCGTCGAGGCAAACTATTACACATTTATCTAAGAGCGGCCTAAATGCCTCGTTCATGGTCATCTGAAAAGTCGTCAGTGCGTTGGTCGGCCCGAATGGCATCACAGTATACTCGAACGACCCGTACCTAGTCCTGAAAGTTATTTTGGCGCAGTCCGATGGTTCGACCCTAATCTGATGGTAACCTCCCCGTAAACTGAGAAGAAACGAGAATGAATGAACTATGGATGAAGTGAGTACAAATAGGAAACTCTAACTGGGTTGTACCCCCTATGGTATACCCCACTACAGCCTACACAATAGTATAAGCTATAGATATGTTCTGACACACCCCCATAGGCAAAGTGGGGGAGAACAAGGGGTCACAAGACCAGTCAAGCAAGACAAAGCAAAGCTCAGGGTGGATCACAAAGTCACCACACAGTCCGAGCACAAAAGCAGGGCCAAAGGCCAGTTCACATGCAAGAGTACAGACATATATATAAAACTAGACAAGCAGGAGCAAGTATATATATGTCACAGTACAAATAAAGTCAAGAGGAGAGCAAGTGAGGCAAGACAGACACAAGACCCAGCTGGGTGCAGAAGCGCTGATGGTCACAAGGCGCGAGTGCCTTGGTGAACACATCAGCAGTGTTGGCCTCAGTGGCCACGTACGCAAGCCGCAACTGTCCACGCTGCTGTAGCTCACGAGCAAGGAAGTAGCGAAGAGCAATGTGCTTCGTTCTGTGCTCCAGACGCTGCTCTCGACACAATGCCAGCATGGCCTTGTTGTCTACGTACAGCACTGGAGGAGAACGAGGCGGCTCTCCAAGGTCAGTCAGCAGGTAGGTGAGCCAGCGAAGCTCCTGTGCAGCCATGGCCCCGGCGTAAATCTCAGCCTCACAACTGGAGCTGAGAACCGAAGACGAACGAGTAGCCCGCCACGAGACAGAGCCGGAACCAAGGCTGAAGGTGTAACCCTGTGACAACCGCTGCGTAGCCTGGTCGTCAGCCCAAGAAGCGTCCGCGTGGCCTGTAAGGACCACTGGACTCCGCCCTCCAAGCACTAGCCCCATGCCCGACGTACTGCACAGGTAGCGCAATACCCTCTTCGCTGCAGCCATGTGCTCTGGTCGGTGTCTCCCAGGAGCAACATAGCGTGCAAGAATACTCAGAGGGTATGCAAGGTCAGGTCGTGTGCAGGTCAAAAGGTACATGAGGCAGCCAACAAGCTCTGGGTACGGGCCACTCGACTCTACGGACTCATCCGAAGGCAGAGCTGAGAGTGAGTGGCGAGTAGACAGAGGAGTGGCCTGAGGCGAGGAGTACGTGAAGCCGAAGCGCTGAAGGACCTGCTGCACCATGTGTGACTGAGTCAAGGTAATGGTGCGGCGTGCTCTGTCCCGAGTGATCTGCAAGCCAAGGTAGCTGCGCAGTTCACCCAGGTCTGTGCACGTGTGTCTCTTCAGCAGCTCGGACTTCACGTAGGCGAGTCTAGCAGTGTCCGCTGTGGCAAAGACCAAGTCGTCGACGTACACGAGGATGTAGAACGGCGGCAGAGAGGTGTCGGTGCGCAGAAACAGCGACGGGTCAGCAGTAGAAGGAGCAAACCCAAGAGCCGCAAGCGTAGTCCTCAGTGTGTCGTGCCACTCACGCGGTGCCTGGCGGAGACCGTAGACTGGCCGTCGGAGGCTCCACTGGGTGCCAGGAGGGAAAGTCCCAGTGAAGCCAGGTGGACGCCGCAGCCAGATCTCCTCGTGCAGGCTACCCTGCAGGAACGCAGTGCTGAAGTCGAGAGAGTGAAGCTCGTAGTCGCGCTGAGCGGCTATGTGCAGCAGCACCCGAAGAGTGGTCATCTTCGGGGTGGGAGAGAAGGTCTGAAAGTAGTCAACTCCCTGCCGCTAACTGAAGCCACGAGCGACGTACCGCGCCTTGAAGACAGGTGGAGAGCCCGGCGGCCGCTTCACCCTGAAGATCCACATGCCACTGACGATGTTCGCCCCAGGAGGGGGAACTGCGTCAACGTAGGTGCCTGTGGACTTCCAGGAAGCCATCTCTGCATCCATAGCTGCCTGCCACTGAGAGGAGTAGGGACCCTCTACGGCCTCCGCGTAAGAGCGCGGAGTCGGGATGTCTAGTGCATCCGGGTCTCCCTCAGGAGCAAGCAGTACAGATGCGAGATGAGGTGAAGCAGTAGCCAGACACTGTAACTCCTCCTGCCTGTCCTCTAGGACGTCCGTGCCAAGAGCACACTCACCCCCGACGGACGGAGGACAGACAGACGCAGACTCAGCAACAAGACTAGCAGCGTAGTCTAGACGACAGCGAGCAGCAAAGTCGACGAGCTCAGCGACAAGAGCAGACGCAGCAGTGGACTCAAAAGAGGGGTTAGTGACGACAGTAGCAAGCAAACGCGTGACAGTAGGATTGGCAGCACGAAGAGAGTCCGACTCCGGGTCGGCAAGCTCAGGAAGAGAGGACTCAGGAGGAGAAGGCAAAGGGGCACGCAGAGGAGCAGTGGACGGACGCAGAGACATCCGGTGCGTGCCAGGGACAGGAGGAGGACGCTGACGCGAACCGCGACCACTAGCGCGAGCAGCACGAACAGGCGACGCGGGACGAGACGCAGGCTGACGACGCTCAGCAAGACCTCTAGTAGGACCAGTGTAAGGAGAGGGAGCAGGCAGTGGGGAGGAAGGCTCCAACAGTGACTGCGACTGGACAGGCTGTGGACACTGTACCGGAGGAGAAAGACCAAGAACCTGCTGGAGAAGCGGAACGAAGTACGGCCGAGGCCGCACGGCAGCTCCAGACTCAGCAGGGACAGCACCAGCACCCTCAGCGGCAGGACCTCCAGCAGCACCAGCAGCAGGACCACCGCCAGGATAGACAGCTGTAGTCTCAGCACCAACACCCCCAGCGGCTCAAGCTCTAGTAGGACCCGCAGGTCCAGCAGCTCCGGGACCGGCAGCACCAGCACCCTCGACGGTCGAAGAAGCTCCAGCTCCAGCAGTACGCCTCCAGCGGCGAGCAAACCACTCACGCAGCTCCTGTGGAGAGAGGGGCTCCCGCCGAGACGCAGCACCAGGAGAAACCCCAGGCTCAGCAGCTCCAGACGCAGCACCCCCAGGCTCAGCAGCTCCAGACGCAGCACCCCCAGGCTCAGCAGCTCCCGACTCAGCACCCCCAGACTCAGTACCCCCTAGCTCAGCAGCTCCAGGCACAGCACCCCCCGGCTCAGCACCCTCCGCAGTAGCACCCCCAGGACCAGCACCCCCAGGCTCAGCACCCCTAGTAGACGCACCTCCAGGCTCAGCACCCCCGCGCACAGCACCCCCAGAGTCAGCACCCCCAGGCTCAGCACTCGCAGCAGCACCAGAGTCACCAGTAACCTCGACCGGGTCTACTGCGTCTACCTGGGACACACCTGAGGGGGAAGGAACCTGAGGGGGGAGGGGGTCTACCGGGGGGGGAACCGGCACAAGGAAGTCCGGCGGCGGGGGGAGGGAAGGAGTGCGGTAGGGGAAGAGGCGGTAGAAGGGGACTGACTTGTCGAACGTGACGTCCTGGGAGGACAGAACACGACGAGAGGAGGGGTGGTAAAACTGCCACCCTGGAGCGTCAGTGGGGAAGCCAAGGAAGACACAGGGAGCGGCACGAGGGGACAGCTTGTCCGCAGACAAGTCGCGGACAAACGCCCGAGATCCCCAGACACGGAACGCCGACGCATCGCCAACCTTCCCCGTCCACAGCAAGACTGGGGACATCGCAGGCCGAGAGACCCTGGGGTGAAGGTTGATCTGATGCGCCGCGTTCCTCACCGCAAACGGCCACAGAAAATGGGGGGCAGCCGCATGCATCATGGACGTACGAGCGACATCCATGACCATGCCAATGCGGCGCTCAGCAATCCCATTTTGCTGTGGAGAGTCCGGAAGCGTGAAGGTCTGGCGGATCCCCCGTGCACGACAGTAGTCTCGCAGAAGGCGAGAGGAGAACTCTCCGCCTCTGTCCGAGTGCAGACGCAGAACAGGAAAGTCCGAGTCGAAGCTCCTCCTGAGCTGGAGACGAGCCTCGCGGATCCAGTCGATCAGCACCTCACTGACAGCACCCTTGCTGCGCAAGGGGAGGACTGTGGTGTAACGCGAGTAGTCGTCAACCACCAACAGGAAGTAGCGCTCGTGACCCTGCCCACGGACGGGAGCTGGGCCCCACACGTCCATGTGAAGCGTCTGCAGTGGAGCCTCTGTCGGGGGGAACTGGGAGGAGTGAGGAGCAGCCCGGAGGCGCCCCTCGACACAGGGGACACAGGAAGGTCCTAGCCCGGAGGGAAGGGGAGGGAGAGACCGGGGGAGACCAGAGACAAGGACACGGGAAGCCATGCTCCGAAGACGGGGCAAGGAGGGGTGGCCAAGACGGTGGTGCCACAGGAGAGTCTCGTGAGACAGGAGGCGACAAGAACAGGGGGCAGACTCAGGACCTGACCGGGACGCAGCAGCAAGCACCTGACCTGACGCAGCTACCTGACCAGACGCAGGGACAGGAGGAGACGTAGTGGTCAGAGTGTAGAGGCTCGACCCCGGCCGACGCGAGAACGTGGCCAGGTGTCGGCCTGTGCGTGCGTCCGTGCAGTGGGTCACCCGCTGACTCGCAGGAGTGAACTGGTGAACCCCCGCATCCTGCAGGTCCGCACCACTCACCAAGTTCGTCGAGAACGAGGGAAGGTACAGACCAGACAGGGTGCCCGAAGGGGCAGCCGGACACGGGAGAACAGTGGAGAAGTGAGAGAGGACAGGACCCCCAGAGGGGTCAGCCAGGGAGACCGCAACCGGCCGGCCAAGCGGCGTGAGGGTGGTGCGGTCTCGAAAGAAGGAGCGAGAAGCCCCGGAGTCAAGTGTGAAAGTGAGGGAGGACGAAGGCGACGCAGTACCTGAGAGCGCAGTCTCACCAGTACCTGAGAGCGCAGACGCACTGGCACCTAGAGCAGCAGCCTCACAAGCACCTAGCGCAGCAGTACCAATGCCCGGGTCAGGCGGGAAACACCGGTAACAGTCACCCTCCTCACTAATAGTCACAGCATACATAGCAGCAAGAATAGCATCATAGTCAAGATCAAAGATCGCTACACCAGCCCTAAGAAGCTCATCCCAGCGGGGAATCTCACTAGCCTCGGGGAACTGCTGACGCCAGGCGTCCGTCAGGCGGCCAAAGCAGCGCTGGGTGGGGTGGGCACCCCCACACTGCTCACCCGCGCGGTCGCCGGAACGAAGGACGTAGGCACACGGACCACCACCACCGCCGCTCCGCTGCTGGGTACCACCTCGACCAGCTCCACCCCCTCCGCCACCACCGCCTCCTCCTCCGCCTCCTCCGCCGCCTCCACCACCACCGCTGCCGCCACCACCGCCGCCTCCGCCGCCGCTGCCACCACCACCACCACCCCCGCCACCACTCCCGCCGCCACCCCCACTCCCTCCGCCGCCTCCACCGCCACCTCCACCGCCCCCTCCAGCTCCACCCGCGCCCTTTCCCCCTTTGCCCTTGCCAGAGCGGCGTCTCCCACTAGGGGCAGACGCCGCGCCGACCGACTCAAGACCAAGCAGGTCGGCAGCAGCTGCAGAGGCAACAGAAGGCAGCAGGGGGGAAGGAGAGCACCCCTCAAAGATGGGGGTGCGAGGGTCACCACGAGAAGCTCCTACAGCGACGATGCTCTTCTCCACCGAGAGGAGGGCCTTCTCGAGGACGTCAACGGTGAGGGTGGTGGGACAGACTGAGAGAAAGTGGTCCCTGACTACGCGAAGAGAGTCAGGGAGGCGCGCGACTATGTAGTAGAGAGTGATGTACATGGGGGGGGGGTTCTTGGCGCAGAACTCAGCAGGAAGGGCGGCGCGGTAGCGAGTGTCACTAGTGCGGAGGTGCGTAATGAGGTCAGCGACAGTGGGAAAGGCAGAGAGGTCAGGAAAGAGGTAGGGAAGCATGAGACGGCTCAGTGCAGCAGTGGCAGGGGAGGAGTAGCGCGCAACTACAGCGTCGTACAAGGTCTGAGCACTCTTGTACTGACTAAAGTGCGCGCGCTCAGAGGTAGGGAGGTGGCGACGCACAGCAAGACGTGCAGCAGCATCGCGGGTGGCCCACTGAGAGCGCACAGTGGGATCAGCATCAGCAGCAGGGGCAGGAGAGGCGCCAGAAGTGAGGTCAAAGAGAGAGAGGCCGTCTGCCCTATCGCACTGTAAAAACAACTGGAGGTCGTCTACCCAGACCTCAAAGTCAATGGCGCGACCCTCAGCGTCACAAGCTAGGACACTAGGGGTAGCCATGACGACGACAGCGAAGCAGTTCAAGCAGTAGGGGAAGAGCACGAAGTGACAGTGGGACTGTGCTCACCAGGCAGGGCAGGCCGGGCAGCTCTGCAGAGGGGCGGCTCGGCGACTCAGCGACTCGGTTGCTGGGCGGCTCGGCTCCCGGGCGGCTCGGCGGCAGGGCGGCTCGGGTGCAGGGCGGCTCGGCTCCTGGGCGGCTCGGCGGCAGGGCGGCTCGGGTGCAGGGCGGCTCGGCTCCCGGGCGGCTCGGCGGCAGGGCGGCTCGGGTGCAGGGCGGCTCGGCTCCCGGGCGGCTCGGGTGCGGGGCGGCTCGGCTGCACTGCTGCTCGGCTGCTGCAGGTGGGCGGCTCGGCTGCTGCAGGGCGGTTCGGCTGTGGCTGGGCGGTGGAGGGCCGCAGGTGAGGCGGTGACGGGCCGATAGGGCAGCGACGGGCCGTTAGGGCGGCGGCGGGCCGGAGCAAGGGCAGCGACGGGCCGGAGAGGCAGCGACGGGCCGAGGAGGGCGGCAACGGGCCGCGGAAGGGCGGCGACGGGCCGGGAAGGGGCGGCGACGGGCCGCCTAAGGGCGGCGACGGGCCGCCTAAGGGCGGCGACGGGCCGGGTGGAGCGGCAGCGGGCCGAGCAGGGCGGCAGCGGGCCGCGTAAGGGCGGCAACGGGCCGAGTAGGGCGGCAGCAGGCTGCGTAGGGGCGGCGACGGGCCGGGTAGGGGCGGCGACAGGCCGCGTAGGGCGGCGACGGGCCGGAAAGGCGGCGGCGGGCCGAGTAGGGCGGCGACGGGCCGGAAAGGCGGCGGCAGGGCGAGTAGGGCGGCGACGGGCCGGGTAAGGGCGGCGACGGGCCGGACGGGCGGCGGCGGGCCGAGTAGGGCGGCAACGGGCCGCGGAAGGGCGGCTACGAGCCGCTGACGGGCGGCGACGGGCCGGGTAAAGGCGGCGACGGGCCGCTGACGGGCGGCGACGGGCCGTGTGAGGGGCGGCGACGGGCCGTGAAGGGCGGCTCCGGGCCGTGAAGGGCGGCGACTGGCCGGGTAGGGCGGCACGAGGGAGGCCGCTAGGAGCGCCGAAGTGGGCGCGACGGTAGAGAGGGAACACAGGGCGCGACTCGGGCCTAGGCGGAGCGCGCTCCGGGCAGGAAAAATTTTCGACTTGGTGGGCTCTAGGAACAATTCCCACGAGGGAACCTGCTCTGATACCATGAGAAGAAACGAGAATGAATGAACTATGGATGAAGTGAGTACAAATAGGAAACTCTAACTGGGTTGTACCCCCTATGGTATACCCCGCTACAGCCTACACAATAGTATAAGCTATAGATATGTTCTGACATAAACCTATTTTCGAAAAAGCCCGTGCTGTTCGCAGTTGGTCGATCAGTTCGTCGCCACGGGGAATGGGTGTCAGAATGTTATTCTCTAGCCTGTAGTGGGGTGCTCTATAGCGGGTACAACCCATCTAGGGTTTGCTATATGTATCCTCATTGCTGCTAGTGAAACCCCCTCCTCTCTTCTTCATTCTCTTGTTTCATTCTTCACATGTTATCAGAGTGGTTCCTATCCTAGGACCTAACTGCTTCCGCTGCTACTCTGTTCACTCCACGCCCTCTTGCGTGCCCCTCGCCCTACACTTAGCGGCCCCGTCGCCGCCCTTATTGGCCCCTCGCAGCCCCTTTGCGGCGCGTTGCCGCCCTTCCAGGCCCCTCGCGACCCCTTCGCGGCCCCGTCGCCGCCCCTTTCGCGGCCCGTCGCCGCCCTTCCAGGCCTCTCGCGACCCCTTCGTGGCCCCGTCGCCGCCCCTTGCTGCGGCCCCGTCGCTGCTCTTTCAGCGGCCCCGTCACCGCTCCTTGAGCGGCCCCGTCGCCGCCTTTCCGCGGCCCTGTCGCCGCCCTTCCGCGGCCCCGTCGCCGCCCTTTCAACGGCCCCGTCGCCGCCCCTTTCGGCCCTTCCTCGACCCTGCCCCGGCCCCGCCGCGACCATGCTTCGTCGCCGGTCGCGGCGCACCGGGGGCACGTGCACCGCCCCCCCCCCCCCCCTTTTCCCGTCGCCCGTCGCGGCTCCTTCGGGGGCCGCGACCTGGGGGAGGGGGGCGAGCGTTGCCCCTTCTGCCGCCTGCTTTGGCACCCTGGGAGGCCGCGCATCGCCCCACCCCCCCCCTTAACCTCCCTACCCGCCGTCTCGCCCTGCCCTGTGTTAGGGTCTGGGGGTGGCGAGTAGGGGGTGACGGGTGTGTGGTCTCCCCTGCTCCTCCTCCTCCTTCATCTCCCACTGCTGCAGCTGTCGCTGAGGGGGGTGGATGTGTGGGAGCCTGGGGTTTAGGGTTTAAGGGGGGTGCTATGGGAGTGGAGCTAGGGTTTGGAGGGAGGTGGATGTGTGTGAGTCTGGGGTTCAGGGTTTAAGGGGGTGCTGTGGGTGTAGGGCTAGGGTTTGAGTAGGGGGTGTGTGAGAGGGGCGTTGGGCAGCCGGGGGAGGTTGAGTGGAGGCAGTAGTCTTGTCGTCAGCAGCACCAGCAGTCCGGAGGCTACAATCTCCGGTAGTCGCCAGTCGCCTGTGGGTCAGTTGCTCGTCTGCCGCTACTTTTAGCCACGGAGCCAGTTACTCCTGTAGTCCGGGCCTTTGCTTCGGTAGCCACTGAGCCAGCAGCGTCAGCAGTCACCTCCCATCTTCTCTCCCCCACAGTCTCTCCTCCTCCTCACTTGCCCTTTGTGATTAGCTCTAGCCTTACTTACCTATTGTGAACTCTTGCTCTATGCCTGCTTGCTAATTGTACTGATTACACCCCACTTTGGCTATGGGGGTGTGTCAAAATGTTATTCTCTAGCCTGTAGTGGGGTGCTCTATAGCGGGTACAACCCATCTAGGGTTTGCTATATGTATCCTCATTGCTGCTAGTGAAACCCCCTCCTCTCTTCTTCATTCTCTCGTTTCATTCTTCACGATGGGGTATCGCGACTTGACTGTTACCCTGTTCAGTACTTAGTAGTCGATACACATGCGAAAACCCCCGTCTTTTTTCAGCGTGAATAGTATCGGTGCGGCGAACGGTGACGAGCTCGGTCTGATGAATTTTTTCTGTAACAAGTAATCTAACTGCTTTCTTAGTTCGTCGAGCTCGGGCTGTGTCAGTCTGAACTGGCGCTGTACGGTTGGCTGTGCCCCTGGTTCTAAATCGATTCGGGGGTCATGTGCTCGCTGAGGTGGCAGTCCTTCCGGTAAGTCGTCGGGGAAATTCCTGGGGTATCGTTTGAACATGTTTTGTAATTCGGGCGGTACGGCTGCCAGCAGTTTCTTGAAATCACTCGGGTGCTCCGCTTCCTCTACTACCGCGATGTCTACTGCGTACACGTCAACTCCAGCAGTGACAGGTCGTTTCATTGTGATGGTGTTGACGTGTACCGTTGAAGACTCGAGCGACTGCCAGCGAGGTAGCTCGACCCAGTTACCACTACTTCGCACGGTGCAGCTACCCGTCGTCCAGTCAATTTGCGGATTATACCGTCGTACTCAATCATGTCCCAGTAAAATACCGTGCCCATCCAGTGTCGTTTCGAGCATTTCCTGTGTAAACCCGAAGTTTCCCCCGTAGCGGACTTTGACTCTCTCCACCCTTTCCCGTATAGCCAGTGGCGTGCCGTCGACTAAGCATGCGTCTATCTCTGGTAAACAACGGCTAAGTGTCAGCAGCAGATTTTGTGCCGTTGCGGCATTAACTAAACAGTGGCTTGCTCCTCCGTCGATAAAAATCTTCACTACTACTCCCTGTATTTTCTCGTGGATCAATACTCGGCAATCCGTCGCTGTGCCCTCCTTATTCGTCCGAGTCCGATCGATAGCATGAATCGGTAGTGTGACTCGGTGGGGTTGGGCGAGCAGGCAGTCTCGTCAGTAGTTGGCTCGATTCCTACTGACTTCTGGCGTTTCCCCTGCTCTGCTCCGCGGCGCCTTAGCTCCTCTGGGCATTCGCTCTTGCGATGGCCCGGCCTGTTGCAAGCAAAGCAGCGCCCCTTAAACGGCGCGGTAGCTGCCTTCGTCGCAACGGCGTGTATAGTGGCGTGCTCGATCGGTCCCCGAGGACGATGTCCATAGTAGGACCCCGGTCTCGGACGGCGTAAATGTCGATTTTCTCGGCGAGCGCGAGAATCTCGTTGAAGTTCGAGAGCCCGCGTAGCATGATTTCGTGCGAGATGTCCGGCTTCAGCCCTCCGACATAACGGTCCACCCGCTCCGCTTCGTGCATGTAGCCGACTTGCTCGCAGAATGCGAGAAAACAACTCGTATAGTCTTGAACCGATCCAAGCTGCCGCCAAGTGCGCAATCTCTGACGCGCCGAAATAGAAGCCGTGATCGGCTCGAAGCGCGTCCGAAGCCCTGCGCACCACGCATCCCACGTGCTGTATTTGGCGGTCTCGCAGAATGAACTCCAGGTGACAGCTGGGCTCGTGGGCCCTTCCTCTTGCGACGATGGCTCGTAGGCGCGTGGCGACGTCACGATGACTCGCCACCAGTCCATGGCGGGGCCCCTTAGGAGCGAAACGACATGCCGAATCTTTGCTGCGTCCGACTTGACGTAATTCGCGTTGAAGAAGACGTTCCTCGTGAAGACCCACGATTGAACCGTCGGACCTCCATGCTGGCTCGGGTCGAAGCAGGGCGGGCGTTGCGGCTTGAGTGACATTGCTGCCATAATGTGTTAGAACATTAAAGCTTATATATTTGTGTAGGCTGTAGTGGGGTAGCCCACAAGGGGTACAACCCAATTAGGGTTAGTACTTGTACCCAACTGTTTCATAGTCCATCCCTTCCATTCTCACTTCCCGTCATGGTATCGAGCAGGTTCCCGAGTGGGAATACTGCCTAGGGCCCACCACAAACTTTTTCTTCCTTCCCTCCCCGCAGCGCGCTTAGCTCCTAACCCGAGTAGCGCCTCGAGCCGCCTTAGTGGCCCTTGTTGGCCGCCCTTACTGCCCCTCGAGCCGCCCTCTACGGCTTCGCTTAGGCCGCTTACGGTCCGTCGTGGCCCCGCTACGGCCCCGTCGACCCCTCTACGGCCCCACTTAGGCCTCGCTTCGACCCCGTTGGCCCCACTTAGGCCCCTCTACGGCCCCGCTACGGCCCCGTCGGCCCCGCTACGGCCCCGCTACGGCCCCGCTACGGCCCCGTCGGCCCCGCTACGGCCCCGCTACGGCCCCGCTACGGCCCCCGCTACGGCCCCGTCGGCCCCGCTACGGCCCCGTCGGCCCCGCTTAGGCCCCGCTACGGCCCCGCTACGGCCCCGCTACGGCCCCGTCGGCCCCGCTACGGCCCCACTTAGGCCCCACTTCCGCCCCGTCGGCCCCGCTATAGCCCCGCATAGGCCCCGCTACAGCCCCGTCGGCCCCGCTACAGCCCCGTCGGCCCCGCTTAGGCCCCGCTACGGCCCCGCTACGGCCCCGCGTAGGCCCCGCTACGGCCTTGTCGCGGCCCCGCTCCGTCGCCCACTTTGGCCCCGTCGCCACCGCGGCCCCGCCCACCCGTGCGACCTCACCACCACCTGCGACCCCGCCGCCCAGCGCCCGCAGCGCTGAGCAGCCGAACCGCCGGCCAGCTGAGCCGCCCGACCGCCCGAGCCGCCCAGCAGCCGAGCCGCCCAGCAGCCGAGCCGCCCTGCAGCCGAGCCGCCCGACAGCCGAGCCGCCGAGCAGCCTGATCCCCCCCACCTGCCTGGTAAGAGCACAGTCTCTGCCACTGCCCTGCCCGTACCACTGTTACTTCTGCTCTTTCCACTGCTACTCTTGCTCTTGGCGTGGCCAGATGCAGCTCCAGCGTTGCCCAAGTGAGTCCCTCACCCCCCAACAGCTTCGTGAGTGGTACGCTAGTTGGGGTTGTCGGGGTGGCAGAATTGGGAGTCATTCTAGAGTGGGTAGTTCGGGAGTTTCTCGTAGTGGCCCAGTGCTGCACCAACGTTCTCCGCGCGAGACTCTTTCACCCCAGCAGCTTCGTGAGTGGTACGCTCAGATTGGAGGGTCGCTGAGTAGTGCTCGCTGCCCGTACGTCATTTGCACGGGTGTCCGGACTGGTTAGACTTGCAGGACGAGTAGTCACACAGAGTCTCACTGCTTCGCGCGTCTTAGCGACGCTTGGCGTACAAAGTTTGGCGACGACGCTAAGCTCCCTGACTGGTTGGAGCTTCTTAGACAAAGGGTAGATATCTTTGCCCTTGACTATGATGCTACTCTCAATGCAATGTATGCATCGTCTACTAGTGCCGAGGGAGTTTGTCACCTGTGTGTGCCGCCTGACCCGGGCATTGAGGCCACTGCTCTAGGTGCTGGTGAGGCTGCTGCTCTAGGTGCTAGTGCGTCAACTGCCCCAAGTGCCAGTGCGTCTGCCGCCCCAGGTGATGGTGAGTCTGCTCTCTCAGGTACTACGTCGGCTCAGGCCTTCCACACCATCACCCTGGACTCGGGTGCGTCTCGCTCCTTCTTTTGAGACCGCACCACTCTTACGCCGCTTAGTCGGCCGGTTGCAGTCTACCTGGCAGACCCCTCTGGGGGTCCTGTCCTTGCTAGCTTCTCCACAGTCTTTCCGTGCCCTGCAGGCCCCTCTGGCACCCTGTCTGGTCTCTACCTCCCCTCGTTCTCTACGAACTTGGTGAGTGGAGCAGACCTACAAGATCGAGGGGTTGACCAGTTCACTCCTGCGAGTCAGCGAGTGACCCACTCCACGTGTGCTCAGACAGGCCGACACTTGGCCACGTTCACCCGTCGGCCAGGGTCGAGCCTGTACACCCTTATTACTGAGTCTGCCCAGGTAGCTGCGTCGAGTCAGGTGTTTGCTGCGGCATCCAGGTCTGGTCCTGAGTCTGCCCCCTGCTCGTGTCGTCTGCTGTCCCACCAGACTCTCCTTTGGCACCACCGCCTTCGTCACCCCTCCTTGCCTCGTCTCCGAGGCATGGCCTCCCGTGTCCTTGTCTCTGGTCTTCCTCGGTCTCTCCCTCCCCTTCCTTCGTAGCCTGGCCCCACCTGCGTCCCGTGCGTAGAGGGGCGACAGCGCGTCGCCCCTCACTCCTCTGATATTCCTCCGACAGAGGCTCCGCTGCAGACTCTACACATGGACGTGTGGGGCCCAGCCTGCGTCATTGGGCAGGGGAGAGAGCGGTACTTTCTGCTGGTCGTTGACGACTACTCGCGTTACACCACAGTCTTCCCCTTGCGCAGCAAGGGTGACGTCACTGAGGTGTTGATCGACTGGATCCGTGCAGCTCGTCTCCAGCTCAGAGAGAGTTTCGGCTCGGACTTTCGTGTTCTGCGTCTGCACTCGGACAGAGGCGGGGAGTTTTCCTCTGCCCGTCTAGGAGCCTTCTATCGCGCAAAGGGCATCCGCCAGACCTTCACGCTTCCGGCCTCTCCACAACAAAATGGGACTGCTGAGCACCACATTGGCATGGTCATGGACGTCGCACGTACGTCCATGATGCATGCGGCTGCCCCCCATTTTCTGTGGCCGTTTGCGGTCCAGTACGCCGCACATCAGCTCAACCTTCAGCCCCAGGTCTCCTTGCCAGAGACCTCCCCCGCCTTGCGGTGGAAAAGGAAGGTTGGCGATGCGTCTGCATTTCGAGTCAGGGGATCTCGGGCGTTTGTCTGCGACTTGTCTGCGGACAAGCTGTCCCCCCGTGCTGTTCCTTGCGTCTTCCTTGGCTTCCCCCCCGACGCGCCTGGCTGGCAGTTTTACCACCCCACCACGCGCCATGTTCTGTCCTCCCAGGACGTCACCTTTGACGAGTCGGTGCCTTACTACCGTCTCTTCCCCTACCGCAGTGCTCCCCTTCCCCCGCCGCCGCTCTTCCTTGCGCCAGGTGCTACCCAAGTAGACCCCCTCCCTCCTCAGGGTCCTGCCCCTTCATGTGTGTCCAAGATCGACGCAGTCGAGCCTGTCGAGGTAGTTGTTGACTCTGGTGCTGCTAGAGGTGCTCAGCCTGCGGGTGCCGGGTCTGGGGGTGCTGAGTCTGAGGGTGCTGAGACTCGGGGTGCTGAGCCTAGGGGTGCTGAGTCAGGGGGTGCTGAGCCTGGGGGTGCTGAGCCTGGGGGTGCGGGGCCTGGGGGTGCTGGGTCTGCTTGTGTGGCCGCCGGCGGTGCTTCGTCGAGGCGGGAGCCGCTCTCTCCACAGGAGCTGCGCGAGTGGTTTGCCCGCCGCTGGAGACGTGCTGCTGAGTCTCGGGGTGCTGCTGGAGTTGCTGTCGGTGCTGGTGCTGCTGGAGCTGGAGCTGCTACGGGTGTTGGCGGTGGTGTTTCTACTGGTGCTGGTGCGTATGGGGGTGCTGCTGAGGCTGCTGGTGCTAACGGTCCTACTGTAGTTGGTGCTCCTGGAGCTGGAGCTGCTGGGGGTGTTGGCGCTGGCGGTGCTGCTGGCGCTGGTGCTTCTGAGAATACTGGAGTTGGCGCTGTTGGAGCTGGAGGGTCTGCTGGCGGTGGTGCTGCCGGAGGTACTGGTCTGCTGGAGGTACTGGTGTCGTCCTTGCTGGTTCTGGAGGCGCTGAGCGGCCAAGGCCGTACTTCGTTCCGCTCCTAGAGCAGGTTCTTGGTCTCCCTCCCTCTCCTGGTCCTGCTCCTCCCTTGGAGTATCCACAGCCTATCCAGTCGCAGTCACAGTTACAGCCCACCTCCCTGCTACGTGCTCCTTCTCCCTACACTGGCCCTACTGGAGGTCTTGCTGAGCATCGTGAGCATGCATCTCGTCCTGCGTCGCCTGTTCGTGCTGCTCGCACTAGTCGTCGTGCTACGCGTTCGCGTCCTTCTGCGGTCCCTGGCACACACCAGATGGCACTGCGTCCGTCCACTGCTCCTCTTCGTGTCCCTTTGCCGTATCCTCCAGAGTCCTCTCTTCCTTCTCTTGCTGACCCGGAGTCTGACTCCCTTCGTTTTGCAAGTCCTTCGGTCACGCGCCTTCTTGCTACTGTTGTCACTGACCCTTCCTTTGAGTCCACTGTTGCGTCTGCTCTAGCTGCTGAGCTTGTCGACTTCGCTGCTCGCTTTTGTCTACACTACGCTGCTAGTCTTGTTTCTGAGTCTGAGTCTGTTTGTCCTCCGTTTGTCGATGGTGAGTGTGCTCTTAGCACAGACAGGCAGGAGGAGTTCCAGTGCTTTGTGGCCGCTTTGCCCCATCTCGTGTCCACGCTGATTGCCCCTGAGGGAGACCCGTATGCACTAGACATCCGGACTCCTCTATCATACACTGAGGCGATCGACGGTCCCTACTCCTCTAAGTGGAAGTCGACCATGGACGCAGAGATGGCTTCCTGGAAGTCCACAGGCACCTACGTCGACGAGGTTCCCCCACCTGGGGCGAACATCGTCAGTGGCATGTGGATCTTCAGGGTGAAGCGGCCGCCGGGCTCTCCGCCTGTCTTCAAGGCGCGTTACGTCGCTCGAGGCTTCAGTCAGCGGCAGGGAGTTGACTAACTTCCGGACCTTCTCTCCCACCCCGAAGATGACCACTCTTCGGGTGCTGCTACACATAGCCGCTCAGCGCGACTACGAGCTCCACTCTCTTGACTTCAGCACTGCTTTTCTGCAGGGTAGCCTGCACGAGGAGATCTGGCTGCGCCGCCCACCTGGCTTCACTAGGTCGTTTCCTCCTGGTACCCAGTGGAGCCTCCGGCGGCAAGTCTACGGTCTCCGCCAGGCGCCCCGTGAGTGGCATGACACACTGAAGATTCACTTGCGGCTCTTGGGTTTGCTCCTTCTACAGCCGACCCGTCGCTGTTTCTACGCACCAACACCTCTTTGCCGCCGTTCTACATCCTCGTGTACGTCGACGACTTGCTCTTTGCCACTGGGTACACAGCGGGACTCGCCCACGTGAAGTCCGAGCTGCAGAAGAGACACACGTGCACAGACCTGGGTGAGCTGCGCAGCTACCTTGGCTTGCAGATCACCCGGGACAGAGCACAGCGCACCATTACCCTAACTCAGTCACACATGGTGCAGCAGGTCCTTCAGCGCTTCGGCTTCACGTACTCCTCGCCTCAGGCCACTCCTCTGTCTACTCGTCACTCGCTCTCAGCTCTGCCTTTGGATGAGTCCGTAGAGCCGAGTGGCCCGTACCCAGAGCTTGTTGGCTGCCTCATGTACCTGATGACCTGCACACATCCTGACCTTGCATACCCTCTTAGCATCTTGGCACACTATGTTGCTCCTGGGAGACATAGACCAGAGCACATGGTGGCAGCAAAGAGGGTGTTGCGCTACGTGTGCAGTACGTCGGGCATGGGGCTAGTGCTTGGAGGGCGACGTCGAGTAGTCCTCACAGGTCACGCTGACGCTTCTTGGGCTGACGACCAGGCTACGCAGCGGTCGTCCCAGGGTTACACCTTGAGCCTTGGCTCCGGCTCTGTTTCGTGGCGGTCTACCTGCTCGTCCTCTGTTCTCGGCTCCAGCTGTGAGGCTGAGATCTACGCTGGGGCCATGGCTGCACAGGAGCTACGCTGGCTCACCTACCTACTGACTGACCTAGGAGAGCCGCCTCGTTCTCCTCCAGTGCTGTACGTAGACAACAAGGCCATGCTGGCATTGTGTCGGGAGCACATACTCGAGCACAGAACGAAGCACATTGCTCTCCGCTACTTCTTGTCTCGTGAGCTGCAGCAGCGTGGTCAGTTCCGCCTTGCTTACGTGGCCTCTGAGGCCAACATTGCTGATATCTTCACCAAGGCCCTTCCGCCTTGTGATCATCAGCGCTTCTGTACTATGCTAGGTCTTGTGCCTACCTGGCCTCACTTGCTCACTTCTTGATCTTGTTTGTACTGTCTTCTTTCTATACGTGCCCTTACTTGTTTAGCCTTATATATATCTATGTGTACTCCTGCATGTGAACTGGCCTTGTGGCCTTACTCTTGTGCTCGGACTGTGTGATGACTTTGTGATCCAACCTGAGCTTGCTCTGCTTTGCTTTGCTTGACTGGTCTTGTGACCTCTTGTTCTCCCCCACTTTGCCTATGGGGGTGTGTCAGAACATTATAGCTTATACATTTGTGTAGGTTGTAGTGGGGTAGCCCACAAGGGGTACAACCCAATTAGGGTTAGTACTTGTACCCAACTGTTTCATAGTCCATCCCTTCCATTCTCACTTCTCGTCATATAGGTATGTTCGCCACTTGTCGCCGCGAACTCTACGTGTCGACGGGCTTCGCGAGGCTCCCGCGAGCTTAGTGCGACCCTGTTTCCTCCCATGCCAGGCATCGGCTGGGCGGCACCATCGCTGGTTGCGCCTGAGCGCTGTCCCACGCTGTTGTTTTGTGTTGGTGTGCCGTACGATATGACGATCGGGTCGTCTGATTGTGCAGATGCATTTGTCGGTGCGTGTGGTGGCGCTGGGGTGTTCATCGTTGATTGCTGACGCGCGGAGTCACGTTCCGCCGTAAGCGTCGCAATTTCGAGCGCCGAATCTTCAAGTTGGCGCACCAGACGGTCGAGCTGCTCCTGCGTCAATGTGGCGAGCGTGAATTCGGCCATGGCGGGGGTGTCGGGCGAGCTCAGCGAGAGCCTCGGTCGTGGCCGTGCGTGCTTACGAGAGAGCACTACGAGTGGCGGTGCTGTGTCGCTGAGGAACGTCTACCCCCCCCAAAATTTGAGATAGTGGGGAAGTGAAGGTGTGGGTGCAGTCCGAGAGGAGATCGTAGGCTCTGAATACCAAGTGTTACGAGTGCAATTGAGTGAACGAACGAGAATTGCACTATCGGAGCAAGAGTACAATGAGCAAAGAATATATAGCGAAACTACAGTGGTAACGGTAATGGACTGTGGTTGTCGCACGACGGGCCTGGGACTGAGGTTGGGAAAAGTGTCAAAGCGGAGGCCCGGAGCGCGGGTTACCCGCCGAGCCGTGAAGTCGGGGTGCGATGTGCGAAGTTGGCGGGCGGATTGTCGATGCGAGGGTTGCGAGTGGTAACGGTGCTGACTGTGGTGCTGCAGTGATGTACGCGTTGAGCAGGGATGCGAAGTAAGGAAAAGGAATTTTCCTTACAGTCAGTAACTGCAATAAAATACCTTGTACCGTATGTTGCAGGTAGTTCTGTTTAATGATTGTGCTAACACTGCTATTGGTTTATTGATTCTGGTTTAGCGTCTAGTGAAGTCTGATAGCCTCACTACTCGTTAATAAGGGAATCAAGTAGTCCCCCACAAGCATCATCCAGCAAGTCCAATACCTGCATGCCAAGAATGGGGAAAAGTTAGCTACCGTACAAGTTCTACTGGTTTCACAAGGCTCTGAATTCATTGGCGACCACACATCAGATACTTACTGTTTCGAATCCCTGTGCGCCACCATAGTAAGGGTCGGGGACCTCGTCATAATTAAGTTTGCGGCAATAGGAACACATGAGCTTAACCTGGATGGAATAGCATATGAAGACAAAAACAAGGAACTTTTGGACCTTTTTCAACAAGATGTGGAAACTCCTGAGTGATTGTGCCGAGAAAGTCCAAATGCATGACGTCAGAAAGTCCACAATGGCATGCCAGCGACCAGATCAAAACCTGATTCTGATACGGTACCTTATCGAGGCCATCTCTTGGGAGATCATGAGGGCGCTGCCACTGGCGGAAGGCACGGCCTATGTCATCTGCACATGTGATGGCAGCCGCAAGTCAAGCAGATAAAAAACCACTACCAGGAAGAATCAATGAGAAGAAAAAAAGACATGGGGAGGTTGGGGAGGGAGCAGGAGGGATGGTAGAGGACGAGTACAAGGATCCCAACAACCATGAAAAAACCCATTCCCCCTGGCCGACTCTGATTTTCCCTATACAGGTTACATGCCCCTCCCTTTCCAGCCCACCCTCCCATGCCGTGCAACATCACGCACCTTGGTTGCTGCGATCCATCGCAAGGATGATGTCGAAGGTCGAGAAGTCCGACGGCCGGATGGGCCGCGACAGCGACGTCAGGGGAATGCCGCGCCGCTCTGCCGCCTTGCGCATGCGCGGATCCGCGGGGTTGCCCTGTGGGGTAACGGGTGACATGCGAGGCGCGAACACATGGGGGAAACCAAAGAATCTGGGGCAAGGCAGCGGAGGATTGGAGCTGAGTTGGGCTGCTTTGCTTAACAACGAAGTGTAGACAAGAGCGAGCGGAGCGCGTCGCGTGTGCTGGTGACGTGGCGTACCTCGTGGTAGTCGATGGTTCCGGCAGAGTCGACGTGGAAGCGGTCCGCGAGGCCGCGCTGCTTCACCATGTGCGTGAACACGCCCTCCGCGGACGGACTGCGACAGATGTTGCCTGGCGCGGGGAGGCACGGGCAAGGTTTGGATGACAGATGGACATGGTCTTGGGGAGGACAAGGAGGCCACCTCGACGCTTAGGAATTGGCGCATATCGGAATGACGTGGCACTGGGAAGAAGGACACTGGACGGGAATACTGTGGGTTGGAAGAAGGGTGGATGACGATAGAAGCACGCGTCGAGAGAGCAATGCGCCGCGAGTTACCAATGCATCGATGCCAGCGAGCAATGCTCGGTCGGATTCCCGTGCCACGTGGCAGGCATAACATTCTCACCCAGACACACGAACAGCACGGATATCTTCGATCCATCCGCGGAATTGCCACCGTCAGCAGCGGCCATTGCGACTGCTCGGCAACTAGGATTGGACAGCGAACGCGCTGCAATGCTGAGGTGATTAGAATCTACTACCGCGCGGGGATGATGACTGAAGAGAACGGTGCGCTTGGGGAGAAGCGATGAGGTCAGCAGGAGGCCTGCAGAGGCCGGAGCTACATTCCGCGAGGGACAGGAGCGGGTGGAGGAAGCGCGCCGAGATGGCGCGAATGCGAGCGGCGACGAGGCGAGGGGGAGAGCAGCGACCCGCATTGGATGCGACGGGGAGCCGACCGCAAATGCCGCTAGCGAGCAGTGGTGTCAGCGGGAGCTAGGCGAGTATGTTGGTTGGGTGTAAGAAAGGTTGGGAGGAGGGTTGAAGTGGTGGTGACTTTTGGACCCCATGTTGAGAACCTCGCTCTTGCAAGGGGGATTTCTGGATGGACTTTTGTGCTTTATAAAAACAATATTGAGGTTTAAGTTTAAGTTTAAGTTTTATTAAGGTCGTAACCGAGACAACACAGAGGCTAAGCAAGGAGTAACCCAAGCCAGGGGGCTAACCCTTTATAAATACAATATTGAGGAACTTCAGGGCACCTGTTTTCTGAACCCTGTGTTGTAGGTTTTAGGGCGCGTGTGGTCTGTTTAGAAGTTCAAAATAAAGTTCATACTTTGGGTGGTTACCCTTTTCGCTAATTTCGCGAAGGGTGCTTCGCGAACCAAGCATTGTATGGGCTCTGCAAAAGTTCGAGTTTGAAATATGAACTTGACTCGAGTCGGAGGCGGGAACGTGCGTGCGCACGTTCATGCGAGCGTGTGTGATTTGCAGCACGTCCGAACAGCTGGCGAAACGGGCGAGCGCTTCGCCAGTGCATGAAGTTGCACAACGAAGACACCCCACAATTTGTGCACACAGTGGTAGCCACGTGTCCAGCATCGTGGCACGTTCGAGCACGATGTGGCAACGCGTCCTGCCCATCTTGACGTCAGTCACGATGACGAGTATACAAGGTGTTGCCACGGGGGCTATTTGTACCCTGGTTACACACTCGGCGCGGAAGGTGAGTTGGAGCTCTAGGTCCTTGTAAACCGAGGCGCAAAATGTTGACGTGGCGCACTGTCAAGACGAGCGAACCGGGTAACCTATGATGTTGACGTGCGGCTCGGCTCGTTTTTACAAGTTCGAATGTCGGGGTTCGACCATGTATGTGTGTGTGTTTTTTTACAGTGTGGTAAGCCCGATGTTTGAACTTCGATAGAAGGGAATTAGAACTTCTTTTGTTATAAGTTCAAAACAAAATTTCGCCCTAATTGTTATGAGTTGTATGAAAGAAGAGTGCACAGAATATAATATCACGGAAGTGATTACAACTACTGAGCAAACAACGGGGCCTAGGCATAATATAGCATAGCTAGCTAAGCCGGGACCGCGGAGTCATGTGAGGGTTGGGCGTGTCGAAATATATTTGTCATGTTTTATAACTGCTTGTAGTTGTAGTTAGTGTAGTTATTTAAACTGTTGTTGGTGGTGCACCTTATTTGGTTCCTATGCTATATGTACTTCGAACCCTATAGTGAAACCATCATTCTCCAATTTCTCTTCCAACTCACTCGATACTCACCCTAGGCAAAACCCGCTCGACATCCTACTTGGGCCTAGGCTACTAAGCCTAGGCCCTACTTTAATCTACTCGTTCTCTCATTCGTTCAACTCTCGACATGTTATCGGAGCGAATTACGTCCTGGCCTGTGGGCCCGCCCTACACTTCCGCTGCTAAGATTTTCCGGTCGCGCGCCTAGGGCGCGTGACGATTTTTACCTTGTCCCGCCCACGGGCGTGTGACTCCTTCTCTGCCCGTCGCGCGCCCCGTGGCACGCGACGGTGCCCTTCAACTGCCCATCGTGCGCCCCGTGGCACACGATGGTGCCCTGCTCGTCGTGCACCCCGAGGCACACGATCGGGCCCTTTCTCTTATCCTACCCGTCGTGCGCCCCGTGGCACTGGCACGCGACGTGCCTTTCCGCCCCTGCTCTCCCTGAAGCCGCCCCTGACCCATCTGCACCGACACCGTTTCGCCGCTCTGCGGCTTACTTCCCGCCCACCCCCCTCCTCCTTTGTCTCCCTGCAGCCGTGGGGAGGAGGGTATGGGGGTGGCGGGTGTTGGAGTGTAGGGTCAACTCTCTCCCTTCCCCTCCTCCTTCTTTCAGTCCCACCGCTGCAGCTGCCGCTGGGGGGGGAGGGTGTGAGGATGTGGGGGAGCAGGGGGAGTGGTACCGGGGTGGCGGGTGTGAGGCAACATGCAGCCGTCCCTCCACCTCTCCTCTCTTCCCCCCTTCTCTGCTGCTCCTGCAGCAGTGTGGGGGAGGGGAAGGAGGAGGGTGAGGAGATGGAGGGGGTAACTACTCAATGTTAGCCCGCGTGCAGTACCTGCTGTTGCTTGTTATTCTTTTGCATGGCGTAACTACATTTCTACCTACAAGCATTATGGGGGCGTGTCGAAATATATTTGTCATGTTTTATAACTGCTTGTAGTTTTAGTTAGTGTAGTTATTTAAACTGTTGTTGGTGGTGCACCTTATTTGGTTCCTATGCTATATGTACTTCGAACCCTATAGTGAAACCATCATTCTCCAATTTCTCTTCCAACTCACTCGATACTCACCCTAGGCAAAACCCGCTCGACATCCTACTTGGGCCTATGCTACTAAGCCTAGGCCCTACTTTAATCTACTCGTTCTCTCATTCGTTCAACTCTCGACAGGGTGTAGGTTTGGGTTTGGAAAACCCGAAGGCGACGCGGAAGACGTTCGGAAGGCGAGGTCGACGGACCGAGCCTGAATTCCGAAAATTGGGGTTGTACGCGTAAGAGGTGCCTCAGTAAGGAATTGGCGAAAATTCCTTACACTACCCCACCCTTCAAGAAAGGTGGTCAACATCGGGCACGTGCCGGCGAGCAAGATATTGCCCAAGGACCGAGTGCCCTTGTAGTGAGTCGGCCGGGACCCACGTGTCATCGTCGGTCGTGCGATCCACCCAGCGCAGAAGAAAATCGACGTGTCGTCCAGCGGGGGTCGCACGAATGCGATGATTCAAGATCTTCCAAGGTTGGAGGGTGGGGTCTGCCATCGGTCGGACACTTGGCGCTTGGTGGGGTCGAGCGACGTCAGATGACTGGGGTGCCACATAGTGGCGAAGTAGACTGACGTGGAAAGCGTCATGAATATGCCAGTCGTCCGGGAGGAGAAGTTTCGCAGTGACCGGTGTCAGCATCCGAATAACGCGGAAAGGCCCCACGTAGCGTGGACGTAGTTTTGCAGGTTGGGGCAGTTTGAGGTTTTTGGTGTCCAGGAGAACCATCTGCCCTTCGCGAAAGGGTAAATTGCGGCGATGTTGGTCAGCGTAGCGGCTGGCGTTCGAATTTGCTTTTCGGATAAAGTCCGCTGCTTTGGCGCGCGCTGCCTGGAGCTCCGAAAGAAACTGCTGTGACCGGGGGACCGGGTTGTCGGGAGTCGTTGATGAGGGTACCACCGGGTCAATCCCGTAATTGAGGTAGAAGGGTGACTGCTTGGTCGTTGCAGATGGGGCGTTATTGTACGCAAACTCGAGCATGGGAAGGGAATCCTCCCACTTGGTGATGTCCGGGCAGTTCGTGCGAATCAGCTGCTCCATTGTTTGGCTTGTCCTCTCTGTCTGTCCGTCGGTTTGCGGGTGGTAGGACGACGAAAATTGCAGGCGGGTGCCGTACTGTGCCCATGTCTCCTGCCAAAATTTCGACGTGAATTTCGGATCTCGATCGCTGATGATCGTCGAAGGTAACCCGTGTAGGCGTACGACGGTTGAGATGAAGAGTCGCGCTGTTTCGTCGGCTGTGATCGTTGTACGGCAGGGTGCGAAATGCGCCATTTTCGTTAAGCGATCAACGACGACGAGCACGGAGTCATTGCAACTTGCGCCAGCTGGAAGGCCCGTGACGAAAGCCATAGTCACCTGTTGCCACGGTCGTTCGGGTGGCTCGAGGGGCTGGAGTAATCCAGCTGGGCGTTGTCGTGATGATTTCATGGCCTGGCAGGTCGGGCAGGCGGACACATAGCGCTGCACGTCCGACGCCATGTCGGGCCAGTAGTAATTCCGTTGCAGCAGCTTCAATGTTTTGTCGACGCCGAAATGCCCGGAGAGGTTGGAGTCGTGTACTTCTTGCGTCAGCAATTCGCGTAAGGGCCGGTAGGAAGGTACCCAAACTCGGTTAGTATCGACTTTTAGGTAGTAACTTCCATGCGGTGTAGTGACCCCGCGGTGTTGACTGGTCCTGAAAAATCTGTCGATCCTGTAGCCGTGCTTGAATAATCCTGCCAATAAAGGGTTGGAATGGGCGATTAGTACTGCTGCGGTCTGTGAGAATAAGCGAACAGGAATGAGTGAACTAGCAGTGGAAATGAGTACAAGTAGTAAACCCTAGAATTGTGTACCCCCTATAGGCTAACCCACTGTAGCCTACACAAGCATAACATATATAATGTTTGACACACCCCCATAGGCAAAGTGGGGGAGAACAAGGGGTCACAAGACCAGTCAAGCAAAGTAAAGCAAGCTCAGGGTGGATCACAAAGTCACCACACAGTCCGAGCACAAGAGCAAGGCCAAAGGCCAGTTCACATGCAAGAGTACAGACATATATATAAAGCTAGACAAGCAAGAGCAGGTATATATATATGTCACAGTACAAGTAAAGTCAAGAGGAGAGCAAGTGAGGCAAGACAGGCACAAGACCCAGCTGGGAGCAAAAGCGCTGATGGTCACAAGGTGCGAGTGCCTTGGTGAACACATCAGCAGTGTTGGCCTCAGAGGCCACGTACGCAAGTCGCAACTGACCACGCTGCTGCAGCTCACGAGCAAGGAAGTAGCGGAGAGCAATGTGCTTCGTTCTGTGCTCCAAGCGCTGCTCTCGACACAAGGCAAGCATTGCCTTGTTGTCTACGTACAGCAGTGCAGGAGAACGAGGCGGCTCTCCAAGGTCAGTCAGCATGTAGGTGAGCCAGCGAAGCTCCTGTGCAGCCATGGCCCCGGCGTAGATCTCAGCCTCACAACTGGAGCCGAGAACCGAAGACGAGCGAGTAGACCGCCACGAGACAGAGCCGGAACCAAGGCTGAAGGTGTAACCCTGTGACGACCGCTGCGTAGCCTGGTCGTCAGCCCAAGAAGCGTCCGCGTGGCCTGTAAGGACCACTGGACTGCGCCCTCCAAGCACTAGCCCCATGCCCGACGTACTGCACAGGTAGCGCAATACCCTCTTCGCTGCAGCCATGTGCTCTGGTCGGTGTCTCCCAGGAGCAACATAGCGTGCAAGAATGCTCAGAGGGTATGCAAGGTCAGGTCGTGTGCAGGTCATCAGGTACATGAGGCAGCCAACAAGCTCTGCATACGGACCACTCGACTCTACGGACTCATCCGAAGGCAGAGCTGAGAGTGAGTGGCGAGTAGGCAGAGGAGTGGCCTGAGGCGAGGAGTACGTGAAGCCGAAGCGCTGAAGGACCTGCTGCACCATGTGTGACTGAGTCAAGGTAATGGTGCGGCGTGCTCTGTCCCGAGTGATCTGCAAGCCAAGGTAGCTGCGCAGTTCACCCAGGTCTGTGCACGTGTGTCTCTTCAGCAGCTCGGACTTCACGTAGGCGAGTCCAGCAGTGTCCGCTGTGGCAAAGACCAAGTCGTCGACGTACACGAGGATGTAGAACGGCGGCAGGGAAGTGTCGGTGCGCAGAAACAGTGACGGGTCAGCAGTAGAAGGAGCAAACCCAATAGCCGCAAGCGTAGTCCTCAGTGTGTCGTGCCACTCACGCGGTGCCTGGCGGAGACCGTAGACTGGCCGTCGGAGGCTCCACTGGGTGCCAGGAGGGAAAGTCCCAGTGAAGCCAGGTGGACGGCGCAGCCAGATCTCCTCGTGCAGGCTACCCTGCAGGAACGCAGTGCTGAAGTCGAGAGAGTGAAGCTCGTAGTCGCGCTGAGCGGCTATGTGCAGCAGCACCCGAAGAGTGGTCATCTTCGGGGTGGGAGAGAAGGTCTGAAAGTAGTCAACTCCCTGCCGCTGACTGAAGCCACGAGCAACGTACCGCGCCTTGAAGACAGGTGGAGAGCCCGGCGGCCGCTTCACCCTGAAGATCCACATGCCACTGACGATGTTCGCCCCAGGAGGGGGAACCGCGTCAACGTAGGTGCCTGTGGACTTCCAGGAAGCCATCTCTGCATCCATAGCTGCCTGCCACTGAGAGGAGTAGGGACCCTCTACGGCCTCCGCGTAAGAACGCGGAGTCGGGATGTCTAGTGCATCCGGGTCTCCCTCAGGGGCAAGCAGTACAGACGCGAGATGAGGTGAAGCAGCCACTAGACACTGTAACTCCTCCTGCCTGTCCTCTAGGACGTCCGTGCCAAGAGCACACTCACCCCCGACGGACGGAGGACAGACAGACGCAGACTCAGCAACAAGACTAGCAGCGTAGTCAAGACGACAGCGAGCAGCAAAGTCGACGAGCTCAGCGACAAGAGCAGACGCAGCAGTGGACTCAAAAGAGGGGTCAGTGACGACAGTAGCAAGCAGACGCGTGACAGTAGGACTGGCAGCAAGAAGAGAGTCCGACTCAGGGTCGGCAAGCGCAGGAAGAGAGGACTCAGGAGGAGAAGGCAAAGGGGCACGCAGGGGAGCTGTGGACGGACGCAAAGACATCCGGTGCGTGCCAGGGACAGGAGGAGGACGCTGACGCGAACTGCGACCACTAGCGCGAGCAGCACGAACAGGCGACGCGGGACGAGACGCAGGCTCACGACGCTCAACAAGACCTCCAGTAGGACCAGTGTAAGGAGAGGGAGCAGGCAGTGGAGAGGAAGGCTCCAGCAGGGACTGCGACTGGACAGGCGGAGGACCCTCTACTGGAGGAGAAAGACCAAGAACCTGCTGCAGGAGCGGAACGAATTACGGCCGAGGCCGCGCGGCAGCTCCAGTCGCAGCAGGGACAGCACCAGCACCCTCAGCGACAGCACCAGCGCCACCCACTCCTCCAGCGGCAGGACCAACAGCAGTAGTCTCAGCACCAACACCCTCAGCAGCTCCAGCTCCAGGAGGACCCGCAGGCCCAGCAGCTCCGGGACCGGCAGCACCAGCACCCTCGACGGTCGAAGAAGCTCCAGCTCCAGCTCCAGGAGCACCCCCAGACTCAGCAGCACGCCTCCAGCGGCGAGCGAACCACTCGCGCAGCTCCTGTGGAGAGAGGGGCTCCCGGCGAGGCGCAGCAGGAGAAACCCCAGGCTCAGCAGCTCCAGACGCAGCACCCCCAGGCTCAGCAGCTCCCAGCTCAGCACCCCCAGGCTCAGTAGCTCCCGACCCAGTACCCCCAGACCCAGCACCTCCAGGCACAGCACCCCCCGGCTCAGCACCCCTAGGCTCCGCACCCTCCGCAGTAGCACCCCCAGGTACAGCACCCCCCGGCTCAGCACCCCCGCGCACAGCACCCCCAGAGTCAGCACCCCCAGGCTCAGCACCCGCAGCAGCACCAGAGTCACCAGTAACCTCGACCGGGTCAACGGCGTCTACTTGGGACACATCTGAGGGGGCAGGAACCTGAGGGGGGAGGGGGTCTACCGGGGGGGGAACCGGCACAAGAAAGTCCGGGGGAGGGGGGAGGGAAGGAGTGCGGTAGGGGAAGAGACGGTAGAAGGGGACTGACTCGTCGAACGTGACGTCCTGGGAGGACAAAACACGAGGAGAGGAGGGGTGGTAAAACTGCCACCCTGGGGCGTCAGTGGGGAAGCCAAGGAAGACACAGGGAGCAGCACGAGGGGACAGCTTGTCCGCAGACAAGTCGCGGACAAACGCCCGAGATCCCCAGACACGGAACGCAGACGCATCACCAACCTTCCCTGTCCATAGCAAGGCTGGGGACATCGCAGGCCGAGAGACCCGGGGGTGAAGGTTGAGCTGATGCGCCGCGTACCTCACCGCAAACGGCCACAGAAAATGGGGGGCAGCCGCATGCATCATGGACGTACGAGCGACATCCATGACCATGCCAATGCGGCGCTCAGCAATCCCATTTTGCTGTGGTGAGTCCGGAAGCGTGAAGGTCTGGCGGATCCCCCGTGCACGACAGTAGTCTCGCAGAAGGCGAGAGGAGAACTCTCCGCCTCTGTCCGAGTGCAGACGCAGAACAGGAAAGTCCGAGCCGAAGCTCTTCCTGAGCTGGAGACGAGCCTCGCGGATCCAGTCGATCAGCACCTCAGTGACCGCACCCTTGCTGCGCAAGGGGAGGACTGTGGTGTAACGCGAGTAGTCGTCAACCACCAACAGGAAGTAGCGCTCGTGACCCTGCCCACGGACGGGGGCTGGGCCCCACACATCCATGTGAAGCGTCTGCAGGGGAGCCTCTGTCGGGGGGAAGTGGGAGGAGTGAGGAGTAGCCCGGAGGCGACCCTCGACACAGGGGACACAGGAAGGTCCTGGCCCGGAGGGGAGAGGAGGGAGAGACTGGGGAAGACCAGAGACAAGGACACGGGAAGCCATGCTCCGAAGACGGGGCAAGGAGGGGTGGCCAAGACGGTGGTGCCACAGGAGAGTCTCGTGAGACAGGAGGCGACAAGAACAGGGGGCAGACTCAGGACCTGACCGGGACGCAGCAGCAAGCACCTGACCTGACGCAGCTACCGGACCGGACGTAGGGACAGGAGGAGACGAAGTGGTCAGGGTGTAGAGACTCGACCCCGGCCGACGCGAGAAGGTGGCCAGGTGTCGGCCTGTGCGTGCGTCCGTGCAGTGGGTCACCCGCTGACTCGCAGGAGTGAACTGGTGAACCCCCGCATCCTGCAGGTCCGCACCACTCACCAAGTTCGTAGAGAACGAGGGAAGGTACAGACCAGACAGGGTGCCCGAAGGGGCAGCCGGACACGGGAGGACAGTGGAGAAGTGAGACAGGACAGGACCCCCAGAGGGGTCAGCAAGGGAGACTGCAACCGGCCGGCCGAGCGGCGTAAGGGTAGTGCGGTCTCGAAAGAAGGAGCGAGAAGCCCCGGAGTCAAGTGTGAAAGTGAGGGAGGACGAGGGCGACGCAGTACCTGAGAGCGCAGTCTCACCAGTACCTGAGAGCGCAGACGCACTGGCACCTAGAGCAGCAGCCTCACAAGCACCTAGCGCAGCAGTACCAATGCCCGGGTCGGGCTGGAAACACCGGTAACCCTCATTCTCCTCACTATAAGTCACAGCATACATAGCAGCAAGGATAGCATCAAAATCAAGATCAAAGATCGCTACACCAGCCCTAAGAAGCTCATCCCAGCGAGGGATCTCACTAGCCCCGGGGAAGTGCTGACGCCAAGCGTCCGTCAGGCGGCCAAAGCAGCGCTGGGTGGCGTGGGCACCCCCACACTGCTCACCCGCGCGGTCGCCGGAACAAAGAACGTAAGTGCAGGGACCAGTACCCCCACCCCTCTGACGCCCAGTGTACCACTCACGAAGCTGCTGAGGCGGAGGGATGTCCCGCGAGTGCTGCTGCTGCTGCCGCTGCGAGCGCTGGCCACCACCACTGCCGCCACGCTGCTGGGTACCACCCCGACCAGCTCCACCTCCTCCACCACCACCGCCTCCTCCGCTGCCGCCTCCACCGCCTCCACCTCCGCCGCCTCCACCTCCGCCACTGCCCCCACCACCACCGCTGCCACCACCACCACCGTCTCCGCCGCTGCTGCCACCACCACCACCACCCCCGCCACTAGTCCCGCCGCCACCCCCACTCCCTCCGCCGCCACCGCCGCCACCGCCACCGCCCCCTCCAGCTCCACCCGCGCCCTTGCCCCCCTTGCCCTTGCTGGAGCGACGTCTCCCACTAGGGGCAGACGCCGCGCCGACCGACTCAAGACCAAGCAGGTCGGCAGCAGCAGCAGAGGCAACAGAGGGCAGCAGGGGGGAAGGAGAGCACCCCTCAAAGATGGGGGTGCGAGGGTCACCACGAGAAGCACCTACAGCGACTATGCTCTTCTCCGCTGCGAGGAGGGCCTTCTCGAGGAGGTCGACGGTGAGGGTGGTGGGACAGACTGCGAGAAAGTGGTCCCTGACTACGCGAAGGGAGTCAGGTGGCGACGCACAGCAAGACGTGCAGCAGCATCGCGGGTGGCCCACTGAGAGCGGACAGTGGGATCAGCATCAGCAGCAGGAGCAGGAGAGGCGCCAGAGGTGAGGTCAAAGAGAGAAAGGCCGTCAGCCCTGTCGCACTGTAAGAACAGCTGCAGGTCGTCTAACCAGACCTCAAAATCAATGGCGCGACCCTCAGCGTCAAAAGCGAGGACACTGGGGGTAGCCATGGCGACGACAGCGAAGCAGTGCAAGCAGTGGGGAAAGAGCTCACAGTGACAGTGGGACTGTGCTCACCAGGCAGGGCAGGTCGTGCAGCTCTGCAGAAGGGCGGCTCGGCGACCGGGCGGCTCGGGTGCACAGCGGCTCGGCTCCCGGGCGGCTCGGCGGCAGGGCGGCTCGGGCGCAGGGCGGCTCGGCTCCCGGGCGGCTCGGCGGCAGGGCGGCTCGGGTGCAGGGCGGCTCGGCTCCCGGGCGGCTCGGCGGCAGGGCGGCTCGGGTGCAGGGCGGCTCGGGTCCCGGGCGGTTCGGCTGCACTGCTGCCCGACTGCTGCAGGTGTGGCGGGGGGGGGGCGTGTGAGGGAGCCGGGGCGGGGCCGCGTGAGGGCCGGGGGCGGGGCCGCGTGAGAGCCGGGGCGGGGCCGCTTCAGAGCCGGCGGCGGGGCCGCAAAAGAGCCGGCGGCGGGGCCGCTTGAGAGCCGGGGCAGGGGCCGCGTCAGGGCCGGCGGCGGGGCCGTAAGAGAGCCGGCGGCGGGGCCTGGAGAGGGCCGACGGCGGGGCCGAGTGAGAGCCGGGGCGGGGCCGCAAGAGAGCCGGGGCAGGGGCCGCGTAAGAGCCGGGACGGGGCCACGAAAGAGCCGGGACGGGGCCACGAAAGAGCCGGGGCGGGGCCGCGACAGAGCCGTCGGCGGGGCCGCGTGAAAGCCGGGGCGGGGCCGCGACAGAGCCGTCGGCGGGGCCGCGTGAAAGCCGGGGCGGGGCCGCGTAGGAGCCGGGGCGGGGCCGCGTGAGAGCCGGCGGGGGGGCCGTAGGAGAGCTGGCGGTGGGGCCGCGTAGGAGCCGGGGCGGGGCCGCGCAAGAGTAGGCGGCGGGGCCGCGTAAGGGTCTGGGCGGGGCCGCGACAGAGCCGACGGCGGGGCCGCGTGAAAGCCGGGGCGGGGCCGCGACAGAGTCGGCGGCGGGGCCGCGTGAGAGCCGGCGACGGGGCCGCGTAAGGGAGGGCGGCGGGGCCGCGTCAGTGGAGGCGGCGGGGCCGCAGGGGAAATGGCGACCCGAGGGGTCGCTAAAAAAAATCGCGCCTCGGGGCGCGCTTCGGTGGGCCCAAAAAAAAAACGGTCCTTAGAAGGACCCGCTCTATACCATGTGAGAATAAGCGAACAGGAATGAGTGAACTAGCAGTGGAAATGAGTACAAGTAGTAAACCCTAGAATTGTGTACCCCCTATAGGCTAACCCACTGTAGCCTACACAAGCATAACATATATAATGTTTGACACGGTCTGCATGGATGGGCGGGTCAGGGCGTCGGCGATGTTGTTGGCGCCCTTGTCAGAACATTATAGCTGATACATGTTTGTAGGCTGTAGTGGGGTAGCACATATGGGGTACAGATTCCTAGGGTTTGTTATTTGTACCAATTTCTGACTTAGTCATCACCATTCCTCTTCTCATTGTTTCACATGGTATAGAGCTAGGTCCCTCCAGGACCGATTTTTTTTTGGGCCCACTGAAGCGCGCCCCGAGGCGCGGTTTTTTTAGCGACCCCTCGAGTCGCCCTCTCCCCTGCGGCCTCGCCGCCCACTCTGTCGCGGCCCCGCCCTGACCCTTACGCGGCCCCGCCGCCTGCTCCTTACGCGGCCCCGCGCCGGCCCCTTACGCGGCCCTTACGCGGCCCCGCGCCGGCTCCTAAGCGGCCCCGCGCCGGCTCCTACGCGGCCCCGTCCCCGGCTCCTACTCGGCCCCGCCACCGGCTCCATTGCGGCCCCGCCCCGGCTCCTACGCGGCCCTGTCCGCCGGCCCCTTACGCGGCCCCGCCGCCGGCCCCTTACGCGGCCCCGCGCCGGCCCCTTACGCGGCCCCGCGCCGGCCTCCTACGCGGCCCTGCCCCGGCTCCTACGCGGCCCCGCCGCCGGCTCCTACTCGGCCCCGCGCCGGCTCTCACGCGGCCCCGTCCCGGCTCCTTCACGGCCCTGTCCGCCGGCTCCTTCCGCGGCCCTGCCGCCGGCCTCTGCTCGGCCCTGCGCCGACCCCTGCGCGGCCCTGCCGCCGGCTCCAACGCGGCCCTGCCCCGGCTCCTAAGCCGGCCCTACCGCCGGCCCTGCCGCCGACTCCAACGCGGCCCTGCCCCGGCTCCTACGCGGCCCTACCGCCGGCCCCTTCGCGGCCCCGCCCCGGTTCTCTTACGCGACCCCGCCGCCTCACCTGCAGCAGTCGGGCGGCCGGGCAGCCGAGCCGCCCAGTCGCCGAGCCGCCCGGGAGCCGAGTCGCCCTGCAGCCGAGCCGCCCGGGAGCCGAGCCGCCCTGCACCCGAGCCGCCCTGCCGCCGAGCCGCCCGGGAGCTGAGCAGCTGTACACCCGAGCCGCCCGGTCGCCGCTCTGCTTTTCTGTCGAGCTGCACGGCCTGCCCTGCCTGGTGAGCACAGTCCCTCTGTCACTGCGCCCCCTTTCCCTACTGCTTGCACTGCTTCGCTGTCGTCATCATGGCCACCCCTAGTGTCCTAGCCTTTGACGCCGAGGGTCGCGCCATTGATTTTGAGGTCTGGCTAGATGACCTGCAGCTTTTCTTACAGTGCGACAGAGCTGACAGCCTTTCTCTCTTTGACCTCACCTCTGGCGCCTCTCCTGCTCCTGCTACCGATGCTGATCCCACTGTCCGCTCTCAGTGGGCCACCCGCGATGCTGCTGCACGTCTTGCTGTGCGTCGCCACCTCCCTACCTCTGAGCGTGCGCATTTTAGTCAGTACAAGAGTGCTCAGACCTTGTACGACGCTGTAGTTGCACGCTACTCCTCTCCTGCCACTGCTGCACTGAGCCGCCTCATGCTTCCCTACCTCTTTCCTGACCTCTCTGCCTTTCCCACTGTCGCTGACCTCATTACGCACCTCCGCACTAGTGACACTCGCTACCGCGCCGCCCTTCCTGCTGAGTTCTGCGCTAAGAACCCCCCCCCCATGTACATCACTCTCTACTACGTAGTCGCACGCCTCCCTGACTCCCTCCGCGTAGTCAGGGACCACTTTCTCGCAGTCTGTCCCACCACTCTCACCGTCGACCTCCTCGAGAAGGCCCTCCTCGCAGCGGAGAAGAGCATAGTCGCTGTCGGTGCCTCTCGTGGTGACCCTCGCACCCCCATCTTTGAGGGGTGCTCTCCTTCCCCCTTGCTGCCCTCTGTTGCCTCTGCTGCTACGGCCGACCTGCTTGGTCTTGAGTCGGTCGGCGCGGCGTCTGCCCCTAGTGGGAGACGTCGCTCTGGCAAGGGCAAGGGGGGCAAGGGCGCGGGCGGAGCTGGAGGGGGCGGTGGCGGTGGCGGCGGAGGCGGCGGAGGGAGTGGGGGTGGCGGCGGGAGTAGTGGTAGTAGTGGTGGTGGTGGTGGCAGCAGCGGCGGAGACGGTGGTGGTGGTGGCACCGGTGGTGGTGGAGGCAGCAGCGGGAGTGGAGGCGGTGGAGGTGGAGGCGGTGGAGGCGGCGGCGGAGGAGGCGGTGGTGGTGGAGGAGGTGGAGCTGGTCGTGGTGGTACCCAGCAGCGGAGCGGCGGTGGTGGTGGCCAGCGCTCGCAGCGGCAGCAGCAGCAGCGTTCGCGGGACATCCCTCCGCCTCAGCAGCTTCGTGAGTGGTACACTGCGCGTCAGAGGGGTGGGGGTACTGTTCCCTGCGCCTACGTTCTTCGTTCCAGCGACCGCGCGGGTGAGCAGTGTGGGGGTGCCCACTCCACCCAGCGCTGCTTTGGCCGCCTGACGGACGCTTGGCGTCAGCAGTTCACCGGGGCTAGTGAGATCCCTCGCTGGGATGAGCTCCTTAGGGCTGGTGTAGCGATCTTTGATCTTGATTTTGATGCTATCCTTTCTGCTATGTATGCTGTGACTTATAGTGAGGAGAATGAGGGTTACCGGTGTTTCCAGCCCGACCCGGGCATTGGTACTGCTGCCCTAGGTACTTGTGAGGCTGCTGCTCTAGGTGCCAGTGCGTCTGCGCTCTCAGGTACTAGTGAGACTGCGCTCTCAGGTGCTGGTGAGACTGCGCTCTCAGGTACTGCGTCGCCCTCGTCCTCCCTCACTTTCACGCTTGACTCTGGGGCTTCTCGCTCCTTCTTTCGAGACCGCACTACCCTCACGCCACTTGGCCGACCGGTTGCGGTCTCCCTTGCTGACCCCTCTGGGGGTCCTGTCCTGTCTCACTTCTCCACTGTCCTCCCGTGTCCGGCTGCCCCTTCGGGCACCCTGTCTGGTCTGTACCTTCCCTCGTTCTCTATGAACTTGGTGAGTGGTGCGGACCTACAGGATGCGGGGGTTCACCAGTTCACTCCTGCGAGGCGGCGGGTGACCCACTGCACGGACGCAGACACAGGCCGACACCTGGCCACCTTTTCGCGTCGGCCGGGGTCGAGTCTCTACACCCTGACCACTTCGTCTCCTCCTGTCCCTGTGTCTGGTCAGGTAGCTGCGTCAGGTCAGGTGTTTGCTGCTGCGTCCCGGTCAGGTCCTGAGTCGGCCCCCTGTTCCTGTCGCCTCCTGTCTCACGAGAATCTCCTGTGGCACCACCGTCTAGGCCACCCCTCCTTGGCTCGTCTTCGGAGCATGGCCTCTCGTGTCCTTGTCTCTGGTCTTCCCCAGTCTCTCCCTCCTCCCCCCCCCGGGCCAGGGCCTTCCTGTGTCCCCTGTGTCGAGGGTCGCCTCCGGGCTACTCCTCACTCCTCCCACTTCCCCCCGACAGAGGCTCCGCTGCAGACGCTTCACATGGATGTGTGGGGCCCGGCCCCCGTCCGTGGGCAGGGTTACGAGCGCTACTTCCTGTTGGTGGTTGACGACTACTCGCGTTACACCACAGTCCTCCCCTTGCGCAGCAAGTGTGCTGTCACTGAGGTGCTGATCGACTGGATCCGCGAGGCTCGTCTCCAGCTCAGGAAGAGCTTCGGCTCTGACTTTCCTGTTCTGCGTCTGCACTCGGACAGAGGCGGAGAGTTCTCCTCTCGCCTTCTGCGAGACTACTGTCGTGCACGGGGGATCCGCCAGACCTTCACGCTTCCGGACTCACCACAGCAAAATGGGATTGCTGAGCGCCGCATTGGCATGGTCATGGATGTCGCTCGTACGTCCATGATGCATGCGGCTGCCCCCCATTTTCTGTGGCCGTTTGCGGTGAGGTACGCGGCGCATCAGCTCAACCTTCACCCGCGGGTCTCTAGGCCTGCGATGTCCCCAGCCTTGCTGTGGACGGGGAAGGTTGGCGATGCGTCTGTGTTTCGTGTCTGGGGATCTCGGGCGTTTGTCCGCGACTTGTCTGCGGACAAGCTGTCCCCTCGTGCTGCTCCCTGTGTCTTCCTTGGCTTCCCCACTGACGCCCCAGGGTGGCAGTTCTACCACCCCTCCTCTCGTCGTGTTCTTTCCTCCCAGGACGTCACGTTCGACGAGTCGGTCCCCTTCTACCGTCTCTTCCCCTACCGCACTCCTTCCCTCCCCCCTCCCCCGGACTTCCTTGTGCCGGTTCCCCCCCCGGTAGACCCCCTTCCCCCTCAGGTTCCTGCTCCCTCAGGTGTGTCCCAGGTAGACGCCGTTGACCCGGTCGAGGTTACTGGTGACTCTGGTGCTGCTGCGGGTGCTGAGCCTGGGGGTGCTGACTCTGGGGGTGCTGTCCGCGGGGGTGCTGAGCCTGGAGGAGCTGCTGCTGGGGGTCCTGAGCCTAGGGGTGCTAGTGCGGAGGGTGCGGAGCCTAGGAGTGCTGCGCCGGGGGGTGCTGTCTTTGGAGGTGCTGGGTCTGGGGGTGCTGAGTTGGGAGCTGCTGCGCCTGGGGGTGCTGTGTCTGGAGCTGCTGAGCCTGGGGGTGCTGCGTCTGGAGCTACTGCGCCTGGGGTTTCTCCTGCTGCTCAGCCTCCCCGGGAGCCTCTCTCTCCACAGGAGCTGCGCGAGTGGTTCGCTCGTCGTTGGAGGCGTGCTGCTGAGTCTGGGGGTGCTGCTGGAGCTGGAGCTGGACCTTCTTCGACTGACGAGGGTGCTGGTGCTGCCGGTCCCGGAGCTGCTGGGCCTGCGGGTCCTCTTGGAGCTGGCGCTGCTGAGGGTGTTGGTGCTGAGACTGCTGCTGTTGGTCCTGCTGCTGGAGGAGTTGGTGGCCCTGGTGCTGTCGCTGAGGGTGCTGGAGCTGTCCCTGCTGCGCCTGGAGCTGCTGAGCGGCCTCGACCGTACTTCGTTCCGCTACTGCAGCAGGTTCTTGGTCTTTCTCCTCCGGTAGAGAGTCCACCGCCTGTCCAGTCGCAGTCCCTGCTGGAGCCTTCCTCTCCGCTACCTGCTCCCTCTCCTTACACTGGTCCTACTGGAGGTCTTGCTGAGCGTCGTGAGCCTGCGTCTCGTCCTGCGTCGCCTGTTCGTCCTGCTCGCGCTACTGGTCGCGGTTCGCGTCAGCGTCCTCCTCCTGTCCCTGGCACGCACCAGATGTCTTTGCGTCCGTCCACTGCTCCTCTGCGTGCCCCTTTGCCTTCTCCTCCTGCGTCCTCTCTTCCTGCGCTTGCCGACCCTGCGTCGGACTCTCTGCGTGCTGCCAGTCCTACTGTCACGCGTTTCCTTGCTACTGTGGTCACTGACCCTTCTTTCGAGTCTTCTGCTGCGTCTGCCCTACTCACTGAGCTTGTCGACTTTGCTGCTCGCTGTCGCTTAGACTACGCTGCTAGTCTTGTTGCTGAGTCTGCGTCTGTCTGTCCTCCGTCCGTCGGGGGTGAGTGTGCTCTTGGCACGGACGTCCTAGAGGACAGGCAGGAGGAGTTACAGTGTCTAGCGGCTGCTTCACCTCATCTCGCGTCTGTACTGCTTGCCCCTGAGGGAGACCCGGATGCACTAGACATCCCGACTCCGCGTTCTTACGCGGAGGCTGTAGAGGGTCCCTACTCCTCTCAGTGGCAGGCAGCTATGGATGCAGAGATGGCTTCCTGGAAGTCCACAGGCACCTACGTTGACGCAGTTCCCCCTCCTGGGGCGAACATCGTCAGTGGCATGTGGATCTTCAGGGTGAAGCGGCCGCCGGGCTCTCCGCCTGTCTTCAAGGCGCGTTACGTCGCTCGTGGCTTCAGTCAGCGGCAGGGAGTTGACTACTTTCAGACCTTCTCTCCCACCCCGAAGATGACTACTCTTCGGGTGCTGCTGCACGTTGCCGCTCAGCGCGACTACGAGCTTCACTCTCTCGACTTCAGCACTGCGTTCCTGCAGGGTAGCCTGCACGAGGAGATCTGGCTGCGCCGTCCGCCTGGCTTCACTGGGACTTTCCCTCCTGGCACCCAGTGGAGCCTCCGACGGCCAGTCTACGGTCTCCGCCAGGCACCGCGTGAGTGGCACGACACACTGAGGACTACGCTTGCGGCTCTTGGGTTTGCTCCTTCCACTGCTGACCCGTCGCTGTTTCTTCGCACCGACACTTCCTTGCCGCCGTTCTACATCCTTGTGTACGTCGACGACTTGGTCTTTGCCACAGCGGACACTGCTAGACTCGCCTACGTGAAGTCCGAGCTGCTGAAGAGACACACGTGCACAGACCTGGGTGAACTGCGCAGCTACCTTGGCTTGCAGATCACTCGGGACAGAGCACGCCGCACCATTACCCTGACTCAGTCACACATGGTGCAGCAGGTCCTTCAGCGCTTCGGCTTCACGTACTCCTCGCCTCAGGCCACTCCTCTGCCTACTCGCCACTCGCTCTCAGCTCTGCCTTCGGATGAGTCCGTAGAGTCGAGTGGCCCGTATGCAGAGCTTGTTGGCTGCCTCATGTACCTGATGACCTGCACACGACCTGACCTTGCATACCCTCTGAGCATCCTTGCACGCTATGTTGCTCCTGGGAGACACCGACCTGAGCACATGGCTGCAGCGAAGAGGGTATTGCGCTACCTGTGCAGTACGTCGGGCATGGGGCTAGTGCTTGGAGGGCGGAGTCCAGTGGTCCTTACGGGCCACGCGGACGCTTCTTGGGCTGACGACCAGGCTACGCAGCGGTCGTCACAGGGTTACACCTTCAGCCTTGGTTCCGGCTCTGTCTCGTGGCGGTCTACTCGCTCGTCTTCGGTTCTCGGCTCCAGTTGTGAGGCTGAGATCTACGCCGGGGCCATGGCTGCGCAGGAGCTTCGCTGGCTCACCTACCTGCTGACTGACCTTGGAGAGCCGCCTCGTTCTCCTCCAGTGCTGTACGTAGACAACAAGGCCATGCTGGCCTTGTGTCGAGAGCAGCGTCTGGAGCACAGAACGAAGCACATTGCTCTCCGCTACTTCCTTGCTCGTGAGCTGCAGCAGCGTGGTCAGCTGCGACTTGCGTACGTGGCCTCTGAGGCCAACACTGCTGATGTGTTCACCAAGGCACTCGCGCCTTGTGACCATCAGCGCTTCTGTACCCAGCTGGGTCTTGTGCCTGTCTTGCCTCACTTGCTCTCTTCCTGACTTCACTTGTACTGTGATATATATATATATACCTGCTCTTGCTTGTCTAGTAATATATATATGTCTGTACTCCTGCATGTGAACTGGCCTCTGGCCCTGCTCTTGTGCTCGGACTGTGTGGTGACTTTGTGATCCACCCTGAGCTTGCTTTGCTTTGCTTGACTGGTCTTGTGACCGCTTGTTCTCCCCCACTTTGCCTATGGGGGTGTGTCAGAACATTATAGCTGATACATGTTTGTAGGCTGTAGTGGGGTAGCACATATGGGGTACAGATTCCTAGGGTTTGTTATTTGTACCAATTTCTGACTTAGTCATCACCATTCCTCTTCTCATTGTTTCACAGCCCTTTTTATATGTGATGGTGTAGCGGAAATTTGATTCGAGGTAGTCGGATTTGTCGTGGGTTGAGCTGTGGTTGGCTACGCATGTACTGTAATGACTTGTGGTCAGTTCGGATTGTGACATCCGCTCCTGTGAGGTAGCATCGCCAGGTGCAAAACGCATGCACGATGGCGAGCATTTCCTTGTCGTGAACCGGGTAGTTGCGCTCGGGCGGCTGCATTTTTCTTGACTCGTACGCGATGGGTTGCAGCCCGTTGCCGAAATCCTGTAATAGCACAGCACCGACGGCGAAATCGCTGGCGTCCGTCACGACTTCGAACGGTCGAGATGGATCTGCCAGCCTAAGCACCGGGGGTGAACTCAAAATTTTCTTCAGCTCGTTGAAAGCCAGCTGTTCTCTCTCCCCCCAAAAAAACTGCACGCCCTTATGCAGGAGATCGGTTAACGGCTTGGTTACCCTCGCCAGATTGGGTACAAAGCGGTGGACATAGTAAACGAAGCCGAGGAAACTCTGCAATTCGGTGATGTTCGTGGGCGGCTTCCACTCCGAAATCGCTTTTATTTTCCGAGGGTCGATTTTAATGCTGTCCCCGGAGACCACGTGCCCCAGAAACTCCAGCTCCGACTGTAAGAACTCTCACTTAGAGCCCTTCGTAATCAGTCGGTTCTGCTGCAAGCGTTGGTACACCTCGTCTAAGTCCCGTAAATGCTGGTCCCGTGTCTTGCTGTACACCAGGATGTCGTCCAGGTAAACAATAACTTTTTTGTCCAACATGTCCCGGAATACCCCGTTCATAGTGAGCTGGAAAGTCGAGGGTGCGTTCGTCAACCCGAACGGCATCACGGTGTACTCATAACTGCCGTAACGGGTGCGGAATGCAGTCTTCGGGCAGTCGTCGGCGAACACACGAATCTGGTGGTAGCCACCTCGCAAATCGATCTTCGAGAAGAACCGAGCCCCGCGAAGCTGGTCTAGCAGGTCGTCGGTTCGTGGGATTGGGTAACGCGACTTGATCGTGACCCGATTCAGCGCTCGGTAGTCGATGCACATGCGCAGGCCTCCGTCCTTCTTCGGCGTGAATAGTATCGGGGCGACATACGGTTGTCATAATATATCTATAGCTTATACTGTTGTGTAGGCTGTAGTGGGGTATCCCATAGGGGGTACAACACAGTTAGGGTTTCATATTTGTACTGCCTTCATTCATAGTTCATTCATTCCTGTTCTACAACTTTCACATGGTATAGAGCGGGTTCCCTGTGGGAACTTCGCCTAGGGCCCACCGAAGCGCGCCCTGAGGCGCGCTAACCTTTTTTTTTCCTCTCGCTCGAGCGACCCTCCGTGTCGCCCTTCCCTCGCGGCCCTGCCGCCCCTTTCAGACGCGGCCCCGCCGCCCCATTCGATCGCGGCCCCGCCGCCTGCTCAGACGCGGCCCCTGCCGCCCGCTCAGACGCGGCCCCGCCGCCTGCTCGACGCGGCCCCTGCCGCCCGCTCAGACGCGGCCCCGCCGCCTGCTCAGCCGCGGCCCCACCGCCCGCTACGACGCGGCCCCGCCGCCTGCTCAGCCGCGGCCCCGCCGCCCGCTACGCCGCGGCCCCGCCGCCCGCTACGACGCGGCCCAGCCGCCCGCTCAGACGCGGCCCCGCCGTCCCCTCTGCCGGCCCCGCTGCTGCACCTGACGCCCCCCCCGTCCCCTCTGCCGGCCCCGCTGCTGCACCTGACGGCCCCGCCGTCCCCTCTGACGGCTCCGCCGTCCCCTCTGACGGCCCCGCCGTCCCCTCTACCGGCCCCGCCGCTGCACCAGACGGCCCCGCCGTCCCCGCCGCTGCACCTGCCGGCCCTGCTACTTCGGCCCCGCCGCCCCTGGTCTCGCGGCCCCGCCACCCTACCTGCAGCAGCCGAGCCGCCCACCTGCAGCAGCCGAGCAGCAGTGCAGCCGAGCCGCCCCGCACCCGAGCCGCCCGGGAGCCGAGCCGCCCTGCACCCGAGCCGCCCTGCCGCCGAGCCGCCCGGGAGCCGAGCCGCCCTGCACCCGAGCCGCCCTGCCGCCGAGCCGCCCGGGAGCCGAGCCGCCCTGCACCCGAGCCGCCCTGCCGCCGAGCCGCCCAGGAGCCGAGCCGCCCTGCACCCGAGCCGCCCTGCCGCCGAGCCGCCCGGTAGCCGAGCCGCCCAGCAACCGAGTCGCTGAGTCGCCGAGCCGCCCCTCTGCAGAGCTGCCCGGCCTGCCCTGCCTGGTGAGCACAGTCCCACTGTCACTGCGTGCTCTTCCCCTACTGCTTGAACTGCTTCGCTGTCGTCGTCATGGCTACCCCTAGTGTCCTAGCTTGTGACGCTGAGGGTCGCGCCATTGACTTTGAGGTATGGGTAGACGACCTGCAGTTGTTTTTACAGTGCGATAGGGCAGACGGCCTCTCTCTCTTTGACCTCACTTCTGGCGCCTCTCCTGCCCCTGCTGCTGATGCTGATCCCACTGTGCGCTCTCAGTGGGCCACCCACGATGCTGCTGCACGTCTTGCTGTGCGTCGCCACCTCCCTACCTCTGAGCGCGCGCACTTTAGTCAGTACAAGAGTGCTCAGACCTTGTACGACGCTGTAGTTGCGCGCTACTCCTCCCCTGCCACTGCTGCACTGAGCCGTCTCATGCTTCCCTACCTCTTTCCTGACCTCTCTGCCTTTCCCACTGTCGCTGACCTCATTACGCACCTCCGCACTAGTGACACTCGCTACCGCGCCGCCCTTCCTGCTGAGTTCTGCGCCAAGAACCCCCCCCCCATGTACATCACTCTCTACTACATAGTCGCGCGCCTCCCTGACTCTCTTCGCGTAGTCAGGGACCACTTTCTCTCAGTCTGTCCCACCACCCTCACCGTTGACGTCCTCGAGAAGGCCCTCCTCTCGGCGGAGAAGAGCATCGTCGCTGTAGGAGCTTCTCGTGGTGACCCTCGCACCCCCATCTTTGAGGGGTGCTCTCCTTCCCCCCTGCTGCCTTCTGTTGCCTCTGCTGCTGCTGCCGACCTGCTTGGTCTTGAGTCGGTCGGCGCGGCGTCTGCCCCTAGTGGGAGACGCCGCTCTGGCAAGGGCAAAGGGGGCAAGGGCGCGGGTGGAGCTGGAGGGGGCGGTGGAGGTGGCGGTGGAGGCGGCGGAGGGAGTGGGGGTGGCGGCGGGAGTGGTGGCGGGGGTGGTGGTGGTGGTGGCAGCGGCGACGGAGGCGGCGGTGGTGGCGGCAGCGGTGGTGGTGGTGGCAGCGGTGGAGGTGGAGGCGGCGGAGGAGGCGGAGGAGGAGGCGGTGGTGGCGGAGGGGGTGGAGCTGGTCGAGGTGGTACCCAGCAGCGGAGCGGCGGTGGTGGTGGTCAGCGCCCGCAGCAGCAGCGTTCGCGGGACATCCCTCCGCCCCAGCAGCTTCGTGAGTGGTACGCTCGGCGTCAGAGGGGTGGGGGTGCTGGTCCGTGTGCCTACGTCCTTCGTTCCGGCGACCGCGCGGGTGAGCAGTGTGGGGGTGCCCACCCCACCCAGCGCTGCTTTGGCCGCCTGACGGACGCCTGGCGTCAGCAGTTCCCCGAGGCTAGTGAGATTCCCCGCTGGGATGAGCTTCTTAGGGCTGGTGTAGCGATCTTTGATCTTGACTATGATGCTATTCTTGCTGCTATGTATGCTGTGACTATTAGTGAGGAGGGTGACTATTACCGGTGTTTCCCGCCCGACCCGGGCATTGGTACTGCTGCGCTAGGTGCTTGTGAGGCTGCTGCTCTAGGTGCCAGTGCGTCTGCGCTCTCAGGTACTGGTGAGACTGCGCTCTCAGGTACTGCGTCGCCTTCGTCCTCCCTCACTTTCACACTTGACTCCGGGGCTTCTCGCTCCTTCTTTCGAGACCGCACCACCCTCACGCCGCTTGGCCGGCCGGTTGCGGTCTCCCTGGCTGACCCCTCTGGGGGTCCTGTCCTCTCTCACTTCTCCACTGTCCTCCCGTGTCCGGCTGCCCCTTCGGGCACCCTGTCTGGTCTGTACCTTCCCTCGTTCTCGACGAACTTGGTGAGTGGTGCGGACCTGCAGGATGCGGGGGTTCACCAGTTCACTCCTGCGAGTCAGCGGGTGACCCACTGCACGGACGCACGCACAGGCCGACACCTGGCCACGTTCTCGCGTCGGCCGGGGTCGAGCCTCTACACTCTGACCACTACGTCTCCTCCTGTCCCTGCGTCTGGTCAGGTAGCTGCGTCAGGTCAGGTGCTTGCTGCTGCGTCCCGGTCAGGTCCTGAGTCTGCCCCCTGTTCTTGTCGCCTCCTGTCTCACGAGACTCTCCTGTGGCACCACCGTCTTGGCCACCCCTCCTTGCCCCGTCTTCGGAGCATGGCTTCCCGTGTCCTTGTCTCTGGTCTCCCCCGGTCTCTCCCTCCCCTTCCCTCCGGGCCAGGACCTTCCTGTGTCCCCTGTGTCGAGGGGCGCCTCCGGGCTGCTCCTCACTCCTCCCAGTTCCCCCCGACAGAGGCTCCACTGCAGACGCTTCACATGGACGTGTGGGGCCCAGCCCCCGTCCGTGGGCAGGGTCACGAGCGCTACTTCCTGTTGGTGGTTGACGACTACTCGCGTTACACCACAGTCCTCCCCTTGCGCAGCAAGGGTGCTGTCACTGAGGTGCTGATCGACTGGATCCGCGAGGCTTGTCTCCAGCTCAGGAAGAGCTTCGGCTCGGACTTTCCTGTTCTGCGTCTGCACTCGGACAGAGGCGGAGAGTTTTCCTCTCGCCTTCTGCGAGACTACTGTCGTGCACGGGGGATCCGCCAGACCTTTACGCTTCCGGACTCTCCACAGCAAAATGGGATTGCTGAGCGCCGCATTGGCATGGTCATGGATGTCGCTCGTACGTCCATGATGCATGCGGCTGCCCCCCATTTTCTGTGGCCGTTTGCGGTGAGGTACGCGGCGCATCAGCTCAACCTTCACCCCAGGGTCTCTCGGCCCGCGATGTCCCCAGTCTTGCTGTGGACGGGGAAGGTCGGCGATGCGACTGCGTTCCGTGTCTGGGGATCTCGGGCGTTTGTCCGCGACTTGTCTGCGGACAAGCTGTCCCCTCGTGCTGCTCCCTGTGTCTTCCTTGGCTTCCCCACTGACGCTCCCAGGTGGCAGTTTTACCACCCCTCCTCTCGTCGTGTTCTGTCCTCCCAGGACGTCACGTTCGACGAGTCAGTCCCCTTCTACCGCCTCTTCCCCTACCGCACTCCTTCCCTCCCCCCTCCACCGGACTTCCTTGTGCCGGTTCCCCCCCCGGTAGACCCCCTCCCCCCTCAGGTTCCTGCCCCCTCAGGTGTGTCCTAGGTAGACGCAGTTGACCCGGTCGATGTTACTGGTGACTCTGGTGCTGCTGCGGGTGCTGAGCCTGGGGGTGCTGACTCTGGGGGTGCTGTGCGCGGGGGTGCCGAGCCTGGAGGTGCTGCTACTGGGGGTGCTGAGCGTGGGGGTGCTGGGCCTGGGGGTGCTACTGCGGAGGGTGCTGAGCCTGGGGGTGCTGAGCCGGGGGGTGCTGTGCCTGGAGCTGCTGAGGTAGGGGGTGCTGGGTCTAGGGGTGCTGGGTCGGGAGCTGCTGAGCCTGGGGGTGCTGAGTCTGGAGCTGCTGAGCCTGGGGGTGCTGAGTCTGGAGCTGCTGAGCCTGGGGTTTCTCCTGCTGCTGCGTCTCGCCAGGAGCCCCTCTCTCCACAGGAGCTGCGCGAGTGGTTTGCTCGTCGCTGGAGGCGTGCTGCTGGAGCTGGAGCTTCTTCGACCGTCGAGGGTACTGGTGCTGCCGGTCCCGGAGCTGCTGGGCCTGCGGGTCCTACTGGAGCTGGAGCTGCTGAGGGTGTTGGTGCTGAGACTACTGCTGTCTGTCCTGGCGGTGGTTCTGCTGCTGGTGCTGCTGGAGTTCCTGCCGCTGGAGGTGTTGGTGGCGCTGGTGCTGTCGCTGAGGGTGCTGGTGCTGTCCCTGCTGAGTCTAGAGCTGCCGCGCGGCCTCGGCCGTACTTCGTTCCGCTCCTGCAGCAGGTTCTTGGTCTTTCTCCTCCGGTAGAGTGTCCACAGCCTGTCCAGTCGCAGTCACTGTTGGAACCTTCCTCTCCTCTGCCTGCTCCCTCTCCTTACACTGGTCCTACTGGAGGTCTTGCTGAGCGTCTTGTGCCTGCGTCTCGTCCCGCGTCGCCTGTTCGTGCTGCTCGCGCTAGTGGTCGCGGTTCGCGTCAGCGTCCTCCTCCTGTCCCTGGCACGCACCGGATGTCTCTACGTCCGTCCACTGCTCCTCTCCGTGCCCCTTTGCCTTCTCCTCCTGAGTCCTCTCTTCTTGCGCTTGCCGACCCTGAGTCGGACTCTCTTCGTGCTGCCAGTCCTACTGTCACGCGTCTACTTGCTACTGTCGTCACTGACCCCTCTTTTGAGTCCACTGCTGCGTCTGCTCTTGTCGCTGAGCTCGTCGACTTTGCTGCTCGCTGTCGTCTAGACTACGCTGCTAGTCTTGTTGCTGAGTCTGCGTCTGTCTGTCCTCCGTCCGTCGGGGGTGAGTGTGCTCTTGGCACGGACGTCCTAGAGGACAGGCAGGAGGAGTTACAGTGTCTGGCTGCTGCTTCACCTCATCTCGCGTCTGTACTGCTTGCTCCTGAGGGAGACCCGGATGCACTAGACATCCCGACTCCGCGCTCTTACGCGGAGGCCGTAGAGGGTCCCTACTCCTCTCAGTGGCAGGCAGCTATGGATGCAGAGATGGCTTCCTGGAAGTCCACAGGCACCTACGTTGACGCAGTTCCCCCTCCTGGGGCGAACATCGTCAGTGGCATGTGGATCTTCCGGGTGAAGCGGCCGCCGGGCTCTCCACCTGTCTTCAAGGCGCGGTACGTTGCTCGTGGCTTCAGTCAGCGGCAGGGAGTTGACTACTTTCAGACCTTCTCTCCCACCCCGAAGATGACCACTCTTTGGGTGCTGCTGCACATAGCCGCTCAGCGCGACTACGAGCTTCACTCTCTCGACTTCAGCACTGCGTTCCTGAAGGGTAGCCTGCACGAGGAGATCTGGCTGCGCCGTCCACCTGGCTTCACTGGGACTTTCCCTCCTGGCACCCAGTGGAGCCTCCGACGGCCAGTCTATGGTCTCCGCCAGGCACCGCGTGAGTGGCACGACACACTGAGGACTACGCTTGCGGCTCTTGGGTTTGCTCCTTCTACTGCTGACCCGTCGCTGTTTTGGCGCACCGACACTTCACTGCCGCCGTTCTACATCCTCGTGTACGTCGACGACTTGGTCTTTGCCACAGCGGACACTGCTAGACTCGCCTGCGTGAAGTCCAAGCTGCTGAAGAGACACACGTGCACAGACCTGGGTGAACTGCGCAGCTACCTTGGCTTGCAGATCACTCGGGACAGAGCACGCCGCACCATCACCTTGACTCAGTCACACATGGTGCAGCAGGTCCTTCAACGCTTCGGCTTCACGTACTCCTCGCCTCAGGCCACTCCTCTGTCTACTCGCCACTCGCTCTCAGCTCTGCCTTCGGATGAGTCTGTAGAGTCGAGTGGCCCGTACCCAGAGCTTGTTGGCTGCCTCATGTACCTGATGACCTGCACTCGACCTGACCTTGCATACCCTCTGAGCATTCTTGCACGCTATGTTGCTCCTGGGAGACACCGACCAGAGCACATGGCTGCAGCGAAGAGGGTATTGCGCTACCTGTGCAGTACGTCGGGCATGGGGCTAGTGCTTGGAGGGCGGAATCCAGTGGTCCTTACAGGCCACGCGGACGCTTCTTGGGCTGACGACCAGGCTACGCAGCGGTCGTCACAGGGTTACACCTTCAGCCTTGGTTCCGGCTCTGTCTCGTGGCGGGCTACTCGCTCGTCTTCGGTTCTCAGCTCCAGTTGTGAGGCTGAGATCTACGCCGGGGCCATGGCTGCACAGGAGCTTCGCTGGCTCACCTACCTGCTGACTGACCTTGGAGAGCCGCCTCGTTCTCCTCCAGTGTTGTACGTAGACAACAAGGCCATGCTGGCCTTGTGTCGAGAGCAGCGCTTGGAGCACAAAACGAAGCACATTGCTCTCCGCTACTTCCTTGCTCGTGAGCTGCAGCAGCGTGGTCAGTTGCGACTTGCGTACGTGGCCTCTGAGGCCAACACTGCTGATGTGTTCACCAAGGCACTCGCGCCTTGTGACCATCAGCGTTTCTGCACCCAGCTGGGTCTTGTGCCTGTCTTGCCTCACTTGCTCTCCTCTTGACTTTACTTGTACTGTGACATATATATACCTGCTCTTGCTTGTCTAGCTTTATATATATGTCTGTACTCTTGCATGTGAACTGGCCTTTGGCCTTGCTCTTGTGCTCGGACTGTGTGGTGACTTTGTGATCCACCCTGGGCTTTGCTTTGTCTTGCTTGACTGGTCTTGTGACCCCTTGTTCTCCCCCACTTTGCCTATGGGGGTGTGTCACAATATATCTATAGCTTATACTGTTGTGTAGGCTGTAGTGGGGTATCCCATAGGGGGTACAACACAGTTAGGGTTTCATATTTGTACTGCCTTCATTCATAGTTCATTCATTCCTGTTCTACAACTTTCACAACGGTGACGTGCTCGGCCGGATAAAACCCTTGGAAAGCAGATAGTCCACCTGTTTCTGCAACTCGTCGAGCTCCGGTTGGCTGAGCCGCCATTGTGACCGGATGGTTGGTTTCGCGCCTGGCTCCAGCTCGATCTTGTGGTCTTCCGGACGCTGAGGTGGCAATCCATCAGGCAGGTCATCCGCGAAAATTTCGGGATACCTCCGAATTATGGTCGCCACGTCGTCGGGTACAGCAGCGCAGAGCGTGTCGATGTCGGCGATTTTTTCGGAAGTCACCACCTCGTACAGCTGTTCTGCGTAGCCTTGCGCTCCCCGTTTTATCGCCCTCTTCAACGTTATCGCGTTGACACGTGTTGTCGTCGGCTCCGGCTCCGCCCATTTTGGAAGTGTCACGCGCCCCTTGTTGCACAGCACCGTGATTGCCCCCGTCGTCCAATCGATGGTCGGATTGAAACGCTGCAGCCAATCCGTTCCGAGCAGCACATCGCAACCGTCCAGTGTTGTCGCCAGCATTCGCATGGAGAACCCGAAATCGTTGCCGCACTTCATCCGAATTTGTCGGACCTCGTCCTTGATCGCCAGCGGTGTTCCGTCCACCAATCGCGCATCAATCTCTGGTAGACACCTGTCCAGCCTAACTCCAATTTTTTTGGCCGTTGCCAGGTTGACGAGACTGTGGCTCGCCCCCCCGTCAACGAATAGTTTTATATTATGCCCGTTAACCCTCCCTACTACCAGCACAGGGTGATCCACGTGTTCATCCACCTTATTCGTCCGGTTGCGGTCGATAGCCCGTATCAGTACCACCACTCGGTGTGGATGTTGATTGCCGGGCGACAGGGTCGCGTCAATAGGTGGCCCGATTGCTACTGACTCGTCTCTTTTCCCAACCCCTCTCCGTCGTTCCTGTTTCCCTATTTCAGCTTCGGGTAGTCCTTCCTCCAGTGGCCCGGTTGGTTGCAATTGAAGTGTCAAAGTTAGAAGAAAGAAAGAGGATTGAACTAGCAAGAATGAGGATACAAATAGCAAACCCTAGAAGGGTTGTACTCGCTATAGAGCACCCCACTACAGGCTAGAACAATAAGATAATATTCTGACACACCCCCATAGCCAAAGTGGGGTGTAATCAGCAGTGCAGGCAAAGCAAAACAAGCTCAGGGTGGATCACAATGTCACCACACATTCTGAGCACAAGTTCAAGAAGAAATAGTTCATAGTTCACAATTATAAGCAAAACTAGTGGTGGTCACAACGGGCAAGTGAGGAGGAGGAGTGAGAGCGAGAGGAGTTGGGAGGCGACAGCTGAAGCTGCAGACACACGGGCAACAGGAGGCACACTGGCACAGCGGCTACCGGGCGACGCCCCCGGACTACTGGAGTAACTGGCCCCGCGGCTAAAGTAGCGGCAGACGAGCAACGGACCCACGGGCAGCTGGCACAGCTGGCTACGACTGGGCTACCGGGCGAAGCCCCCGGAATACAGGTGTTGCTGACGACAAACTGGCAACCTCCACTCATCCTCCCGCACACAGTCCCACCCCCTCATACACACCCACTGCTACACCACTAGCTCTACTCCCACACACCCCCCTTGCACCACTCCTTCGTCTCCCACACACCCACCCCCCTCAGCGGTAGCTGCAGCAGCGGGAGACGGAGGAGGAGGAGGAGCAGGGGACTGCGCACACCCGCCACCCCCATACCCGTCACCCCCATACCCTGAGTGTGCAGTAAGCGAGCTCAGGTGTGCGCGAAGCATGCACAAGCGTGCGGGAAGCAAAATCGGGTGTGCGGTAAGCAAACGCAGGTGTGCGGGGAGGGGGGCCGCAGGGCGACACGCGGGTCGACGGGGATGGGCACACCAGTCGCCGGAGGCGGCGCGCGGGTCGACGGGGCCGCCACGAAGGGCGACCGGGAGCCGCACGCGGGTTGACGGGGCCGCCGCGAAGGGCGACGAGGAGCCGCACGCAGGTCGACGGGGACGGGCGTGCGGGTCGACGGAACGCGAAACCGCCGCGTGCGCCCAGGGTGCGCGGTGGGCAGAAAACCGCCACGCGTCCAGAGCGCATGGCGTGCAGAATACCGCCGCGCGAAGCAGGAAACCGCCGCGCGCCTCGGGGCGCACGGTGGGCAGAAAAACCGCCGCACGCCCCGAGCGCGCGGTGGGCAGAAAACTGCCATGCGCCCCGAGCACGTGGCGGGAAGAAAATAAACGTCGCACGCCACGGGGCGCGCGACAGACAGGATAGCAGCGGAAGCAGGTGGGCCCACAGGCCAGGAGCGTACTAGCTCTGATAGCATGTCAAAGTTAGAAGAAAGAAAGAGGATTGAACTAGCAAGAATGAGGATACAAATAGCAAACCCTAGAAGGGTTGTACTCGCTATAGAGCACCCCACTACAGGCTAGAACAATAAGATAATATTCTGACATGAAGCACGTGCTAGGTCCTCGCCTCGGTGCATCCACCCCGTTGATCGTGGGCTGGCGCGGCGGTCCACGAAATTGAGTGCCCTCCCGGGAACTCATTCTCGCCCATTGCATCAACGCATCCGTTGATTCAGCCACTTGGACGGCCTCGAGAAAAACACGTGGCCTCGCCCGTCGCACCTCGTACTGTATTTCGTACTTGAGGCCTGCGACATAGCGGTCGAGTCGCTCCGCGTCACTCATGTCGTCCACTTGGTCAGCTAAATTGCAGAATGTCCCGTGTAATCTTGGACCGACGCCACCTGCTTCCAGGTACGCAGCTTCATGCGGGCAGAATTCGAGGCGGATACATGCTCGAATCTGCTTCGCAGCGCGGCGCCCCACTCCGTCCATGTGCGTATCGTGGCCACTCCGAAGATTGAAGTTGCCTGTTGCGTGACAGCTGCCCAGGTCCCGTCGTTCGCACGTGATATCCCTGCCGGAGCCCCCTCTGGTTGAAGAGTCCGCTTCCACCACTCCAACGCCGGTCCTCGCAATAGTGATACTGCGAAATTAATGCGGGTGGCATCGTCAGCAATTTGCGCAGCATTGAAAAATACCTCCACACCGAACAACCAAGCCGACACAGTGACGGTTTTGTCGCTGGGGTTGAACGGGGGCGGGTTCGTCGGTTTTATCTTAACAGTTGTCGAGACTGTTGCTGCTGCATGCACCGAGGGCGCCATTGAAGCCATCACCGGGGTTGTCGCTGTTGCCTGTCGTGGCGTCGTCTGCAACTGTTGCCTCGGCTGTGACTGTTGCTCCTGCGTCCCTTGTGCTCGTTGCATCCGTGCCATCCCCTCGTCTTCAGCGTCCAGCGAGTTCTGTAACTCGCTGAGGACCTCGTCGTTAGGTGCGAAACTGCTACTCGCTTCATCCACGGCGGGCGACTCCTGACGCGCTTCACATCGCGTCTGGCGTAGTTCGGCGTTTTCCGCCCTCAGGCGCTCCAACTCGCCAGACATAGTCTGCATGTTGGCCTGCATCGCCCGGAATTGCTACATGAACTCGTTGAACTCCGCCTGGTCCATCTGTCGCAGGCTTCGTCTAACGGGCAGGGGGTTAACAGCGATTTTTATGGTTTTGATGAAGGCGCAAACGCTATTAGTCGGAGCGAGATAATCGTGTCTATCTCTCAGTCGACCGCTTTGCAGCCCACCAAACCTATCGCACCCCGGTACTAAACTACCCCGGAAACTGGAGGGTAACCTAGGAAAGTAGCTCTGATACCAGGTGTTATGAGTTGTATGAAAGAAGAGTGCGCAGAATATAATATCGCGGAAGTGATTACAACTACTGAGCAAACAACGGGGCCTAGGCATAATATAGCATAGCTAGCTAAGCCGGGGTCGCGGAGTCATGTGAGGGTTGGGTGTAGGTTTGGGTTTAAAAAACCCGAAGGCGACGCGGAAGACGTTCGGAAGGCGAGGTCGACGGACCGAGCCTGAATTCCGAAAATTGGGGTTGTACGCGTAAGAGGTGCCTCAGTAAGGAATTGGCGAAGATTCCTTACACTAATAATATAAACTTTTACAAATTTCAAAGACCACACGCGCCCTTAGAGGCTGACATCATTCCTTCGCAGTCTGTTGCAGTCCGTTACATTTGGTCGCATTCCGTCATATTCTCTTGCCTGCCTTTGGATTTTCATCGCATTCTCGTCGCAGGCCCCGTGGGGCTTCTCGTCGCGCGTCGTTCAACTCCCATGCACACCACGGCCGCCATCAGTCCGTCCCTGCGTGGTCTCCCTCGACTACGCTATGGCTCCGCGCGATTCCCGTCAATCCGCCTTGCTGCTCCGTCCCACGTACCACCTCGTACCCAGTGCCACTTGCAATCCTCGTCGTTAACGACACGTGTCGCTCCCGCCGTGCGCAGCGGGGAGCTCAAGGAACGGGACGCGTTGCGCGAATGGCGCGTGAGTGCCGGCGGCGTGGCTGCCTTGCGGTCGCTCTCTCCTTGTACCCTGATTCATGCTGCTTCTCTGGCGCGTGTGCTTGTAAAGGGAGGCTGGAGAACGCACGCGGTGAGGGAGCCGGCAGTCGCGGGGGAGAGAAGGGGAGAGAGCGGCGAAGGCGAGGAGGAGGAGGAGGAGGAGACAGAGCATAGGGAGTTACGCGGAGATCCGGATAGGCTGGCGGCGGGCGGCGAAGGGGATGGCGCGGCTGGGGGAAGGGCGGATGCGGAGGATGGGGGAGAGACGTTGGAGGATGTGGTGGGGGATATGCTGCCACGATGGCTGCTGGACAGGTGCGATGATGGATGGCTTGGCGCGGAATGGTATCACGTGGCATAGTGTGGCAAATTCATGGTGTGGTCTGGTATGGTATGGTGTGGTATGGTGTGAGTGGTGTGGTGTGGTGTGGTGTGGTATGGTGTGGTAGTGGTATGATGTGGTGTGGTGTGGTGTGGTATGGTATGGTATGGTATGGTACGGTACGGTATGGTATGGTATGGACGATCGGGCCACGGAATGCAGCCAGAAAGAAACCTAGCCCTTCTCCATCTGCCCCTGCTACGATCTCCCACAGAGACGCCTCCAAACTCAGTCTCCCTGATTTCATCTCCCTCCCTTCACACTCACACCTCCTCCTCGTTCGCATCTTTCCCTTCCTCCGCGCCCTGTCGTGGTGTGATGGACCGTGGGTGCATGCAGGGCGTGCGAGTTAGGGTTCGAGCGCCCCACGGAGACCCAAAGGCACGCCCTGCCAGTGCTTCTCAGCGGCCAGGACGCCATCCTTCACGCACAGGTGCTTATAACGAGGCTTTCCTTCCGTTGGGCTCAACGTGTGGGTGGGAGGGATGTGCGCCTGTCCTTGCTTTATTGTGTCTGCGGGGAGACACAGGCACAGGCAGAGGCACAGCTCCTCCTGTCCACTGTACTTCTCGTCCTTCACACTCACGGCTCAATCCTTGTTACTGTCTAATTCCTCAGAATATTTGCCTTTCCTCTTCCTCTGCTGCACATCTCCCTTTTGTTCTCTCTCTCCCTCCTCTCCCTCTCCCTTCTCCGACCCCTCCCTGCCTCCTCCTCCCTCCCTCGCGCGCCCTGCGATGTGCACCAGACGGGATCGGGCAAGACGGTGGCGTTTCTGCTGCCGCTGCTAGCAAGCATCGACCCCTCACGCAGGGCGCTGCAGGCCATGGTGCTGCTGCCCACGCGCGAGCTCGCCATGCAGGTGCCATGTGCCATGCCATGCAGGTGCCATGCCATGCAGGTGCCATGCCATGCAGGTGCCATGCCATGCAGGTGTCATGCCATGCAGGTGTCATGCCATGCAGGTGTCATGCCATGCAGGTGTCATGCCATGCAGGTGTCATGCCATGCAGGTGTCATGCCATGCAGGTGTCATGCCATGCAGGTGTCATGCCATGCAGGTGTCATGCCATGCAGGTGCCATGCCATGCAGGTGCCATGCCATGCAGGTGTCATGCCATGCAGGTGTGATGTGCACGCGGCAGTGAGGGGAAGGGTTTCGGAGGCGCCTGAACGGGTGTTGCAGTAGCTCGTAGTGCTGGTGTTGACGCACACATGGGCTGCTGCTGGTTTGGCGGGTGGGTGGGTGCGTGCAGATGGCAGCAGTGGTTCGGGTTGAGGGTTGGAGAGAAATAACTTCTGCATGCCTGGGGAATGGTTGAAGTTTCTAGCAATCGGTTGAGTGCGCATTTTCCTTTCCCTCCCACTCCCTCCCCATGTTCCTCTCACTCCGCATCTTCTCCCCCCCGCTTCCTTCTCACTCATTACCTGCCTGCTATTCCCCCGTTCTTCCCTCTACACTTGTCTTATCTCAGGTGGGGCGGCTGGCGCGCAGGCTGGGGGTGGTGAAGGGGCGAATGGGGGAGGAGGCGGAGGGGAGTGAGGACGAAGAGGAGGAGGGTGTGGATGGGGGTAGTGGTGAGGGAGTTATGGAGGGAAGGGGAGAGGAGGGGCAGCAGGAGCGGAGAGGGAAGAAGGGGCGGATGGGCAGGCAAGAGGGGAAGGGAAAGGGTGCTGAATGGAAAGGGGCGAGTGGGAGGGGAGGAGGCAAGGGGGGCCGAGAGAGGGTGGGTGTGATGGTTGTGGGCGGGGATGGGGAGTCCAACAAGCCAACGAGGAGACAAAGTGTCTGGCTCAAGGTAGACTGGTTGTTCACATGCTTGCATGCTGGCATCCCAGGGTCCTGCATTACATCTCCTCAAATGGAACTCTCTTCCCCTCCTTTCCCATGCATCCTCCCTCGTCATCTCCTTCCGCCCCCCTTCTCTCTCCTTCTCGTATTCCACCCCCCTCATTCAGCCCCTCTCTCCCTCCACTCCGCCCGGTCCCTCCCCCCTCTTCTCCCCTCAAGGCGGAGCCCCCCCACGTGCTGGTGGGCACACCGGACGCCATTCTGGCGTTGCACCGCCGCCACCCCCTCGCCCTGCACTCCCTGCGCTTCCTCGTCATCGACGAGGTGAGGAAGGGGGAAGGGGAGGGGGGGGGGAGTGGGGGGGAAGAGGACGGGGGGAGAGGAGAAGGGGGGAAAAGGTGATGGATTCAGGGGTTGGCGAGGGAGCTGGAGTGGGGCTGAGATGAGCAGTAGATGGGATGGGGTGTACGGCCGTTTTTTGGGGTTTCCCAAACCAAACCTTGCAGTGTGTGTGGGTGCATGGGCGTGGGTGGGTGTGGTGGGTGTGGTTTTGGTCATGGTGCGTCTGCTCCACTGTCAGTTGCAACGTTTCCACCCCCCTCTCATGATTATCCCCGCACAAGGCAGAGATAAGGGCAGCACAGGCCGCCCCGCGCTAACTAGTGCGGGTGGCCGCTGCTATTTTGCCTCTCAGTCTACCTTACCTACCTCTCCTTCTTTCTCTCCTTTCCTCTCCTCCCTCTTGCCTCTCCTCCCCTCACTCTTTCCCCTCTTTCCCCTCTTTCCCCTCTTTTCCCTCGCCCTTCGCCCCTCGCCAGGTGGATGCAGTGTCGGTGTCGTCCAAGCTCTCCGGATCCCAGTCCCTCCATAAGCTCATCTCGCTCTGCCCGCCGCCCCGCCAACACACACTCACAGGGCAAGCAGCAGCTGGTGGTGGCGAGAGGAAGGGGGAGCGGAAGGGCAGTGGAGGGGAGAGACAGACAGTGCTGGCCACGGCTACGGTGCCTCAGGCAAAGAGATTCATACGCGATGTGATTCACTGCAAATGGGTCAACGTGAGTCAAATCGGGGTCAATGTGAGTCAATGGGGGTCATTGGAAGTCAAAGAATGTTGAATCAGGGTTGATAGTGGGTGCGAGGGTTCAGGGCAAACAGATGACAACAAAACATTTCTGTCCTTTCCCTGTCCCACTTTTTTTTTCTCTCTGGTGGCTTCATGGTTATAACGTGTCAACGTGAGCATGTATCAGTGCACTCACCAGTATTCTGTTGCTTGCACAGGCACAGATTACTCACATCACCCATGCATCACTCAACGCCTGCTTGCCTATGTGTGCCCCTCGCCCCTCACTCCTCACCCCTCGCTGCTACGAGCATGGCAGGAGGCGGTGGTGTATCTGCACGTGCACTCCACCATGCCAGCAGGTCTCATTCATCGATACGCTGTGAGTGCTCTCATCTCATCTCTTGCCCCACCGACATCCACCTCCTTGTCAATCCTTGCATTCGTTGGCTGACTTATCTGCCTACCCTATTTGCTAAGCTGCTGATCTCTCTGTTGTTTTTTCCCCTTTATCCATCAATATCTGCCTGCATACTTCAGACGTGCTCCTCCCCTTCCAAGAAGCTTCCTCTGCTGTTGGATCTGCTACAGGCGGACCGTCCTACTGCTGCAATGGTGTTTGTCAGGCAAATGGTGAGCCACGGCGTGCCATGCTGTGCTTTGTTGTGCTATGCCATGCCGTGCCATGTTATGCTATGCCAGGCCGTGACATGCCATTACGTGCCATGACATGTTATGCTATAATCATGCCATGGCGCATTTTCTCCTGCAAGCGCGCATGCCACCAATCGACCGCTAATACCCTAGCCTCTTCTCATTGTCCTTCTCCTCAACCCCCCCCCCCCCCCACCCCCCCCCTCCCACACCCCATTACCCCTTCCTCCCCGCTCCCTGGGCGCTCAGAGTGACAAGGAGCGCAGTGCAGGGAAGGAGGGTCTGTGTCGTGTCGTTGCATCCTTCCTCTCCTCTCACCTCACTGCCAGTGTCAACCAGCCTTTCACCTATGGCGCTGCAGTTGGAGATGGCACTAAGGTGGAGGGGGACAGCAGAGAGGAGGTTACCAAGGCAGGTCATGACACAAAGGCTGCGAGTGCTCAAGGGCATGGCAGCAGTGGGGTAGGGCCTCTGGTGTGGTGTTTGGAGGCAGAGGGCAATGTGCATGCTCGCACCAATGCTCTAGAGGTGAGACTTGGGGGCGACTCTTGGATCATGGGGTTGTGAATACGGTAGAAACACATACGGTTTTTAATTTTCTTTTCGCTTAATCCAGTTGCCGGCGAATGCCGAGTACGAATTGTGCAGATTCGAAGTCTCAACAGTGTGTTCTTCTCCGCTGCCTGCTCTCCGCTACCATCACTCGCTTTGATGACCATGCAGGAGTTCCGGTCATCGTCAGCTCCTCATCGCATCATGGTAACCACCGACTTTGCATCGCGGGGCCTTGATATTCCCGCTGTCTCGCACGTGTACAGCGTTGACTTGCCTGGGGACACTGTGGTTTACACGCACCGTGCTGGCCGCACAGGAAGGGACCCGTTTGGGGGCCAAGGAGGGGTTGTCACATCGCTCGTAGGGAAGTCGGAAGCGTTTGTTGTGGAACGGATTGCCAATGAGCTCAACCTTTGCTTTGATGTGGTCTGTGATTCTTGAGAGGGTATGGAGGTGGTTCTGTCCGAGAAAGTGCTCAAGATTATGCTTCCACTGGGATTTTTCCATACAATGTCCAGAGGCCTCTGTACAGGTGACAGGGCGTAGAGGCAAGTTGTTGTTGCACTGGAGACACAGAGCATGTGTTTTGGGTGCCTCTACAGGGCCCTGCCTACCCTCTTGCCCAAGTCTACTTGCATTGCAACCCAGATCTGTACAGTCCTCCTTTATCGGGGCTAAGTTGGCTTGGATGCAATTACGGGGTCCTTGTGCCTTGACTCCCCCCTATATGGTTAATCCATTTGGGGAAATGCTTTTACAGAATTTTAACTTCATTTTGGGAAAATGTTTTGGGAACTGCTCTCTTTTCCACTCCCATACCTAGCTCCACAATGTAGATGTACCCTGGACGAGTGAGGGTAGTGCGAGGACCCTGTACTGTATTGGGAATCTGTCCCCGTTCAGTCGCTTTGTTTGTGCCGACAGTCACAAAGATCAGGGTTGACTGTGACGCGTACCGCACCGGCCTACGAGTGAGGGTGCTGTACGCAGGCTGTGGGTTATAAAACGACAAGTATGTACAGAAAAGCAGTTACACTTTTCAATGCGTACAAGCAGTTTGACCCTCACCGCAAGGGGCGTGCTTGCCATACTACCAAAGCCTCCCCTTTCGTTCTTAGGCACCCTGCTAGTAGAGTTTAGGGGAGCTAGTTTTCCCAATTTAGAAGTGTACAATATCCATCTGGGCAAGGGTTTGCTGTGCACGGCTGATTCCCACCACACTTGTGCTCTATGAATATCCGGCTACCTAACTAAGTGCAGGAATTGAACAATGTCAGTGTGAAGCGATCGGCAAAGACCATTCGAGTTGGAGTTTCTTCCCGAAAGCAACGTGGGCAGGGTGCTTCGTGGGTCTTGAGTCGCTCCAGATTGTGAAACATGACATAGCCCCATACAAACTCATGGAAAAAACGTGTTACCCGTTTGAACTAAAGTTACAGTAGTACGTAGCCGTACTTGCAAGGTACAGTAATGTGGTTAGAGCAATTTTCAAAGGTGTGGGCAGGGAAGTCCACAAACCCCCCACGAAACTGTAGCATCAAGCAGTTTCCGGAAACATCAGCAAAGGAAGCAGCGGCGCAAGACACCAACAATGCCGACTTCGGTCTGTCACCAGATCTTCCAGGCTACCGTATGAACACTAGACACTTGCCCGAGATTGAAGAAGGGGCCAGCATCCCAATTAAGCGCTATTAAGGGGTCGCACTCGCTATATGCTGGTGTGGAAAAAACCACACAGCTGCTTTATCACTGCGTGGAGCAGAGGATGATTCAGTATGTCCTTGTTCGACAGAAATGTATCGACCACATGTACAGCTGCACTCAAGAATGCAGAAGGACCACACATTGCAGGTGTGAAAAATCAAGTGCGGGTTTTAGCAACCCCTCCCCCCCCACACCTCCAGCGACACCCTGGTTCGCAGAAGATTAACTCGTGGAAGTTGAACACAGGAGACACAACCCGGCCCAGCGTGTATTTCCCCCACACAATCCAGCAATTTTGGAGGCCCGTGATCAGGGGAATGCTGCACCAGTTGATAGCTGCTGCTGACACAAATGTACATTGCGCAGACGCGACGCGACGACGACCCACTCACGTGAGGGGTGGGCTACCTACACCACGCTGTACACCACGCTACACCAGTGCACCACGAACCTAGGCTCCACCATTCACAAGGAAAAGAGTTGCAAGGAATTTCCGCGCGCCAATTTTTTTGCGCCTCCCTCAACAGGTCGTCCAATGCTGCTGCAAATGGCGATGCACACCCACCCAGCTTCTTGCGCAGATTTGCCCAACCCAACCCAACCTCATTTCTGGAATGTCGTACACCGACATCAATTTGCATGGGTCGCCTCTTGCTGGCTTGTTTGTCATGTATTTTTGGTCCCCGCGAGGTTCATCCGTTGCTTTCGTCCTTTCCCAGACAGATGCAAACGGTCTCTCGTTCTTGTGCTAGTAGCCTAGCATTGACTCACATGAGGTTTCTGGGAGTCCTCGTTTTCCGTCGAGAGTTCTTCACATTTCGCGATTTAGTTCCTACTCTCCACCTCACATAGCCACCACCATGATACCGCAAACCGCACTATCAGACATGCGATCTCAAATTTGGCAATCCCGCTGTCTCGCCCCTCGTCACCATAAACTGCGCATATCAATGTCTCCTGTGTTACCAGCGCTCATGCTACTATCAGCGCTGCTGATGTGCCATTTGGAACTGTCTTCGGGCCTACTCTTCGATTTTTTCCGACGTGAGCTCTTTCCCTCCTTCGCACACTCTCATTCTTCCTGCGTGTCAACTCTTTCCCCACTCTGATCATCACCCTCAGACATCTCCACATCCCCCGTTTTCTCGTCTGCTCGCCTCGTCTGCCATGCCTTTAGGCAAAAAGCCCAAGAAGCAGCACCCACCTCCGTACAAGTTCGGCGCAAATGCCGCAACGGCTCCCCTCGCTCCGCCGCATCTCAACGACCGCCGATTCCGCTTCGCGTCGATAGGCTTCAGCCTGGCGCTATCGCTGTGGCAGCTTCCAGCGAGCAAGGACTGGTCGCAGGACTCGAGCGTCGCGTCGCTGCGCGGTGTCGTGGACCAGGGCAACTGTGGTGAGCGCGCGCGCACATCCCGTTCCGCGAGCGCTGATGCTCTTGCGCACAAGCGCCAACATTTTGCGCCGCTGCCTGCCAACCCTTGCGGGCTGCCACGAAGAAACAATATCTCCCTGTTCCACCCCCCCGTTCCCCTACCGCCCATCCGCGCACCCTTCCGCAATCCCCGCAGCATCCTCCTGGGCCGTCGCGTCCGCGCAGGCCGTGGAGATGGCGTACGCGATACAGAACCCGTCGAGCAGCAGCATAGCTAACGTGTCGGTGCAGCAGGTTGTGGACTGCGCGGGCGTGGCGACCTCGTGCTCCGCGGGCGGGTGGCCGTCGCTTGCGCTGGACTATATGGCGGGCGCGACGGACGACAACGGCGGGGTGGTGGCGGACGACGATTACCAGTACACGGCCGCGCAGGGCACGTGCGACAACAGCAAGGTGAGCGAAAGCGGGCGACGCCGGTCGCATGCGGCGCGTGGCTAGGGGAGGGCGGACGAGGCGGTGGGAGGCGTAGGAGTGAAACTTAAGGGACGTAGGCGGCACGCGGCCTTCCTCTCCCCCGTTGTTCTACGCGACGTAGTTGGCGTAACCCTCACTTCCCCACCCCCGTCTCCCCCGCGCGACCGCGGCGCGAGCAGGTGACGGGCGACGCGTCGAGCATCGGCGTGGTGGCGTTGGAGCAAGCGGACTTCCAGGGGTGGCTGGGGCTCGTGCTCGCCGTGCAGGCGCAACCCGTCGTTGCCTTCGTGCACGCCTCGCACGATTCCTTTCTCCTCTACAAATCGGTACTGCGCGCCTCTATCATCCCGCACCGCGCTGCTGCCGCCGCCGTTATAGCCACTTCCCGCTCATTTCGCTGCCCGCTGTCGTCTCCCACCTGCCATCATCCGCGCCCGCTGCCCTCTCAATTCGCGCCGCGAATTGCCTCTTCCGCCAACTCGGCAGTTTCCGCCTCTGCCCGCTCCCCTCCTGATCCGCGCGTCTCCGCATTCCCTTCCCCCTCTTCCCCCACCGCGCGCGCGCGTGCGTGCGCGGCAGGGCGTGTACGAGGACAAGGCGTGCGCGAGCGAGATCGTGGACCACAGCGTGCTGGTGGTGGGGTTCTCGCTCAAGCTCCCGCAGCCGTACCTCATCATCCGCAACTCCTGGGGCACCCACTGGGGCATGCAGGTGCGGGCACCGCCGCGCGGATAGGGGAGGGAGGAAGGGGGTATTCCGATGGGATGAAAGCTAGCAGGCGGAGCGGGGAGGCAGGCTGCTGCCGTGCCTGTATGCATCATGCGCGCGGCTTGGTCTTTAACTCCGCCGTCCTGCGCCACCTCTTGCTGCTTCGCCTCTTCCCCTGCCGCCGTGCCCTGCACTCTCTCTGCGCCGCCACTGTGCTTTACCGCTTGGTTTTTGTCTGCGCGCATCTCAACCGCTGCTTCCCCGCATTCCCCGCGCCCCCGCCCCTCCCCATGCGAATCCGCGCTGGCAGGGCTACATGCGGCTGGCCATTGCGGGCGGGCCGGGCATCTGCAACATCAACACAGTGCCGCCCGTTTACCCCGTCCTCAAGAGTAGGCTTCTCTTTCTCTCTGATGCCATAGAAATTGACACCATCGAATGCTGAATCGCTTTTTGGGAGTTCTCATCTCAACAGCATGTGCTTCTGATGGGCAGTGAGCAGAAGTACATTAGCGCTGCCCTATGCCCCATACCGCCGCCCACGCTCATCCTCCTCTCAATGCGTCCACCACCCCCTACATACTTCCCTGCCCGTATCTTCTCCCGTCTACCATCTCATATCCCCTCTCTCCACCCCCCTTCACCCCCCGCTATCGATCGCTCGCTCGCCCGTGCAGCATCCAGCCCGTGCAGCGGAGCCATCAACCCGTGTGGGTCAGGGACGTGCAATGCGGGGTCAGGGGCGGCGTACACGTGCACGTGCCCCAACAACTTTGTGTCCGTGCCCGGTTTCAACAGCCTCCCCTCATGCGTGCCCAGTAAGCCTCCCCTTGCCACCGCTGCCTCTGCCACACACACCCCGCACACTGCACACGCTGCATACAACGCACGCCACGCACTCCTGTCTCCATGAGCCTCCTTCTCCTGCTCACCCTACTTGCTCGTCTCTGCAATCGCTGCTTGCCGGACTTATGCCGCCCGTGTCCACCTGTCCGGCTGCTTCTGTAAATCGCACCAACTCACCTCCGTGTATCACTTGCTGTTCTCCTCCCCGTTCTTTCCCTCCTGCATCGCCGGGCAGAGAAGCAGTGCACACTGGGGCCGTTCAACCCGTGTGGCACGGGCACGTGCATAGACGACAACGCAGGCAGCTACTTCTGCATCTGCCCGCCGCTCTTCGTCTCCGGTGACAAAGCCAATGGCAACCCCACCTGCGTGCCTGGTGCGTCCTCCCCTCCCCCACACCCCTCTCCCGCCGCCCTTTCCTCTCGCTCCCTGCCCCATCGAAAGCCCATTATCCCAAACGCCTCTCTTGTACTCCACTGGTCTTAATCCCTCCGTTCAACCCCTACCACTCCCCCCTCACTCCCCTCCCGCCGCCTCCACACCCCACGTGTCCTGTGCACGCGTGTGCTGCAGACCCGAGCCCATCAGGCGCAGTGTACTTCACCCCGCCCAAGAGCGTGGCGTGCGAGCTCGTGTACGGCATCAATGGGCTCACCCGCGCGCAGTTCCTCTCCCTCAACCCCTCCCTGCGCAACAACATCAATGTAACCCGCTCTTGCTCTGCCTGCCTGCCAACCAACCTGTGCTCCTCCTCACCATGCCCTCCTTCACCGCCCCAACACGCGCCATCCATGCTCGCCCTGTCCTCAGCCGCCTCTCATGGCCTCCCGCGTCTCTGTGCGTGCGTCCTTTACCCCCCATGCGGCAGCCGGCGGTGTGTGACGACATTCCTGCCAACACGCAGGTGGAGGTCACCCGCCCGTCTTCAGGCGCCATCAACTGCGCGCTCTTCTACTCCTGGGACACGGTGCGCTGGGAGGGGAGGAAGCCAGATGGGGAGAGAGAGCGCGAGAGGGAGAGGGGCAGGGAGAGGGTGAAGGAGAGGGAGAGGGAGAGGAGAGGCAATAAATGGATCGTGGCAGTTGCTGTTGGGGCAGTCTGGCTTAGGGGGTTTGGGTCCGGACACCCTTTGCCAATTGCTTGAGGCGCTTATCAGGGTAGCGTGAGCGTGTCGGCAAGTGTTGCTGTTCGAGTGAAGTCCGAGTACCAGTCAACCGTTGGAAACTAACTCCCACGCTTGTTCTTCGTCCCCTCCTCATCTTGCTCCTCCCTGCATGGTGTGGCGTGCAGCTGGACACATGTGTGGAGGTGGGAGCACTGTTTGGCATCTCCCCTGGCACGTTGGACAACCTCAACCCGGGCGTAGACTGTGTGCTCAACCACCCGCAGCTCACCCAGCAGGTCGACCCCACACACCCTGCATGCTCGCATTCCCTTGTCACTACAGTTAACCCTACTTCACCCCTCTTCACCCCATTGTACTCATTAGAATTGACTGATTTCTCATTTCACCACTTCTCTGCCTCCCTCTCTCGCACCTGCCACCCACCCCTCATCTGTCCCCTCCCCCCCCCCTCCCGCTTGTCTCCCTCGAAAACATCCTCCCCTGTCCTTGTTTCCCGTGAGCCAGGTGTGTGTGCGGCAGGGCACGGCGTCAATAACGCGGTGGTGCACGCAGTGGCACACGCTGCGAGACAAGGACTCGTGCAGGCGCATCGTCATCACGTACAGGAAGAAGCTCTCCCTGCGCCTGCTCTACGAGCTCAACCCTGGGTTGCGCTGCCGCCACCTCTTCCCTCTCACCTCGCTGCTACCCGGCGCCAGCATGAAGGCCACGGGGCAGCAGCTGTGCGTCGCAGGCACAGCGCCGCAGTCGTACACCGCTGCCACACCGGCATCGCTCACTCCCGCAAGGATAACCAGGGAGGAGCAGGAGGAGGAGCAAGCACCTTTGGTACGCACTTCCACACCCGCACGCTCGTGGCTTGCCGGCCGCCTCTACCACCGCAGCGCATCGCCGCGGCGGCAGCTGGCAACGTCGTGCAGGAAGGCGTACACGGTGGTGCGGGGGGACACGTGTGCGCGCATCATCTCCCTCTACTTCCAGAACAGCTCGCGCAAACTGGCGGACCTGAATAACGGCTATGTGTGCACCAATGACCGCCTGTATGACGGGCTCAGGCTGTGCACGCAGAGGTAGTTGGGGTGGAGCCATGCTCCTGTTGGAATAGGCGTGTTTCGCAGGGTACCGTAGGGGTAGGTAAATGTTGCTGTAACTGCTCAGGCCTAATAAGCCTCGATTTATGTTCTTGTAATATATTACACATGTTGTGATATTACACCATTTTTTCCATGGTATGTGAAACATTGTTTTCAATAGAGAATGAAGTAACCTTGCAATTTGCAATATATTCTTAATACTTCCCTTCTTATCACTAAGACACAGTGCATGGCAGGCAGTTGACAAATGAGTACATGGCTGGCATGGCAAATACAGTATCATGTGGGATCTACAAATACGGTAGCTGCCTGCACTGCACTGCACCACCTCACATGGTACATCCACAATTTGCCAGTGCACTGCACTCCACCAGCTCACCTGCGCACAGCCTCACCAGCCCGGCCCTGACTCCTCAAGCGCCGCAGCACCTCCCAGTGGCGCCTACATGATGGATCCACATGCACCGCCGCCTGCACCATCCCCAGAGGGTTCTTTCCCCCACGCACTCCTCCTCCACTCCCTTCCCTCCCCCTCTCTGTTCCTCCCTCACTCTTCTCTTTTGATTCACCTCCCCTGTCTCCTCCACCCTCCCCTGCTGCCCCACCTTTCCCTCCCGCGCCCCCACCCCTACCTGCTCCTCCCCTCCCTCCTCCCCCTCCTGCTCCCGCCCTGCCTTCCCCAATTCCAGCAGCAGATGCGCCTTTCTCAGATGTACCTTTCTCAGGCGCACCTGCCCCTGCCTCCAGCCCTGCTAGAGCTTCTCCTAGTGCAGCTAGCACACGGGCTGGGCGGCAGACAGAAGGCCATGCCGCCCACTCCTGCTGTAGGTGGGCGGCGCGCTTGCGAGGGGCGGCAGAGCGAGAGGCGGCAAGGGAGTCAGCAGAGGAGAGCAGGAGGTGAAGGTGGGGGAAGAGAGAGGAGGAGGGAGAGGAGACAGAGAGGAGGGAGCGACGTGCGGCGAGAGGGAGAGAGGAGTCGGAGGAATTGACTTGGTGGAGGGAGAGGAGGACAGAACCTGTTGGGTAGGAGGATGAGGGGGCAGGGGAGGAAGTTGATTGTTCATGAATCCAAAAGCGATGGAAGAGGGAAGGCGTTGGGAGGCAGCAACAAGCAACAGGAATAGGAAAGTGACAAATGCAGCACGCAGTCACACAGGCATGTCAACTGTACCTAGAAGCACATGAGCTACGTCGAGCAACGGTTGCACAGCTGCCCCTGACATTCCACCTGCCCCTGCTGCCTCCTTGAGCGACCCCACCACCCCCTCCAACACACTCCTAGCCTCACTCATCTCGCCCTTCTCTGCACCAATCACAGCCTGCCACATCTGCACCACTGACATTAACAGCAACTTGTTTTCGCCTTGCCCCTGCAGTCCTTGTGCTTGCAGTGCTGCCACCACTGCTTCAGCCTCTTGGTAGAAACCAGAGGAGAAGAGAGACGAGGCAGAGGCAAGTGATGGGAGCAGAGAGGCAGGGAAGCTGGGGGTGACTGGAGGCGGGGCACGAGATTCTGTTGCAGGCTGCTGCAGCGAATGGCACCGCGCCACCTGGCATTCAGCACAGGCGCGCAGCGCTGCTTTCTGATTGGCTGATGAGGGTGAATCGGGGAGGAGGAGGCACTCTGAAAGGGCGTGGGAGGCGAGGGAGAGCGAGAGGGGGGCGAGGGAGAGTGGGGGCTTTAAGCTGTCAAGGGTAGAGGTTGGAGAGTAACAGCAGCGCGCAGCACACTCAGACGCAGACAAAAGAGAGTGCACCCAGAGCTCGCGCACCAATGGCGGTGTGCCCGCTGGCGCCTTGGCAGAAGAAAGGTGGAGGAGAGAAAGAGAGGGAGATGGAGCGGAGGGAGAGGAAGGTGAGGGTGGTGGGGAAGGGAAGGTGGTGTGAATGAGGGAGAGGAGGGAGTGGGAGAAGCGGAGCAGGGAGATGGAGAGGGACGAGGGAGGGGGCAAGGGAGCACCGAAGGGAGACACGTGGGAGGAAGGCGAAAGGGAGAGGCGGAGGAGGAGGAGGCGGAGGGTGGGATCGGTGGGGCGAGTGTGAATAGCCCTGCACACGAAGGGGAGGAAGGGGGGAAAGTGGAGGAGGGGGGCGAAAGGGAGAGAGATGGGTGAACGATGGGGCAATGCAAAATGTGGAAGAGCACGTGACCCCGGCCCAAAAGCGCTCGTGCTATGCGGCATAAGTCGCTACACAAGCAATGTGACCTGCCTGCCTGCCCCCTAGTGACCTGCCCATGCCTCTCCCACGAGCACACACCCCCCCTCCCCCCCCCCCCCCCCCCCCCCTTCTCCCCCAACGTGCCTGGCCAGCAGCCGCAGCTGACTGCGTCCCGACAGGTGGCTCTCCCTCGCACCACCCTCTTCCACACTGCCCCCGCTGCTGCTGCTACCACTGCTTCCAGGCACAGCAGCAGGCGTGGCAAGCGGGGCCTGGGAGTGTAAGCAGGCCCCTGCGCCATGCGCCGTGCCTCCCGCACACGCACTGCACGCCAGCCGTGTGCTCGCCTGCACGCGCACCACACTCTCCTCCACTGTCCCCGCCGCACTGCCTCCGGTGGTGCGGTCAGGGGGGGCGGGGGTGGTGAGGAGAGAGGGGTGCGGAGGAGGGGGGTGCGAGGAGAGGGCTTGGGGCGCCAGGCCGATGATGCGCGCAGCTCGAGCCGGGTGCGAGGGAGAGAGCAGGTCTGCCAGACAGGCCCTGGTGTGGGGGGGGGGGGGGTTGAGAGGAGGAGAAGGGGGGAGGGGGGGGGGGGGGGGGGGGAGAGATGCTGAATTCCACAGTATGTTGTGTTGAGGTAGTGTTGGGAGAGAGGGGGAGAGGATGGAGAGAGAGAGAGCGGAGGTAAGGAGAGAGATGGATGGGAGAAAGGGGGAGGATGGGGAAAAGGGGGGAAGGGAAAAGGGAAACGGAGCAAGGTTGATGGGGTTTAGACTGTGAGTGTGAAGCAGGCAGCAGAGAGGGTGGAGGGGCGTGACGTACCTGAGCAGGAGGCTATCGGGGAAGTGATGCAGCGAGCGGATGAGATACTTGAGGGCACGTGGCAGTTGACCCTGCCAGGCCCACACGGGTGGACAAAACAGATGGGGAGCCGATACAACAGATGGGGAGCCGATACAACAGATGGGGAGCCGATACAACAGATGGGGAGCCGATACAACAGATGGGGAGCCGATACAACAGATGGGGAGCCGATACAACAGATGGGGAGCCGATACAACAGATGGGGAGCCGATACAACAGATGGGGAGCCGATACAACAGATGGGGAGCCGATACAACAGATGGGGAGCCGATACAACAGATGGGGAGCCGATACAACAAACGAGGTGGTGAGGTGAGGTCGGTTGGAGGCGGGAAATGGGGCAGAAGTTATTTACATACTGGAGAGCCTAAGAAGGAGAGAGATGGTGAGGGAAAAAGCATGCCACGAGTGCATGGATTGCAAGTGCTCCCAGCAGCACAGCAAGGTAGAACTGGCAGCACTGGCAGACAGCACCTTGGCAGCGAGTGAGACCCCGAGCAAGGCATGTGCTCTGGGCGCCATGAGAGGGTCGCTGAAGACAGGCCGGTACTGCTGCACCGCACGCCCTATCTCCCCCTCGTCCAACGACGCTGCTGCTGCTGCCAGCGCCGTCAGCGACACGTCAACACGCGTCAGCGCCAGGTCACGCGCGAGAGAGGGCGAGAGGAAGAGAGAGGGGGCGAGTGATGCAGGCGGTGCTGGGGAGGATGGGAGAGCGGGGGGGGAGGCAAGGAGAGCAGCGTGGAGCTTCACTGCTGCCGCTGAGAGGAGGGAGTGAGAGGAGGACGAGGAGGAGGAGGATGGAGATGGGGATGGGGACGGTGCAAGGTGTGTGGCTTGGGTGGTGGCGAGGGCGACAACAGCAAGGGCGTCGTCGTGGAGCGAGCAGTGGTGCAGCGTGAGGGCGAGCGCGAGCAGTGGGCGCACCGGCCACTTGGAACGGTCTGGAGAGACGGTGGACAGGGAAAGAAGGAACGAGGGAAAGGGTGTTGAGCTGACCAGGGAGGCTTGGTAAGGTAAGGAGACGCAGGAAAAGGATGGAGAGGAGGCAGGCAGCCGGGTAATGAGGAGAAGAATGTAGAATGGAGAATGGAGAATGGTGAAGAGGAGTGTGGGTTGGAGGCAGCTTGGAACGAGGCTGGGTTCACACCTCGAAGGGAGTGAGCAGAGTTAAACTCCACTAGTGCCTCGCTGAACCGCCGCGCCTGTCATACCATGGCATAGCAACCCTTAAGACATGCATGAGGGGTAACGTGGAGATGGTTGCATGATGAACAACATGCCTGTCACAGCAGCACGCCACACTGCCGGAACCCTTTCACCCACTCATCCACCATACGCATGCGCACGTGGGGGCATGCAACCATACTTTTCCCAGCAGCAGGGCACATACACAGAGCAGGCACTAGGGGACACGAGGCACACTCTGGCCTTGAGGATCAAGGTGACTGCACAGGGATCAGCAGTCGCCTCCGCTGCAGGAAGACACATCGTAGCACACACATACCGCTGTGAGGGCCATGCCCACTTGCACATACGCCAGCCACACTCGCTCTGCAGGTCCTTCCTGCTGCAGCAGTAGCTGCTTGGCGGATTGGAAGGCGTGCAGGGTGACCGAGGGCAGGCCGCGCGCACAGGCAGAGAGGCCGAGGAGGAAGAGCGCCTCGGGAGATGCGGGGCTGCTGCTCGCCAGGTGGGCCAGCGCACAGAAGACCTAGTGGCACAGGTTGACACGAGTGGAAAGGGTGGCGTGTGGGTGTGGAAGGTAGTAGGGAGGCTGTGCGAGTGTGCAGTCAATGGTGGCATGTCTGGTGGCTCGCTACACCGCACAGGTGCACTCCCACACAAGCCATCCCATCCCTCCCCAGACCAGTTCATCCCATTCCATCCCATTTCATCCCAGACCATCCCATCCCTGTTCATCCCATTCCACCGCAAAGCACCTCTGCCTGGCCCAGCCTGCCGCAGCGAGCTGACAGCTGTCCGAGCACATGTTGGGCGCATGGCGGCTGGACACAGAGAGTGGGGAGAGACAGCGAGGGGGGAGCGAGAGAGGGAGGGACAGAAGAGGGAGAATGGAAATGGAGAAAGGGGGAGAAGATGGATACTTGGAAATTAATCAACAGCCAGGACATTGTTGACAATTCTAAACTAGAAATTCCTGGAAAGAGGGGGATGAAAGACAGACAGGAAGTGTGTGGGTGGGGGGGCAATGGACAACACAAGAGGACACAGAAGCGCCTCCTGCCAACCCTGCATGCAGCCACCCTCTCAACTCAGGAGTCAGCATCCCCACCTCTCAGTGCTGACCTCTTCTCTGGCCCTTCCTTACCCCTTCCCCCTCTTCCTTCCACACCCGTGCAAGCACTGACCGGGTTGGAGCATGCAGTGGCAGCAAAGAGCGCATCGGCCATGGCCGCATGCAGCGATGGCCTGGCATGTGGGTGGGGGGTTGGCAGCAGGAGGTGGATGACCCATGATCATAGGCAGGCTGAAGGGAGGAACGAGGGGTTGGTTAAGGGGAAGGAAACGGACGAGATTGCAGAGCAGAGGGGCTAGATGGAGTGATGGTGGAGAGGAGAGGCAGGACATGTACAAGGGCAGAAAAACAGGACGCGAGGGTGCGCTTTACCTGCTTTCACCATCATCATCACCAGCAGAATCAGCAGCAGCATCACCATCGTTGCGAGTGCTGCTAAGACCAGCAGTAGCAGCAGCATCGGGGGGATTGGTGTGTGGCGCATTAGCTGCCGGTGCAGCAGCGAGAGCGCCCAGCTGGCAGGCTGCAGAGGCAACCCAGGGGGCGGCAATGAACGGGTCTGCCACACGCGCACGGGCGAACGCCTGTGTGGCAAGCTTTGACTGCTTCTGGTGAAGGTACACCTGAAGAGAAAGCAAGAGGAGCGATGGGACGGGGGAAGAAAGACAGAAAGTGTGAGGTACACGGGCACGTGTCTGACAGACGAGTATACAGCTCGTGTTGCTGTGTTTGTGATAACAATGTGGTATCAACAACACACGGTGAGTGGTATCAACAACACACGGTGAGTGGTATCAACAACACACGGTGAGTGGTATCAACAACACACGGTGAGTGGTATCAACAACACACGGTGAGTGGTATCAACAACACACGGTGAGTGGTATCAACAACACACGGTGAGTGGTATCAACAACACTCTGCCAGGCATGCATGCAGGAAGGCAGGCGGCAGCGGCGGCGTCAGCAGCAGCAGCACGCACCTCCCCCAGCAGCACCCAGGCGAGGGCATGCAGCGGGTCAAGCATGAGGGCATGCACGAGTGCATGCTGCTGCACCTCTGGCCACTGCCACCCCACCACGGCTGCCAGCACCACCCATGCATGCGCCCCCGCCACGCTCTGCTGCCCCTGCAGTGCTGGCAGCAGCAGGCGAGGGGGCAGCGCACTGGGGTGGGGGGGTCAAAAGTGCGGGAAGGGGAGGAGGGGGAGTTGAGGGAGGTTTTGGATGGAGGGACAGAGATGTGGAGAGAAACGCTGAGTGCGTGGAGCTGGCATGGGTTGCATGGGTAGCTCAAGTGCCACTGGCATCAGTCAAAGCTAGCACATGACGCCACACTTGTGTTGCTTGATAAAGGCACGTAAAGGCGTGCTTAATTCATTCCATTCAAGACTGACAGATGAACGCTGACGCTCACAGCAACACAACACGTCCCATGCCACACACGACTATGCCATTGCCATACCGTAGCTCATCCACACATGCAGCGTCTAGAACCTCTGCCTTGGCCTGCCCATCACCACCCGCATTCCCACACTCCACCTCCTTCTCCTCTCCCCCGCCACCTGCTTCCACCAGCTCCGCCCATGCCCTCCCCTTGGCCGCCGCTGCCAGTGCCAAATCCGCCCACAGCCTTCCCCCAACCTGCCCCCCTGCGCCCTTCACTTCCCCCCCGCCCATCCCCCCTGCTTCAGGTACCCCCAAGCTGAGGAAAGAGGAGAGGTGGGGGGAGTCAGGGGGAGGGGGCGCGGAGGGCGAGGGGGAGAGGTGCAGCGCGTGCGCGTAGGAACGCAGGGCGGAGGACGCCAGGCGGAAGCGGTGGCGGCGCCATGTGAGGAGGGAGAAGGGGGCAGGGGATGCAGGCGCGGTGGTGGAGGAGGCATGGGCAGGGGAAGGTGCGGCGAGAAGCACGGCTGAGTGACGGAGCTGATTGGGGTGGGGGTGGGGGTGGGGGTGGGGGTGGGGAGAGAACAGGGTGGAGGGGGAGTGAGGAGCAGAGGAGAGTACTTGTTCAGGTGAAGCGAATAATCAAGCAGACATGACCCTCGCATGAACCACTGAGAAGGTGCTTCGTAACGCATCAGTTACCTGTACCCTCCTCCAGCAACTCTCGCCCCCCTCCCCACGGCTCAAGTGCAGTCCCTGAGAGTGCTGCTGACCTGCTCCTCATGGTATCAGAGACACACCTCGATGTCACCAAGAAGCTTCCAGGTTGTTGCGGATGTGGGATGGTGGGATATGGACGCACGGGCACTGGCAGCTGCAGCCTGGGAGCAGGGATGGGATGCATGCAGTGTGGGCAAGACGAGAGGCAAGGGGGGATGGTGTCAATGGTCATGGGCATGGGCATGGGTATGGGCACAGAAAATGGGCAGTATGGGAATATCGTTGAACCCAGTGGGCCTCTGTTGGCAGGCCAGGCAGCGCAGGCTGTATGGCCGGCAAGACATGCGCCTATGCTGACATGAGGCATGTGGGAGGCGCATGGGAGGCACATGGGAGGCACATGGGAGGCACATGGGAGGCACATGGGAGGCACATGGGAGGCACGTGGGAGGCACGTGGGAGGCACGTGGGAGGCACGTGGGAGGCACGTGGGAGGAATGTGGGAGGCATGTGGGAGGCACATGGAAGGAATGTGGGAGGCACATGCAGCATGTGAAGAGAGGCTGCACATGTGGATGGCAAGGAGACATTCAAGCAGGTAGGCACGCGGCATAGGTGCAAATCAGGGGAGGCGGGGTCACCAGCAGCAGGTCGTTGGCCCATGCAGCAGCGCCAAAGGAGGCCACGTGGCATGCGAGGCCGTAGCGCGCTGCTGCCAGCCCCCACTGCACCGTGGCACTGCCTGCCCGCTGCGCCTCCGCGTACGAGAACAACTCCAATGCCTGATGGGGCGTGGCGTGCCGTGGCACGGGAGATAAGTGGCATGTGGCGGAGGGGGAGAAGGGGGGGAAAGGGGGTTGGTGGTGTGGAGATGGGTGGTGGTGGTGAAGGGTGGAAGGGGAATGGCAGGGAGTGCGCGATGAAAGAGCATGAAGAGGAAGGGTGGGCATGCAGGGGATGGACTTGGGGCGAGGCGACATGTCAAGCAGCATGAGGGAGAACCCCACAGAGATACCGGTGGGTGCCACGAGAGGAAACGAAGACACATAGTTACATTATCACATGGTTACATGGTTACATGATTCCATGGTTACATAAATACACAATCACAAATGGTCTCATGGCTACATGGATACATGGCTACATGGCTACAGGAAGAGGAGGGAAAAGAGAGTCGAAGTGAGAGATAGAGAGGGTTTGGGGCAGGCGGAAGGGAGGCTGGAGTGTAAGGAGAGCGAGACACGGTAGTGGAGTGGGCGCAGGCAGGGAGTGGGCAATGTAGTGGGCGAGTGGTGGAGGGCGTACCTGGGAGTAGTTGCTGCGCTCCAGCTCAATGTGCCCACTCTGCTCCAGTGCAAACACTGCACATGCCACGTCACTGCTGCTCACACCGCCACGCGACTCAGCAGGGGGAGAGGCAGTGGCGAGTGCAACAGAGGCAGGGACGAGGGCCTCCAGGGCGCTTGCCACGTGCGGCAATCCCAAGGTGATCACCCGGCCATAGGCCTGCAGGGAGGAACGCGGGTGGCGAGGGGTGTGGGGTGGTGGAGAGCGTTCGGAGGGGGAGATGGGGATGTTGGAGGCAACAGAGTGGCATTGAGTTGAAGGTAAAAGGGGATGACTGACACAGTATGTGGAACGGAGGTTGTTGATGACGTGGGGGGAGGGAGAGAGGCGAGGAATGAAAGACACAAGACACGTGGGGCAAACAGAGGGATTATAGACACGTGCAGGGAGGTGAATGGACACGTGTTAGGGAGGGCACCTTGAGAGCAGCGGAGTGTCGACCGAGCCGCTGGTAGCACAGGGCAAGGGCCTGACAGGACGAGGGGGGCGTGTGCAGGAGAAGGAAGTGTACGGGAGAGTGGAGTGGCATGAGCAGTGTGTGGCGGTGGTGGTTAAGTGCAGACAGGCAACAGACAGTGAGCATGGTGCATGGTGCCATCAACAAGGCACTACTGCTGCGGTGCCGCATGCATGAGTGAGTGTGCAATACAGGGCACGGAGTGTGCGTGTGGATATGCAAGTGCGTGTGCGTGTGCGTGTGTGTGTGTGTGTGTATACCCGCCAGCACGAGGCATCTCGCACGAAGCCCTTGATGGCGGACTGCAGGCACGGCACAGCAGACTGCCACGCGGCCTCCTCCGCATGCAGCAGCCCCAGCAGCCGCCACGCCCAGAAAGCCCGCGTGCTGCCCTCTACTGCCCCGCGGCACAGCGCCACCTGCAGCGACCGCTGCCGCACCGCCCCCCGTCCCCCCGCCAGCAGGTGGAAGGCCGCCTCCTGGGGGGAGAGAGAGGCAGGGAAGGGAAAGGGGGAGACAGAGGGGCAGACAGGGGGAGAGGAAGAAGATGGATGCGAGGAGGAGGCGATTCGGAGAAGAGAAAAGGCCAGGAGAGGGTTTAAGTGCGAGTGCATGCGTGTAATGCGAGTGTGGCTAGGTGTGTGCACTGGGGCAGCGCATCTCACCCCAGCGTCTTGGTCTTCGGGATTCACGCTCACAGCCTTCTGAAAGCACTTCACCGCTCGCCCCACGTCCCGCACCACCTCCTCCCCAACCCCCCCCTTCCGCGCCCTTTTCCGCTCCCCCGCCGCCCACCACGCCTCCGCGTGTCGCCCGTCCCCGTGTTGCGTTCCGCACGCGCCTGCGCGCGGGATAATCCCCTGGAAGCCCGCAAAGAAATAGCCCAGGCAGCGGAAGGCGTCCGCGCTGCCAGGGCTCAGCTTGCCCGCCTGAAGCCACTCTGTGTACGCTGCCGCGCGCCCTGTCGCCCGTGCTTCATTTCCCCCCGGCTCTCCGCCTCCGCCTGCCGACGTGGCGGTTACCGCTGCCCTTTCCTCCGCGGAATTCCACAAGGTCTCGCCCTGATCGCGGGGAACGCGGACACGATGCGGAGGAGAATAAGGTATGCGTGGACGGGTGCGACACGGACGTCACGTCAAACTTCAGAACGAGCAGCACAAATCGACGTGAGGAGATAGAGTAAGCAGCTTGGAATGTTAGGAATGGGTCATTACCAGCAGAAGATGGTACTCGCTCTCGTCGGGCCGCGCGGATACGGCCGTGCGAAGAAGATCGGCGGCTTCGGACCACCCGCGGCGAGCCAGCGCGAGGCGCGCGAGGCCTGCGAGAGCCGCATCGTCCGCAGGGTTGGCCTGCAGGGCTGCACGAAGCGACGCCTCGTCTGGCGTCGCGCCCTCCATTTAGATCGTGTTTCCGAGAAACACGCTGACAGAGACGCCAAGAAGGTTCTATACGGCGATGCTCATGCTCTTGTACACCAAGGCCCAGGCCCGCATGTGACGCAAGTACACTAACGCGGTATTTAGTCCCCAACTAGGTAGGCATGGCAAGCACACTAGCAGATTTTAGTGTTTCCACCAGGCCCCCAGATAAAAGCTGATTTCGGAGGAAATGACAAATCGCCCTAGTTTCTAGTTTCCAATTACAATGGGCGGTGGTTTTGACAGCTCATCACTCCCAATCCCCACGGGCAGTATAATTTGCCTTTCCCAATTCCCGTGACCAGCCGACGTCTACAACTTCTTGTATGCCCACTGCGGTTAACTTCTTTTCAACACGGTGAAGAGCGGTAAACGTAGAGAACCGCTTTTCACCGTGTTGGAACGTCCTGAACCACGATACAAGAGCTGTTAACACATGAGAAAATGTTTAACCTAAAGTCGCCCTGAAAGGGCGAGTAAGAAGTTTTACCTGATTTCAGTCTGTTGCCAAGTGGCAAAAATAAAGGGTTTTTATATGGCCATCATAAAACTTTTCGGAGTTATCACGACCAGTCACGGCGCTATTACAAACGGTCACAAAACCCGCCAAATCTATCACGAACCATCACACGGGTATCACCCGCCGTCACTCAAAGGCACTAAAATCTATCACGGGTAGTCACACTCGAAAGTTTGATCTCACAGATGAACCCCGTCACCATTTCGTTGACCCGCGCTGAAACAATGTACAGATTTAGGGACTATATTTCGGGTTGGGAGTTTTTTTTTTTTTTTTTTTTTCGTTCAGCAAATAATGTACCGTAGTGTAAGGAAAATCACTTTTCCTTACTTCGCATCCCTGCTCAACGCGTACATCACTATAGCACCACAGTCAGCACCGTTACCACTCGCGACCCTCGCATCAACAATCAGCCCGCCATTTTCGCACATCGCACCCCAACCTCACGGCTCGGCTGGTAACCCGCGCTCCGGGCCTCCGCTTCGACACTTTCCCAAACCTCAGTCCCGGGCCCGTCACGCGACAACCACAGTCCATTACCGTTACCACTGTAGTTTCGCTATATATTCTTCGCTCATGCCTTCGCTCATTGGATTCTTGCTTCGATAGTGCAATTCTCGTTCATTTACTCAATTGCACTCGTAACACTTGGTATTCAGATCCTACGATCTCCTCTCGGACCGCACCCACATTTTCGCTTCCCCGCTATCTCAATTTTTTGGGGGGGGGTAGACGTCTCTCAGCGATACAGCACCGTCGCTCGTAGTGCTCTCTCGTAAGCACGCACGGCCACGACCGAGGCTCTCGCTGAGCTCGCCCGACACCCCCGCCATGGCCGATTTCACGCTCGCCACATTGACGCAAGAGCAACTTGATCGTCTCGTGCGCCAACTTGAAGACTCGGCGCTCGAAATCGCGACGCTCACGGCGGAACGTGACTCCGCCCGTCAACAATCCACGGTGAACATTCCAGCGACATCACACGCACTAACAAATGCATCTGCACAATCGGACGAGCCGATCATCATTTCGTCCGGCACACCAACGCAACACGAGAGCATGGGACAACGCTCAGGCGCAGCCAGTGATGGCACCGCCCAGCCGATGCCTGGCATGGGAGGAAGCAGGGCCGTACCAAGCCCGCGGGAGCCCCGTGAAGCCCGTCGGCATGTGGAATTCGCGGCGACAAGTGGCGAACAGGCCATTATGGCACCAATGCCGCTAAAGCCACAACGCCCGCCCTGCTTCGACCCAAGCCAACGTGGAGGTCCGACGGTTCAATCGTGGGTCTTCACGATGAACGTCTTCTTCGACGCGAACTACGTCGAGTCGGACGCCGCGAAGATTCGGCATGCAGTTTCTGTCAGAACATTATAGCTTACTTATTTGTGTAGGCTATAGTGGGGTATCCCATAGGGGGTACAACCCAATTAGGGTTTCCTATTTGTACTCACTTCGTTCAGAGTCATTTCATTCTCGTTCTATTCTTCTCATGGTATCGATGTCAGAGTATTATAGCTGATGCATGTTTGTAGGCTGTAGTGGGGTAGCACATATGGGGTACAGCTCTCTAGGGTTGTATTTGTACCCAACTCTGACTTAGTCATTTCATTCCTGTTTTCCTTGCTTCACATGGTATAGAGCGGGTCCTGCCTTAGGACCGTTTTTTTAGGGCCCACCGAAGCGCGCCCCGAGGCGCGCCTTTTTTTTTAGCGACCCCTCGGGTCGCCTTTTCCCTCGCGGCCCCGCTGTCCCTCAGACACGGCCCCGCCACCTCTCCTGATCGCGGCCCCGCCGCCTGCTTGACGCGGCCCCGCCGCCTCCCCTGACGTGGCCCCGCCGCCTCCCCTGACGCGGCCCCGCCGCCTCCCCTGACGCGGCCCCGCCGCCTCCCCTGACGCGGCCCCGCCGCCTCCCCTGACGCGGCCCCGCCTCTACTGCCGCGGCCCCGCCGCCGCCTCTAACGCGGCCCTGCCGGCCCGCCGCTACACCCTACGGCCCGCCGCTGCACCCTACGGCCCGCCGCCTCACCTGACGGCCCCGCCGCTGCTCCTGCCGGCCCGCCGCTGCTCCTGCCGGCCCGCCGCTGCACCTGCCGGCCCGCCGCTGCACCCAGCGGCCCGCCGCTTCACCTGACGGCCCCGCCGCTGCACCTGCCGGCCCGCCGCTGCACCCTACGGCCCGCCGCTGCACCCTACGGCCCGCCGCCTCACCTGGTCGGCCCGCCACTGCACCCTACGGCCCCGCCGCTGCACCTGCCGGCCCGCCGCTGCACCTGCCGGCCCGCCGCTGCACCTGCCGGCCCGCCACTGCATCGGTCGACCCGCCGCTGCACCTGACGGCCCCGCCCCTGCATCTCCCGGCCGAGCCGCCCCAGCAGCCGAACCGCCCGGGAGCCGAGCCGCCCAACGCCGAGCCGCCCGGGACCCGAGCCGCCCTGCGCCCGAGCCGCCCAGCCGCCGAGCCGCCCGGGAGCCGAGCCGCCCTGCACCCGAGCCGCCCAGCCGCCGAGCCGCCCGGGAGCCGAGCCGCCCTGCGCCCGAGCCGCCCAGCCACCGAGCCGCCCGGGAGCCGAGCCGCTGTGCACCCGAGCCCCCCGGTCGCTGAGCCGCCTTTCTGCAGAGCTGCACGACCTGCCCTGCCTGGTGAGCACAGTCCCACTGACACTGCGAGCTCTTTCCCTACTGCTTGCAGTGCGTCGCTGTCGTCGCCATGGCTACCCCTAGTGTCCTAGCTTTCGACGCTGAGGGTCGCGCCATTGATTTTGAGGTCTGGTTAGACGACCTGCAGCTGTTCTTACAGTGCGACAGGGCTGACGACCTTTCTCTCTTTGACCTCACCTCTGGCGCCTCTCCTGCTCCTGCTGCTGATGCTGATCCCTCTGTCCGCTCTCAGTGGGCCACCCGCGATGCTGCTGCACGTCTTGCTGTGCGTCGCCACCTCCCTACCTCTGAGCGTGCGCACTTTAGCCAGTACAAGAGTGCTCAGACCTTGTACGACGCTGTAGTTGCGCGCTACTCCTCCCCTGCCACTGCTGCACTGAGCCGTCTCATGCTTCCCTACCTCTTTCCTGACCTCTCTGCCTTTCCCACTGTTGCTGACCTCATTACGCACCTCCGCACTAGTGACACTCGCTACCGCGCCGCCCTTCCTGCTGAGTTCTGCGCTAAGAACCCCCCCCCCATGTACATCGCTCTCTACTACGTAGTCGCGCGCCTCCCTGACTCCCTTCGCGTCGTCAGGGACCACTTTCTCGCTGTCTGTCCCACCACCCTCACCGTCGACCTCCTCGAGAAGGCCCTCCTCGCAGCGGAGAAGAGCATAGTCGCTGTAGGTGCTTCTCGTGGTGACCCTCGCACCCCCATCTTTGAGGGGTGCTCTCCTTCCCCCATGCTGCCCTCTGTTGCCTCTGCTGCTGCTGCCGACCTGCTTGGTCTTGAGTCGGTCGGCGCGGCGTCTACCCCTAGTGGGAGACGTCGCTCTAGCAAGGGCAAGGGGGGCAAGGGCGCGGGTGGAGCTGGAGGGGGCGGTGGCGGTGGCGGCGGTGGCGGCGGAGGGAGTGGGGGTGGTGGCGGGACTAGTGGCGGGGGTGGTGGTGGTGGTGGTGGCAGCAGCGGCGGAGACGGTGGTGGTGGTGCCAGCGGTGGTGGTGGAGGCAGCGGCGGAGGTGGAGGCGGCGGAGGTGGAGGCGGTGGAGGCGGCAGCGGAGGAGGCGGTGGTGGTGGAGGAGGTGGAGCTGGTCGGGGTGGTACCCAGCAGCGTAGCGGCGGTGGTGGTGGCCAGCGCTCGCAGCGGCAGCAGCAGCAGCGCTCGCGGGACATCCCTCCGCCTCAGCAGCTTCGTGAGTGGTACGCTGGGCGTTAGAGGGGTGGGGGTACTGGTCCCTGCACCTACGTTCTTCGTTCCGGCGACCGCGCGGGTGAGCAGTGTGGGGGTGCCCACGCCACCCAGCGCTGCTTTGGCCGCCTGACGGACGCTTGGCGTCGGCAGTTCCCTGGGGCTAGTGAGATCCCTCGCTGGGATGAGCTTCTTAGGGCTGGTGTAGTGATCTTTGATCTTGATTTTGATGCTATCCTTGCTGCTATGTATGCTGTGGATTATAGTGAGGAGAATGAGGGTTACCGGTGTTTCCAGCCCGACCCGGGCATTGGTACTGCTGCGCTAGGTGCTTGTGAGGCTGCTGCTCTAGGTGCCAGTGCGTCTGTGCTCTCAGGTACTGGTGAGACTGCGCTCTCAGGTACTGCGTCGTCCTCGTCCTCCCTCACTTTCACACTTGACTCCGGGGCTTCTCGCTCCTTCTTTCGGGACCGCACTACCCTTAAGCCGCTCGGCCGGCCGGTTGCGGTCTCCCTTGCTGACCCCTCTGGGGGTCCTGTCCTGTCTCACTTCTCCACTGTCCTCCCGTGTCCGGCTGCCCCTTCGGGCACCCTGTCTGGTCTGTACCTTCCCTCGTTCTCTACGAACTTGGTGAGTGGAGCGGACCTGCAGGATGTGGGGGTTCACCAGTTCACTCCTGCGAGTCAGCGGGTGACCCACTGCACGGAGGCACGCACAGGCCGACACCTGGCCACGTTCTCGCGTCGGCCTGGGTCGAGTCTCTACACCCTGACAGTTGAGTCTCCTCTTGTCCCTGCGTCTGGTCAAGTGGCTGCGTCAGGTCAGGTGCTTGCTGCTGCGTCCCGGTCAGGTCCTGAGTCTGCCCCCTGTTCTTGTCGCCTCCTGTCTCACGAGACTCTCCTGTGGCACCACCGTCTTGGCCACCCCTCCTTGCCCCGTCTTCGGAGCATGGCTTCCCGTGTCCTTGTCTCTGGTCTTCCCCAGTCTCTCCCTCCTCTCCCCTCCGGGCCAGGACCTTCGTGTGTCCCCTGTGTCGAGGGTCGCCTCCGGGCTACTCCTCACTCCTCCCACTTCCCCCCGACAGAGGCTCCCCTGCAGACGCTTCACATGGATGTGTGGGGCCCAGCCCCCGTCCGTGGGCAGGGTCACGAGCGCTACTTCCTGTTGGTGGTTGACGACTACTCGCGTTACACCACAGTCCTCCCCTTGCGCAGCAAGGGTGCGGTCACTGAGGTGCTGATCGACTGGATCCGCGAGGCTCGTCTCCAGCTCAGGAAGAGCTTCGGCTCGGACTTTCCTGTTCTGCGTCTGCACTCGGACAGAGGCGGAGAGTTCTCTTCTCGCCTTCTGCGAGCCTATTGTCATGCACGGGGGATCCGCCAGACCTTCACGCTTCCGGACTCACCACAGCAAAATGGGATTGCTGAGCGCCGCATTGGCATGGTCATGGATGTCGCTCGTACGTCCATGATGCATGCGGCTGCCCCCCATTTTCTGTGGCCGTTTGCGGTGAGGTACGCGGCGCATCAGCTCAACCTTCACCCCCGGGTCTCTCGGCCTGCGATGTCCCCAGCCTTGCTGTGGACGGGGAAGGTTGGCGATGCGTCTGCGTTCCGTGTCTGGGGATCTCGGGCGTTTGTCCGCGACTTGTCTGCGGACAAGCTGTCCCCTCGTGCTGCTCCCTGTGTCTTCCTTGGCTTCCCCACTGACGCCCCAGGGTGGCAGTTTTACCACCCCTCCTCTCGTCGTGTTCTGTCCTCCCAGGACGTCACGTTCGACGAGTCAGTCCCCTTCTACCGTCTCTTCCCCTACCGCACTCCTTCCCTCCCCCCTCCCCCGGACTTCCTTGTGCCGGTTCCCCCCCCAGTAGACCCCCTCCCCCCTCAGGTTCCTGCCCCCTCAGGTGTGTCCCAGGTAGACGCCGTTGACCCGGTCGAGGTTACTGGTGACTCTGGTGCTGCTGCGGGTGCTGAGCTTGGGGGTGCTGACTCTGGGGGTGCTGTGCGCGGGGGTGCTGAGCCTGGGGGTGCTACTGCTGGGGGTGCTGGGCCTGAGGGTGCTACTGCGGAGGGTGCGGAGCCTGGGGGTGCTGAGCCGGGGGGTGCTGTGCCTGGCGGTGCTGGGTCTGGGGGTGCTGGGTCGGGAGCTGCTGAGCCTGGGGGTGCTGAGCTGGGAGCTGCTGAGCCTGGGGGTGCTGCGTCTGGAGCTGCTGAGCCTGGGGTTTCTCCTGCTGCTGCGTCTCGCCGGGAGCCCCTCTCTCCACAGGAGCTGCGCGAGTGGTTCGCTCGCCGCTGGAGGCGTGCTGCTGGGTCTGGAGGTGCTACTGGAGCTGGAGCTGGAGCTTCTTCGACCGTCGAGGGTGCGGGTGCTGCCAGTCCCGGAGCTGCTGGACCTGCGGGTCCTCCTGGAGCTGGAGCTGCTGAGGGTGTTCGTGCTGAGTCTACTGCTGTTGGTCCTGCCGCTGGAGGTGTGGGTGGCGCTGGTGCTGTCGCTGAGGGTGCTGGTGCTGTCCCTGCTGAGTCTGGAGCTGCCGCGCGGCCTCGACCGTACTTCGTTCCGCTCCTGCAGCAGGTTCTTGGTCTTTCTCCTCCAGTAGAGGGTCCACCGCCTGTCCAGTCGCAGTCCCTGCTGGAGCCTTCCTCTCCACTGCCTGCTCCCTCTCCTTACACTGGTCCTACTGGAGGTCTTGCTGAGCGTCGTGAGCCTGCGTCTCGTCCCGCGTCGCCTGTTCGTGCTGCTCGCGCTAGTGGTCGCAGTTCGCGTCAGCGTCCTCCTCCTGTCCCTGGCACGCACCGGATGTCTTTACGTCCGTCCACTGCTCCTCTGCGTGCCCCTTTGCCTTCTCCTCCTGATTCCTCTCTTCCTGCGCTTGCCGACCCTGAGTCGGACTCTCTTCGTGCTGCCAGTCCTACTGTCACGCGTCTCCTTGCTACTGTCGTCACTGACCCCTCGTTTGAGTCCACTGCTGCGTCTGCCCTTGTCGCTGAGCTCGTCGACTTTGCTGCTCGCTGTCGTCTCGACTACGCTGCTAGTCTTGTTGCTGAGTCTGCGTCTGTCTGTCCTCCGTCCGTCGGGGGTGAGTGTGCTCTTGGCACGGACGTCCTAGAGGACAGGCAGGAGGAGTTACAGGGTCTAGCGGCTGCTTCACCTCATCTCGCGTCTGTACTGCTTGCCCCTGAGGGAGACCCGGATGCACTAGACATCCCGACTCCGCGTTCTTACGCGGAGGCCGTAGAGGGTCCCTACTCCTCTCAGTGGCAGGCAGCTATGGATGCAGAGATGGCTTCCTGGAAGTCCACAGGCACCTACGTTGACACGGTTCCCCCTCCTGGGGCGAACATCGTCAGTGGCATGTGGATCTTCAGGGTGAAGCGGCCGCCGGGCTCTCCACCTGTCTTCAAGGCACGGTACGTTGCTCGTGGCTTCAGTCAGCGGCAGGGAGTTGACTACTTTCAGACCTTCTCTCCCACCCCGAAGATGACTACTCTTCGGGTGCTACTGCACATAGCCGCTCAGCGCGACTACGAGCTTCACTCTCTCGACTTCAGCTCTGCGTTCTTGCAGGGTAGCCTGCACGACGAGATCTGGCTTCGCCGTCCACCTGGCTTCACTGGGACTTTCCCTCCTGGCACCCAGTGGAGCCTCCGACGGCCAGTCTACGGTCTCCGCCAGGCACCGCGTGAGTGGCACGACACACTGAGGACTACGCTTGCGGCTCTTGGGTTTGCTCCTTCTACTGCTGACCCGTCGCTGTTTCTTCGCACCGACACTTCCCTGCCGCCGTTCTACATCCTCGTGTACGTCGACGACTTGGTCTTTGCCACAGCAGACACTGCTGGACTCGCCTACGTGAAGTCCGAGCTGCTGAAGAGACACACGTGCACAGACCTGGGTGAACTGCGCAGCTACCTTGGCTTGCAGATCACTCGGGACAGAGCACGCCGCACCATTACCTTGACTCAGTCACACATGGTGCAGCAGGTCCTTCAGCGCTTCGGCTTCACGTACTCCTCGCCTCAGGCCACTCCTCTGCCTACTCGCCACTCACTCTCAGCTCTGCCTTCGGATGAGTCCGTAGAGTCGAGTGGTCCGTATGCAGAGCTTGTTGGCTGCCTCATGTACCTGATGACCTGCACACGACCTGACCTTGCATACCCTCTGAGCATTCTTGCTCGCTATGTTGCTCCTGGGAGACACAGACCGGAGCACATGGCTGCAGCGAAGAGGGTATTGCGCTACCTGTGCAGTACGTCGGGCATGGGGCTAGTGCTTGGAGGGCGGAGTCCAGTGGTCCTTACCGGCCACGCGGACGCTTCTTGGGCTGACGACCAGGCTACGCAGCGGTCGTCACAGGGTTACACCTTCAGCCTTGGTTCCGGCTCTGTCTCGTGGCGGTCTACTCGCTCGTCTTCGGTTCTCGGCTCCAGTTGTGAGGCTGAGATCTACGCCGGGGCCATGGCTGCACAGGAGCTTCGCTGGCTCACCTACCTGCTGACTGACCTTGGAGAGCCGCCTCGTTCTCCTCCAGTGCTGTACGTAGACAACAAGGCCATGCTGGCCTTGTGTCGAGAGCAGCGCTTGGAGCACAGAACGAAGCACATTGCTCTCCGCTACTTCCTTGCTTGTGAGCTGCAGCAGCGTGGTCAGTTGCGACTTGCGTACGTGGCCTCTGAGGCCAACACTGCTGATGTGTTCACCAAGGCACTCGCGCCTTGTGACCATCAGCGCTTTTGCACCCAGCTGGGTCTTGTACCTGTCTTGCCTCACTTGCTCTCCTCTTGACTTCACTTGTACTGTGACATATATATATACCTGCTCTTGCTTGTCTAGTTTTATATATATGTCTGTACTCCTGCATGTGAACTGGCCTCTGGCCCTGCTCTTGTGCTCGGACTGTGTGGTGACTTTGTGATCCACCCTGAGCTTGCTTTGCTTGCTTTGCTTGACTGGTCTTGTGACCCCTTGTTCTCCCCCACTTAGCCTATGGGGGTGTGTCAGAGTATTATAGCTGATGCATGTTTGTAGGCTGTAGTGGGGTAGCACATATGGGGTACAGCTCTCTAGGGTTGTATTTGTACCCAACTCTGACTTAGTCATTTCATTCCTGTTTTCCTTGCTTCACAATCGAGCAGGTTCCCCTGTGGGAACAGTGCTTAGGGCCCACCACTACTTCGAACTTTTTTTTTACCCGGAGCGCGCTCCGGGCTCTCTCTCTTACCTCTGTCGACCGGCCCTTAGCCGCCCGCGCGCCGCCCGTTCAGGCCTCACGTCGCCAGTGCGCCGCCCTAGACGCTAGCGCGCCGCCCGTCCCGGCCCCGTGCAGCCCGCGCGCCGCCCTTAGCAGCCCGCGCGCCGCCCTTAGCAGCCCGCGCGCCGCCCTTAGCAGCCCGCGCGCCGCCCTAAGCAGCCCGCGCGCCGCTCGCTCGGCCCCAGGCCGCCCACGCGCCGTCCGCGCGCCGCCCTTAGCCGCCCGCGCGCCGCCTGCCAGGCCTCAGGCCGCCCACGCTTCGCCCGCGCGCCGCCCTTAACCGCCCACGTGCCGCCCGTGCGCCGCCCTTAGCCGCCCGAAGCGCAGCCCGTGAGCCGCCTGTGAGCCGCCCGTGAGCCGCCCGTGCGCCGCCCGTAGCAGCCCGAAGCGCCGCCCGTGAGCCGTCCGAGAGCCGCCCGTGAGCCGCCCGTGAGCCGCCCGTGAGCCGCCCGTGAGCCGCCCGTGAGCCACCCGTCAGCCGCCCGTGAGCCGCCCGTGAGCCGCCCGTGAGCCGTCCATCCCGGCCCCGAGCCACCCGTGAACCGCCCGTGAGCCGCCTGTGCGCCGCCCGTGAACCGCCCGTCCCGGCCCCGAGCCACCCGTGAGCCGCCCACCCCGGTCCCGCTCCCAGCCGCCCTCGCGCCACGCTGTCCCGGCCCTTCGACGCCCGAGCCGCCCTTGCCACCCGCGTCACCCGAGCCGCCCGAGCCGCCTACGCAGCTGAGGAGCCGAGCTGCCCGAGCCTCCTTTGCCGCCCGAGCCGCCTGTACCGCCGAGCGCCCGAGCCGCCCGAGCCGCCCGAGCCGCCCGAGCCGCCCGAGCCGCCCGAGCCGCCCGAGCCGCCCGAGCCGCACGAGCCGCCCGAGCCGCCCGAGCCACCTGAGGAGCCGAGCTGCTGGTCCTGTGGGGCTGCTGTTGCTACTGCGCCGGCAGAGCTGCTGTGTTGCCGTGTTGCTGTGCTGCTGAGCTGCCCGACCCGTCCTGTCTGGTGAGCACAGCTCCACTGCTACTGCGTATCCCTTCGTGCACTGCTAGTCTGTCGTCATGGCTACCCCTAGTGTCCTAGCTTTTGACGCTGAGGGTCGCGCCATTGACTTTGAGGTCTGGGTCGACGACCTGCAGCTGTTCTTACAGTGCGATAGGGCAGACGGTCTTTCTCTCTTTGACCTCACCTCTGGCGCCGTCCCTGCCCCTGCTGCTGATGCTGACGCCACTGTTCGCTCACAATGGGCCACGCGCGATGCTGCTGCACGTCTTGCTGTGCGTCGCCACCTGCCTACCGCTGAGCGCGCGCACTTTAGCCAGTACAAGAGTGCCCAGACCTTGTACGACGCTGTAGTTGCGCGCTACTCCTCCCCTGCCACTGCTGCACTGAGCCGCCTCATGCTCCCCTTCCTCTTCCCTGACCTTGCCGCCTTTCCCACTGTCGCTGATCTCATTACGCACCTCCGCACTAGTGACACTCGCTACCGCGCTGCGCTTCCTGCTGACTTCTGCACCAAGAACCCCCCCCCCCATGTACATCACTCTCTACTTTTTAGTCACTCGCCTCCCTGACTCCCTTCGTGTAGTCCGGGACCACTTCCTCGCGGTCTGTCCCACACCCCTCACAGTCGACATCCTCGAGAAGGCCCTCCTAGCGGCGGAGAAGAGCATAGTCGCTGTAGGAGCCTCTCGAGGTGACCCCCGCGCCCCCATCTTTGAGGGGTGTTCTCCTTCCCCTCTCCTGCCCTCTGTTGCCTCTGCCGCTGCGGCCGACCTCGTTGGTCTTGAGTCGGTCGGTGCGGCGTCTGCCCCTAGCGGGAGACGCCGCTCTGGCAAGGGCAAGGGGGGCAAGGGAGCGGGTGGGGCCAGCGGGGGCGGTGGAGGTGGAGGTGGAGGCGGCGGAGGGAGTGGGGGTGGTAGTGGAGGGGGTGGCGGGGGTGGGGGTGCTAGTGGCAGCAGTGGAGGCGGGGGTAGCGGCGGAGGTGGTGGTGGGAGCGGAGGTGGCGGAGGCGGCGGCGGTGGAGGCGGAGGCGGGGGCGGTGGAGGCGGAGGCGGGGGTGGCGGTGGTGGAGGTGGTCGGAGTGGCACTTCCCAGCGGAGCAGCACTGGGGGTGGTCAGCGCCAGCAGCAGCAGCAGCAGCAACGTTCTCGTGACATCCCCACCCCTCAGTAGCTCCGTGAGTGGTACACGCAGCGTCAGCGTGGTGGGGGTTTTGGTCCCTGCACTTACGTTCTTCGCACTGGCGACCGCGCTGGAGAGCAGTGTGGGGGTACCCACACCGCCCAGCGCTGCTTTGGCCGCTTGACGGACGCTTGGCGCCAGCAGTTCCCGGAGGCCGCGGAGATCCCCCGCTGGGGAGAGCTGTCTAGGGCTGGTGTAGCTATCTTTGATCTTGACTTTGATGTTATCCTTGCTGCCATGTATGCTGTGACCATTAGTGATGAGGGTGACTGTTACCGGTGTTTCCCGCCCGACCCGGGCATTGGTACTGCTGCTCTAGGTGCCAGTGCGTCTGTGCTCTCAGGTACTGGTGAGGCTGCTCTCTCAGGTACTAGTGAGTCTGCGCTCTCAGGTACTGCTTTGGCTTCGGCCTCCCACACCTTCACCCTTGACTCTGGAGCGTCTCGCTCCTTCTTTAGGGACCGCACCACCCTTACGCCGCTTAGTCGGCCGGTTGCGGTGTCCCTGGCTGACCCCTCTGGGGGTCCTGTTCTGTCTCGCTTCTCCACAGTCCTCCCGTGTCCGGCGGCTCCCTCTGGCACCCTGTCTGGTCTCTACCTCCCCTCGTTCTCTACGAACTTGGTGAGTGGTGCTGACCTACATGATGCGGGAGTTCACCAGTACACCCCTGCTCGTCAGCGAGTGACGCACTGCACATAGGCTAGCACAGGTCGTCACCTCGCTACGTTTACACGTCAGCCAGGGTCGAGCCTGTACACACTGACCACTGCTTCTCCTCCAGTTCCTGAGTCTCGTAGGGTCCCCTCGTCAGTTCAGGTGTTTGCTGCAGCGTCCAGGTCTGGTCCTGAGTCTGCCCCCTGTTCGTGTCGTCGCCTCTCTCACGAGACTCTCCTCTGGCACCACCGCCTGGGTCACCCCTCTCTGCTTCGGCTCAGAGGCATGGCCTCCCGTCTTCTTGTGTCTAGTCTTCCCCGGTCCCTCCCTCCCCTTTCTCAGGGCCCTGGCCCTGCCTGTGTCCCCTGTGTCGAGGGGCGCCAGCGTGCTGCCCCTCACTCCTCCCAGTTTCCTCCGACAGAGGCTCCGTTGCAGACGCTTCACATGGACGTGTGGGGCCCTGCCCGCGTCCGTGGACTCGGTCACGAGCGCTACTTCCTGTTGGTGGTTGAAGACTACTCGCGTTACACCACAATCTTCCCCTTGCGTAGCAAGGGTGATGTCACTGAGGTGCTGATCGACTGGATCCGCGCAGCTCGTCTCCAGCTCAGGCAGAGCTTTGGCTCGGACTTTCCAGTGTTGCGTCTGCACTCGGACAGGGGCGGAGAGTTCTCCTCTTGCCTTCTGCGTGCCTACTGTCGTGCGCGAGGCATCCGTCAGACCTTCACGCTTCCGGACTCACCGCAGCAAAATGGGATTGCTGAGCGCCGCATTGGCATGGTCATGGACGTCGCTCGTACGTCCATGATGCATGCGGCTGCCCCCCATTTTCTGTGGCCGTTTGCGGTCAGGTACGCGGCGCATCAGATCAACCTCCACCCCAGGGTCTCCAGGCCGGAGACCTCCCCAGCCCTGCTGTGGCCGGGGAAGGTTGGCGATGCGTCAGCGTTCAGGGTCTGGGGATCTCGGGCGTTTGTCCGCGACTTGTCTGCGGACAAGCTGTCCCCTCGCGCTGCTCCCTGCGTCTTCCTGGGGTTCCCCCCCGACGCCCCTGGGTGGCAGTTCTACCACCCCACCTCTCGCCGTGTTCTGTCCTCCCAGGACGTCACGTTTGACGAGTCGGTACCCTACTACCGCCTCTTCCCCTACCGCACTCCGTCCCTCCCCCCACCCCCGCTCTTCTTGGTACCAGGTCCCCCCCCGGTCGACCCCCTTCCCCCTCAGGGTCCTGCCCCTTCAGGTGTGTCCCAGGTAGACGCGGTCGAGCCTGTCGAGGTCACTGGTGACTCTGGTGCTGCTGTGGGTGCTGAGCCTAGGGGTGCTGTGACTGGGGGTGCTGTCCCTTGGGGTGCTGAGTCTGGGGGTGCTGAGCCTAGGGGTGTTGAGCCTGGGGGTGCTGAGCCTGGGGGTGCTGAGCCTGGGGGTGCTGAGCCTGGGGGTGCTGAGCCTGGGGGTGCTGGGCCTGGGGGTGCTGAGCCTGGAGGTACTGAGACTGGAGGTGCTTCGCCTGGAGGTTCTCCGGGTGCTTCGTCTCGCCGAGAGCCACTCTCCCCGCAGGAGCTGCGTGAGTGGTTTGCCCGGCGCTGGAGGCGTGCTGCTGGTTCTGGAGGTTCTTCGGCTGCTGAGGGTGCTGCTGCCGCGCGTCCCGGAGGTGCTCGTACTGGGAGTACTGGAGCTGCTGGGCCTGGAGGTTCTACTGGAGCTGGTGCTGCTGAGCGTGTTGGCGCTGAGACTACTGCTGGCGGTCCGGCTGGCAGTGCTCCTGGTGCTGCTGGAGGTTCTGGAGCTACTGGAGGTGCTACTAGAGGTGCCGCTGGAGGTGCTACTGGGGGTTCTGGAGCTAATGGAGGTGCTGCTGGAGGTGCTACTGGAGCGGGTACTCCTGCTGGGGGTACTGGTGCTGTCCCTGCTGTTTCTGGCGTCGCCTCGCGGCCCAGACCGTGCTTCGTTCCCCTCCTGCAGCAGGTTCTTGGTCTTACACCTTCTCCTGGTCCTTCTCCTCCTCCCTTAGAGGGTCCACGTCCCGTCCGGTCACAGTCACAGCTACAGCCTGTGTGAGAGTACGACGGCTTATGCCAGCTATGCTTGCTTGCCTCTACTTTTATCATGCTATTTCTAGCATAGGATAATTATATGCATGCATGAATTGCTTGATTTCCTAGGCTAGGTGCTTTCCTATATTTTATTATAGTTATAGCACCGAGCTAGGTTGCGTGCACCGAGTTCTGGCTTTTCGGTTGCCACCGAATTGCCTTCTACCGAATTCGGTAAGGATCTGTTCGGGACGCTTCGCGACCCGCGGAACCTTCGCGTAACACCTGGTTACGGGGCCTTGTGTCGAGCCTATATATAGCCTCGTGTTGTACCCAGGTGATCATTCAATTCAATTTGAATCATCTTTTCTGAGCTCGATCCCAGATCCTCACACTTGGTAATCAGAGCGGGTTTACACGCGAGGTCTTCAACCGCTTAGAACCGGCCTTTAAAAACCGCGGGGGCGACGACGAAAGCGCCGATACGGGTATGTAAAACCAGTTCCGCGCAATTTTTCCAAGTCCCCCTCGATTCGGTTTTCGAACACCCCTCAGATTTACTGGTGGAAAGGTTGGAGTTTCGACCGTTTGATCGAGTTTCATCTCAACGGCCCAGAGAATTTCGCCCAAAAATGTTGGAATTTGGAGCGTCGGATCGATTTTCTCCTCAACGGCCAAGATCGGACGCGAATTTCGCCTAAGGGAGATTTACGCAACCTACAGAATTCGCGCTCGTCGATTCTACAGTCAATTTGACTCGCAGTAAGTCGACCAGCACCTAGAATTCGATTATTTTCGTCGCGCATCTTCCCGTAAATCACCAAATGGAGGGAAAAGGAGATATTTCAGTACAGAAAATCGCGGAGTTACGTGCTGAGCATAAGCAAATACGTGCAGCGCTCCCACGACTCAATAAACTCCTTGCGAACCAGTCGGCAACCGCCACAGCAGCAGCGACAATAGTAGCAGCAGCAGCAGCGGCTACACCGACAATTCTACATGCGACAACGGCGGCAGCTACAGTTAACCTCGAAGCAGTGAAGCTGAGGCTACCGGAGGCGTTCGATCCTACAGTAAAAAGGAACGACGTTCGTCGATTTGTAGCTGAACTCGAAATTTACTTCGAAGCCGTTAGATGCCCGACCCCGACAAAAGACGCAATGCGCATACGGCTCGCAGCAACACTGTTACGAGGCCCAGCTCTAGAGTGGACCAACAACAGAATAGTCCAAGGCGAGGGGACGTGGGCGCAGGTTCCGGCAGCACTGATCGAACAGTTCGACACGTTGAACAGTAGCTACTACGGAACACGACGCAACAAGCCAACTAGTGGCATGGGGCGATTGGCACCACCCAGGACTGCCGACCCGATGGAGAACGACGAGGGCGATGTGGAGCAGCGGCTAGCAAATAATGAGACGTGCAAATTTTGCGGCGCTACAGGACATCGTATCTTGGCGTGTTGGAAAATGAAGAGAAGGTGTGCGGAGCTGAAGGACAAGAACAGTGCGGCACCCCCGAAGCAGAAAACGGACAACGTGGCAACTTCGGAGAGGGCGAAAAAAGGAGAATATGGTGGCGCGGATTTAAAACGTCACGACCAGCCGGTACCAGGGGAAATCGCCGAGACTAATGGAGGATCCGCGAAACAAGTAAGAATATTACTTCTCGTGGGTTTCAAGCCTTTATTAAGGGAGAGTCAGAAATTAAACCGGTACCGGGTATTATGAGGACCCTACTCCAGAGCGCTAATACGGGTCGAGCGTTCCGAGGAGTTAATATTCTCTCCCAGCAGCACTGTTTAAAGGCTCCCTGTTCCCCACAGATGAAGCCTACACAGCTGCAAAGGCTTAGTGGAAGGTTCCAGGCCCAAGAGAAGCCGAATCGGCCTCGGATAAATCCTTCTAACATTTCTCAGTTGAAAACTGATACTGAAGCTGCATCTTTGAGCGCAGGACCTAGGGATAACATATTCGACGTACCCTACGATCCTATAAGCGATACCATCTACGGATACTCGGAGCAGCAGCAACCACTAGTACTCGAGGTGATCTGCAACGGGCGTCGCCTCCAGACCCTGGTGGACAGTGGTGCGTCCCACTCGGTGTGCGGCCGCGGGACGTTGGAGAAAATTGGAGAATCCTAAGAAGAAACCCAGTTTACAGCAACGATGGTGGACGGTACGAAGCTTCCCATCCACGGAAAGTCAACACTGCAGCTGCAGATAGGGGCGTTGTGGTGGAAGCTGACGTTGCCGATCACGAACATCAAGGGATTAGATTTTATCTTGGGGCGAGATTTCCTGAAGCAGTTCAACCCCGAGATCGATTGGGTCAACAGCAAGGTGTGCATCTACAACAACGGGAAACGAGTGGAGCTGCGAAGCTTGACGGATACAGGGAGCGTTCCTGAAACGACACTGGCACGGTTCGAACAGACGGTGAACGGGAGTAACACGGGTTACCTAGCACTGGTTATGGCAGCAGCAGAGGGGGAGAAGCCGAGTTCCGAGCTACCTGCAGCAGTGAAAGAGGTCTTGGAGCAGTACAAGGATATAATGCCCGACGACCTACCTGCAGGCGTACCTCCAGCACGCACCCACGAGCACGAGATCGTGGAGGAACCAGGTGCGGAACCCGTCTCACGTGCACCATACCGACTGAGTCCAACTGAACTGACAGACATGAAAAAACAGATAGAGTATCTACTAGACAGACAACTGATCCGCCCATCCACCTCTCCCTACGGTGCACCAGTTCTCTTCACTCCAAAGCCAGACGGTAGTTTACGGATGTGCATCGACTACCGCGCACTGAACAAACATACAGCACTGACTACAGCGCCAGTACTCATCTTACCGGATCCAGACAGAGACTACGTGGTGGAAGCAGACGCTAGTGACCAAGCAGTCGGAGCAGTACTGATGCAGCATCACGAACGCAGTTTGCAGCCCATCGCCTACCTCAGTAAGAAGCTATTACAGTGGAAGAAGGACTTAGCTGTAAGGAAGGGTTCAGGAAAGATTTGGGTACCGAATTACGCCCCGCTACGGCAGATCCTATTGGAGGAGTTTCACGACGTACCTTACGCGGGACATTTCGGGAGCAACAAGACGTTGATCAAAGATGGCAACCCCCGCCCTAGACAGATCTCCCCAGCGAGGGATCTCTGACGCCTCAGGGAACTGGTGACGCCACGCGTCTGTCTGGCGGCCGAAGCAGCGCTGGGTTGCGTGCGGGCCCCCGCACTGCTCACCAGCGCGGTCGCCGGTGCGGAGAACGTAAGTGCAGGGACCAGTACCCCCACCGCGCTGACGCGCAGCGTACCACTCACGAAGCTGCTGAGGGGACAGGGTCTCACGACTGCGCTGGTGCTGCTGGCGCGGACCACGACCGGACCCACTCCTCTGCGTAGAGTCGCGAGCAGCTCCACCGCCGCCGCCTCCGCCACCTCCGCCACTTCCGCTCCCTCCGCCACCACCGCCGCCTCCTCCGCCTCCACTGCTGCCACCGCCGCCGCCACCCCCGCCACCACTCCCACCACCACCCCCACCCCCTCCACTGCCTCCACCACCACCTCCACCACCCCCACTAGCCCCTCCAGCTCCCTTGCCCCCCTTGCCCTTGCCGGTACGGCGCCTCCCGCTAGGGGCAGATGCAGCGCCGACCCCGTAGAAACCAACGAGGTCGGCAGCAGCAGCAGAAGCAACAGAGGGCAAGAGGGGGGAGGGGGAACACCCATCAAAGACGGGGGTGCGAGGGTCACCACGAGAGGCTCCTACAGCTACTATGCTCTTCTCTGCTGCTAGGAGGCGCTCCTCGAGGATGTCAACGGTGAGAGTGGTGGGGCAAACTGAGAGGAAGTGGTCCCTGACTAAGCGAAGAGAGTCAGGGAGCCGGGTGACTATGTAGTAGAGGGTGATGTACATGGGGGGGGGGGGTTCTTGGCGCAGAACTCAGCAGGGAGCGCAGCGCGGTAGCGAGTGTCACTAGTGCGGAGGTGCGTAATGAGGTCAGCGACTGTGGGAAAGGCAACAAGGTCAGGGAAGAGGTAGGGTAGCATGAGGCGGCTCAGTGCAGCAGTGGCAGGGGAAGACTAGCGTGCAACTACAGCGTCATACAAGGTCTGAGCAATCTTGTACTGGCTAAAGTGTGCACGCTCAGTGGTCGGTAAGTGGCGACGCACAGCAAGACGGGCAGCAGCATCGCGTGTCGCCCACTGTGAGCGAACAGTGCTGTCACCAGCAGCAGGCGGGGCAGGGGAGGCACCAGAGGTGAGGTCGAACAGAGAGAGGCCGTCTGCCCTATCGCACTGGAGGAACAGCTGAAGGTCATCGACCCAGACCTCAAAGTCAACAGCACGACCCTCAGTGTCAAAGGTAAGAACACTGGGGGTAGCCATGACTGCAGAGGTCTAGCAAGGAGTGAGCTCACCAGTAGGTGTAAGTAGGGCCGGGGCGCGCCGGTAGGACTGGTAGCGGCTCGACGGCAGGGCGGCGCGGCGGCTCAGCGGCTCGGCTGCTGGGCGGCTCGGCTGTCGGGCGGCTCGGCGGCTCGGCTGCTGGGCGGCTTGGCGGTCGGGCGGCTCGGTGGTTTGGCTGCTCGGTGGCTTGGCGGCTCGGCTGCTGGGCGGCTCAGCTGTCGGGCGGCTCGGCGGCTAGGCGGCTAGGCCGCTGGGCGGCTCGGCGGCTCTGCTGTTGGGCGGCTCGGCGGCTCTGCTGCTGGGCTGCTCGGTAGAGGCGGCGTTGGGGCCGCTAGGGGCAGCGACGGGGCCGCTTAGGGAGGGGAGCGGCGATGGGGCCGTGTAGTGGCAGCGACGGGGCCGCGTAGGAAGGGGGGCGGCGACGGGGCCGCTAGGGGCGGCGACAGGGCCGCGTAGAGGCGGCGTCGGGGCCGCTTAGGGGCGGCGACGGGGCCGCTTAGGAGCGGCAGCGGAGCCGCTTAGGGGCGGCGACGGGGCCGCGTAGGGTGGGAGGCGGCGACGGGGCCGCTAGGGGCGGCGACGGGGCCGCGTAGGGGCGGCGACGGGGCCGCGTAGGGTGAGAGGCGGCGACGGGGCCGCTAGGGGCGACGACGGGGCCGCTAGGGGCGGCGACGGGGCCGCGTAGGGGTGGCCACGGGGCCGCGTAGGGGCGGCGACTGGGCCGCGTAGGATAAGAGGCGGCGACGGGGCCGCTAGGGGCGGCGACGGGGCCGCTAGGGGCGGCGACGAGGCCGCGTAGGGGCGGCGACGGGGCCGCGTAGGGGCGGCGACGGGGCCGCGTAGGGTGAGAGGCGGCGACGGGGCCGCTAGGGGCGGCAACGGGGCCGCGTGGAGGGCGGCAACGAGGCTGCTAGGGGCTACTAGGGGCCTGGAAAGGGCGGCGAAAAAGGCGCGCCTCGGGCAGGAGCGACTGGCACTCCGGTCAGAGAGGAAAATTTCAGTGGTGGGCCCAAGGAAGCGTTCCCACTAGGGAACCTGCTCTATACCATGTGAAGAATGAGGAATGAATGAACTAGCAAGCAGGTGAGTACAAGTAGGAAAACCTAGAAGTGTTGTACCCCATATTGTCTACCCCACTACAGCCTATACAGACTTTAGCATATGATTTTGACACCAGAGCCGACTACTGTAGGGCATGTTCCAATTGTCACTGACCTCCCACTCGTTTGGTCAAGCACGTATTTCATCCGGGCTAAATATGATGCGTCGACTAATCGATTCGGTGGTTTTGAAGAAAAGAAAAAAAAAAGTTGCCTCGAAGTCATCAGCTTCGCGCACATTCAAGCACTCCACGCTAAGTTTTGCAAGGACATTATCAAATGCCTCAGTTGAGAAAGATGTCGAGAACAACTCCACCTCTCACCCGTCTCTGAACCTCAATTTTGCAGTTGATGCCGACGCTCTCCAAAAAAACAAAGCTCTGCCTGAGATATTACTCAACACTCAGAACCTCCACATACCCATTACTTCAAAGCTATGCCTGAGATATTGTCGGCCATTCCGCATAATTTGCCTGATCACCCCCGTGATTGCCCAACTCCTCGTGCCGACTGACTGGTATGTTAGCCTGTACTTCCACCTCAGCCTCCTCTGCCCCTATGTACCTTCGACAAGCCAACTGTCACGCAACTGCCCGTCCAGCATGACACGGTCGCTTATCGAACCAATAGCCCCCCCTTGAAAAAAAAATCAGCCATCGATTATGTGACCCACGTGGAGCACGACGCATCGATTTTTTCAGCCGCTGGAAAGACCGTAAACCCACCGAAGGGAGCTAGGTCACTTTGGACAAAATCAACAACCACCCCTTCCTCACTAGGTACCTGCGCAGCTGGTACTTACACGTGCTTTCATAAAGAAGCCTTCCTTGGGAGGGGGGCGGGTTAAGAAAACAATTTTTCCTACCTTGTATCACACAACATCCTGCGTACATGATTGTTCCTGCCACTGTGCACCTAACAGTAGTTCGTTACCACATCGCGTTAGTCGCCCCGGTACTGTTGCCACCACCACAACGCTTGCGCCCAGTCCACCCGACTTGGCTAGTAACCCGCGACCCAATCAGATGACGCCAATGCACTAACTTAGGCGCACAAGTCACAACCCTTACAAATGTTGAATTGCAAAACATGGCAATATTTCCCAACCTCGATATCAGGGCCGTAGGGCACCATTTTCGCAGCGGTTTACCCTTGCGGAAATGCCTTTGCTATTTAACAATTCGTTCACGCTTTCGCTCATTGTATTGTCTTCATTTTACATGGCAAGCCATCCAAGAGGATTTATATTTTTTTCCGACTTGAGCTGAACATTTGTTATAGAACTGACAAAACTATCCGAGATATACTGTAAACAAGAAACGAGAGTATTTTTGAACTTCAAGAAGAAATGGCGAAATCAGCTACCCCAAGAATTTGGATGTGAGCGTGATTGAGTGCACCGACATAATCACTGCCCAACGAAATCGGAAACTCGACAATAGCGGCGTCAACATTCTATCAATTTCTGATATAATATGTCAAATGTGAGATTACAATTTCCCTACTACTGCTTCCATTATCGTCGCAGTATGTCGGTGCATAATATTTTTTTTTTTTCGTCATGGGCCAACCTTGCTTCGCCGTTTCGAGTTTGGTTGGATTGAACACTTGGTGTTTATCTCCTGGGCAACGGCCATCTGTGATAATAAGCAAACAGGAATGAAATGACTAGGTCAGGGTTGGGTACAAATACAACCCTAGAAAGCTGTACCCCATATGTGCTACCCCACTATAGCCTACAAACATGCATCAGCTATAGTAATCTGACACACCCCCATAGGCAAAGTGGGGGAGAACAAGGGGTCACAAGACCAGTCAAGCAAAGCAAAGCAAAGCAAGCTCAGGGTGGATCACAAAGTCACCACACAGTCCGAGCACAAGAGCAGGGCCAGAGGCCAGTTCACAAGCAAGAGTACAGACATATATATAGAAGACTAGACAAGCAAGAGCAGGTATATATATGTCACAGTACAAGTAAAGTCAAGAGGAGAGCAAGTGAGGCAAGACAGGCACAAGACCCAGCTGGGTGCAGAAGCGCTGATGGTCATAAGGCGCGAGTGCCTTGGTGAACACATCAGCAGTGTTGGCCTCAGAGGCCACGTACGCAAGTCGCAACTGACCACGCTGCTGCAGCTCACGAGCAAGGAAGTAGCGGAGAGCAATGTGCTTCGTTCTGTGCTCCAAGCGCTGCTCTCGACACAAGGCCAGCATGGCCTTGTTGTCTACGTACAGCACTGGAGGAGAACGAGGCGGCTCTCCAAGGTCAGTCAGCAGGTAGGTGAGCCAGCGAAGCTCCTGTGCAGCCATGGCCCCGGCGTAGATCTCAGCCTCACAACTGGAGCTGAGAACCGAAGACGAACGAGTAGACCGCCACGAGACAGAGCCGGAACCAAGACTGAAGGTGTAACCCTGTGACGACCGCTGCGTAGCCTGGTCGTCAGCCCAAGAAGCGTCCGCGTGGCCTGTAAGGACCACTGGACTCCGCCCTCCAAGCACTAGCCCCATGCCCGACGTACTGCACAGGTAGCGCAATACCCTCTTCGCTGCAGCCATGTGCTCTGGTCGGTGTCTCCCAGGAGCAACATAGCGTGCAAGAATGCTCAGAGGGTATGCAAGGTCAGGTCGAGTGCAGGTCATCAGGTACATGAGGCAGCCAACAAGCTCTGGGTACGGGCCACTCGACTCTACGGACTCATCCGAAGGCAGAGCTGAGAGCGAGTGGCGAGTAGACAGAGGAGTGGCCTGAGGCGAGGAGTACGTGAAGCCGAAGCGCTGAAGGACCTGCTGCACCATGTGTGACTGAGTCAAGGTGATGGTGCGGCGTGCTCTGTCCCGAGTGATCTGCAAGCCAAGGTAGCTGCGCAGTTCACCCAGGTCTGTGCACGTGTGTCTCTTCAGCAGCTCGGACTTCACGTAGGCGAGTCCAGCAGTGTCCGCTGTGTCAAAGACCAAGTCGTCGACGTACACGAGGATGTAGAACGGCGGCAGTGAAGTGTCGGTGCGCAGAAACAGCGACGGGTCAGCAGTAGACGGAGCAAACCCAAGAGCCGCAAGCGTAGTCCTCAGTGTGTCGTGCCACTCACGCGGTGCCTGGCGGAGACCGTAGACTGGCCGTCGGAGGCTCCACTGGGTGCCAGGAGGGAAAGTCCCAGTGAAGCCAGGTGGACGGCGCAGCCAGATCTCCTCGTGCAGGCTACCCTGCAGGAACGCAGTGCTGAAGTCGAGAGAGTGAAGCTCGTAGTCGCGCTGAGCGGCTATGTGCAGCAGCACCCGAAGAGTGGTCATCTTCGGGGTGGGAGAGAAGGTCTGAAAGTAGTCAACTCCCTGCCGCTGACTGAAGCCACGAGCAACGTACCGCGCCTTGAAGACAGGTGGAGAGCCCGGCGGCCGCTTCACCCTGAAGATCCACATGCCACTGACGATGTTCGCCCCAGGAGGGGGAACTGCGTCAACGTAGGTGCCTGTGGACTTCCAGGAAGCCATCTCTGCATCCATAGCTGCCTGCCACTGAGAGGAGTAGGGACCCTCTACAGCCTCCGCGTAAGAACGCGGAGTCGGGATGTCTAGTGCATCCGGGTCTCCCTCAGGGGCAAGCAGTACAGACGCGAGATGAGGTGAAGCAGCCGCTAGACACTGTAACTCCTCCTGCCTGTCCTCTAGGACGTCCGTGCCAAGAGCACACTCACCCCCGACGGACGGAGGACAGACAGACGCAGACTCAGCAACAAGACTAGCAGCGTAGTCGAGACGACAGCGAGCAGCAAAGTCAACGAGCTCAGCGACTAGAGCAGACGCAGCAGTGGACGTAAAAGAGGGGTCAGTGACGACAGTAGCAAGAATACGCGTGACAGTAGGACTGGCAGCGCGAAGAGAGTCCGACTCAGGGTCGGCAAGCGCAGGAAGAGAGGACTCAGGAGGAGAAGGCAAAGGGGCACGCAGAGGAGCAGTGGACGGACGCAAAGACATCCGGTGCGTGCCAGGGACAGGAGGAGGACGCTGACGCGAACCGCGACCACTAGCGCGAGCAGCACGAACAGGCGACGCGGGACGAGACGCAGGCTCACGACACTCAGCAAGACCTCCAGTAGGACCAGTGTAAGGAGAGGGAGCAGGCAGAGGAGAGGAAGGCTCCAACAGTGACTGCGACTGGACAGGCTGTGGACACTCTACCGAAGGAGAAAGACTAAGAACCTGCTGTAGGAGCGGAACGAAGTACGGCCGAGGCCGCGCGGCAGCTCCAGACTCAGCAGGGACAGCACCAGCACCCTCAGCGACAGCACCAGCGCCAACAACACCTCCAGCGGCAGGACCTCCAGCAGCACCAGCAGCAGAACCACCGCCAGGACAGACAGCAGTAGTCTCAGCACCAACACCCTCAGCAGCTCCAGCTCCAGTAGGACCCGCAGGCCCAGCAGCTCCGGGACCGGCAGCACCAGCACCCTCGACGGTCGACGAAGCTCCAGCTCCAGCAGCACTCCTCCAGCGGCGAGCAAACCACTCGCGCAGCTCCTGTGGAGAGAGGGGCTCCCGGCGAGACGCAGCAGCAGGAGAAACCCCAGGCTCGGCAGCTCCAGACTCAGCACCCCCAGGCACAGCAGCTCCAGACGTAGCACCCCCAGGCTCAGCAGCTCCAGACTCAGCACCTCCAGGCTCAGCAGCTCCAGACTCAGCACCCCCAGACTCAGTAGCTCCAGCTCCAGTAGGACCCGCGGGCCCAGCAGCTCCGAGACCGACAGCACCAGCACCCTCAGCAGGCGAAGAAGCTCCAGCTCCAGCAGCACGCCTCCAGCGGCGAGCAAACCACTCGCGCAGCTCCTGTGGAGAGAGCGGCTCCCGCCGAGACTGAAGAACTGGAGAGCCCCCAGGTCCAGCAGGCGCAGGCTCCGCACCTCCAGGCCCAGCACCCCCAGGCTCAGCAGCTCCTGACGTAGCACCCTCCGGCTCAGCACCCCCAGACCCAGCACCCCCCGGCCTCGCACCCCCAGGCTCAGCACCCCCAGCAGCAGCACCCCCAGGCTCAGCACCCGCAGCAGGACCAGACTCAGCAGCAACCTCGACTGGCCCGACCGTGTCTACCTGGGACACACCTGAAGGGGCAGGAACCTGAGGGGGGAGGGGGTCTACCGGGGGGGGAACTGGTACCAGGAAGTCCGGTGGGGGGGGGAGGGAAGGAGTACGGTAGGGGAAGAGGCGGTAGAAGGGGACTAACTCGTCGAACGTGACGTCCTGGGAGGACAAAACACGACGAGAGGAGGGGTGGTAGAACTGCCACCCTGGAGCGTCAGGGGGGAAGCCAAGGAAGACACAGGGAGCAGCACGGGGGGACAGCTTGTCCGCAGACAAGTCGCGGACAAACGCCCGAGATCCCCAGACACGGAACGCAGACGCATCGCCGACCTTCCCCGTCCACAGTAACACTGGGGACATCGCGGGCCGAGAGACCCTGGGGTGAAGGTTGAGCTGATGCGCCGCGTACCGAACCGCAAACGGCCACAGAAAGTGGGGGGCAGCCGCATGCATCATGGACGTACGAGCGACATCCATGACCATGCCAATGCGGCGCTCAGCAATCCCATTTTGCTGTGGAGAGTCCGGAAGCGTAAAGGTCTGGCGGATCCCCTGTGCACGACAGTAGGCTCGCAGAAGGCGAGAGGAGAACTCCCCACCGCGGTCAGAGTGCAGACGCAGAACAGGAAAGTCCGAGCCGAAGCTCCTCCTGAGCTGGAGACGAGCCTCGCGGATCGAGTCGATCAGCACCTCAGTGACAGCACCCTTGCTGCGCAAGGGGAAGACTGAGGTGTAACGCGAGTAGTCGTCAACCACCAACAGGAAGTAGCGCTCGTGACCCTGCCCACGGACGGGGGCCGGGCCCCACACGTCCATGTGAAGCGTCTGCAGAGGAGCCTCTGTCGGGGGAAACTGGGAGGAGTGAGGAGCAGCCCTGAGGCGCCCCTCGACACAGGGGACACAGGAAGGTCCTGGTCCCGAAGGAAGGGGAGGGAGAGACTGGGGAAAACCAGAGACAAGGACACGGGAAGCCATGCCCCGAAGACGGGGCAAGGAGGGGTGGCCTAGACGGTGGTGCCACAGAAGAGTCTCGTGAGACAGGAGGCGACACGAACAGGGGGCAGACTCAGGACTAGACCTGGACGCAGCAGCAAACACCTGACCCGACGCTGCTACCTGACCGGACGCGGGGACAGGAGGAGACTCAGTGGTCAGGGTGTAGAGGCTCGACCCCGGCCGACGCGAGAACGTGGCCAGGTGCCGGCCTGTGCGTGCGTCCGTGCAGTGGGTCACCCGCTGACTCGCAGGAGTGAACTGGTGAACCCCCGCATCCTGTAGGTCTGCACCACTCACCAAGTTCGTCGAGAACGAGGGGAGGTACAGGCCAGACAGGGTGCCCGAGGGGGCAGCCGGACACGGGAGGACAGTGGAAAAGTAAGCGAGGACAGGACCCCCAGAGGGGTCAGCCAGGGAGACTGCAACCGGCCGACCAAGCGGCGTGAGTGTGGTGCGGTCCCGAAAGAAGGAGCGAGAAGCCCCAGAGTCAAGTGTAAAGGTGAGGGAGGCCGAAGCCAACGCGGTACCTGAGAGCGCAGCCTCACCCGCACCTGAGGAAGCAGACTCACTAGCACCTAGAGCAGCAGCCGCACCTGTACCTTGAGCAGGAGACTCACGAGCACCCAGAGCAGCAGCCTCACCAGTAGCTAGAGCAGCAGGTCCTATACGTGGGTCAGGCGGGACGCACAGGTGACCGGCACGGTCAGCACTAGTAGGCAATGCATACATGGCAGTGAGAATAGCATCATAGTCAAGAGCATATATATCGACCCTCTGCCTAAGCAACTCCACCCAGTCGGGTAGCTCAGCCTCGTCGCCAAACACGGTACGCCAGGCGTCGCTCAGACGGGCGAAGCAGCGGGACGGTGTATGACTACGTGTCCCACAAGGCTGACCAGTCCGAGTACCAGTGCGTATCACGTAAGAGCAGCGAACAGCACTGAGAGACCCTCCACTCTGAGCGTACCACTCACGAAGCTGGCGAGGCGTGAGAGACACGCGAGAGGGTCGCGGGAGTTGCATCTGGCCGCCACCACGAGTAGAAGCAGCAGGAGTGGTAGTAGGAGTAGCGCCGCCACCCCTACAGCCCCAACCAGCGTACCACTCACGCAGCTGCTGGGGCGTGAGGGACTCACGCAGGCGTCGCTGGGGCTGCATCTGGCTCCGCAAGTAGAAGCAGGAGCAGGACTAGCAGCAGGAAGGCACGCAGCCAGGCAAGCCAAAAGGCAGGCAGGCAGGCGAGCAGGCGACGCGCAGCGTGCTAGCAGGGCAAGAGCTCACCAGTGGTGGGAAGAGTAGGCTCGGCGACTCAGCGGCTCGGCAGCTCGGCGGCTCGGCGGCTCGGGCGACTCGGGCGGCTCGGCGGCAAGGCGGCTCGACAACAACTGCAGCTCAGGAGCTCGGTGACTCGGCGACTCGGCGGAAGGGCGGCTCGGCAGCAACTGCAGCTCAGCAGCTCAGCGACCCGGCGGCTCGGCGGCAGGGCGGCTCGGCTGCTGGGCGGCTCGGGTGCAGGGCGGCTCGGCGGTGGGGCGGCTCGGCTGCTGCAGGTGAGCGGCTCAGCTGCTGCAGTGGGAGATGAAGGAGGAGGAGAAGCAGGGGAGGCCACACACCTGCCACCCCTCTGCTGGCCTCTCCCGTCGCCTGTCGAGGCGACCTGAGGGGGCCGCGACGGGCGACGACGGAGCCGCGACGGGCGACGGGAAAAGGGGGGGGGGGTGGTGGGGGCCGGTAGGTGCAGCGGCGGGGCCAGCAGGTGCAGTTGCGGGGCCGGTAGAAGGGGACGGCAGGAGCCGTCAGGAGGGGACGGCAGGAGCCGTCAGGAGGGGACGGCGGGGCCGTCAGGAAGGGACGGCGGGGCCGTCACGAAGGGACGGCGGGGCCGTCAGGAGGCGACCGGGCCGCGAAGGGGCGGCTGGGCCGGGATGGGGCGGGGCCGCGACGGAGGCAGGCGGCGGGGCCGCGTAAGGGCCTGGGCGGGGCCGCGACAGAGCCGTGGCGGGGCCGCGTGAGAGCAGGCGGCGGGGCCGAGTAAGGGCCTGGGCGGGGCCGCGACAAAGCCGTCGGCGGGGCCGCGTGAAAGTCGGGGCGGGGCCGCGTAGAAGCCGGGGCGGGGCCGCGCGAGAGCAGGCGGCGGGGTCGCGAAGGAGTCGGGGCGGGGCCGCGTGAGAGCAGGCGGCGGGGCCGCGTAAAGGCCGGGGCGGGGCCGCGACAGAGCCGGCGGCGGGGCCGCGTGAAAGCCGGCGACGGGGCCGCGTAAGGGCCGGCGGCGGGGCCGCGTCAGTGAAGGCGGCGGGGCCGCAGGGGAAATGGCGACCCGAGGGGTCGCTAAAAAAAAATCGCGCCTCGGGGGGCGCTTCGGTGGGCAAAAAAAAAACGGTCCTTAGAAGGATCCGCTCTATACCATGTGATAATAAGCAAACATGAATGAAATGACTAGGTCAGGGTTGGGTACAAATACAACCCTAGAAAGCTGTACCCCATATGTGCTACCCCACTATAGCCTACAAACATGCATCAGCTATAGTAATCTGACACCATCGAGCCCGCATACGTTCGCTGTTAACCACGTGACTCGATTGCTTTCATAAGATATTTTGATCCTCTTCACAGTACCATCAACCCTTATTGACCACCATTATCCATTCATAATAACTATCAATTTTCCGCAAATTATCTACGCGGTAACTATCAACTGTCCGCACTATCCACTCTGAGGTACGATTCAGCAAATCCATCATCGCTTAGGCTATTTCTTTATGTGAATATAAAGAAATGTATAAATAATGACTCATCATGCCTTTTGTGAAATTATTAGAAAGACAGAATACATTTGGATTACATAAATTGCATATAAAAAATCCACAATAATATATATTTCTATATCACTGAAATATTTTCTACACAACCACAAACAATCTATATTATGAAATTTTTTACCATTCTCCGTGATTTTTTGTATGTCATAGGAGTGCTGTTTTCCCTAGAATATGTTATTTGTGATTGTACATACAAAAGTTTACTGATGTAGGATTACATACTATTGTGGGTCCTTGATGAGCATGCGATGTATCCTTGATTATTATACCTGCTATTAATTAGAAGGGCACGAGGAAATATTTACGTTCACTTCAAATAAAAGAGATTTCTCTAGCCTAAACATTGTTTTTTACCGACTCGTACCTCATGTATACGGTATACTATGTGGTGGAAATGTAGGGGTACCAGGTAGAGAATTTGCGGAGTGTTGATGGTTACCATGGATAATGGTGACCATGGAGGGGTGATGGGTACCATGAAGGGGATAGAAATATTTGTTGTGTACCATCGAGCCAAGTGGCTGACTGAGAACTTCAGCGGGCTCGATGAGCCATTAGATACATGCTCTTGAACACTTGATGGGAACGAACCAAGTTGGTTTTGGCGCACTTGAACACTTGTGTGTAAAACGAACAAACTCAACTTGAAACAGATGCAAAATGAACGAGAGAGGGAGTCCCTTCGCTGATTGAGGTGCCAAGCAAACAGTATCGAGACGAGCCTCCAAGCCTTCGGTTCGGAGTGGGGGGAAGAGCGCAGGCGAGGAATCGGAGGAAGAGTCTGTGGGGGAAGGGTGGGGGGGAGGCGATGGTGTGATTTTTCCTGTCAACGGTGCAAACGAAGTCCCGAACCGAACCGTTCCATGAGTCGAGTCAAAAATATGGGCACTCGATTCCAAGCTGTAGAAGTGGAGGCTCGGAAGGGAAACGACAGCATCAGCTTGACACTAGCACAGAATGCGCTTGGTGCAGTCCAACTGTACAGTTCAAGGTTTCATATCACAACCAATCATGTACATCAGTAGACCTCCATGATTCAGACCGTAACATGGTAACGAGAAAAACCTCTCTCGCACTGACGCTTCGGAATAGTCCGTTTGTCACCGACGAAACCAGCACCGCATTGTAACGCTGCTCTTTCCACCGCGTCGTGCGTGCTTTCGCATGGTTGGGTGTGGGGCTTCCTCTCAGGGTTGGAACGCGTGACTGATGGGGGATGAGCTGTGCATCATTGGTATAATCGTGGTGGACAGATCGCACGCGGGGGAAGCGCTGACCCAACGTTTACAACCAAACTAGCTTCCTCACAGCACCGCTCTGTGATCTTCCTCGATCTGCCAGCCATTTCGTCGCGCTTCGCACGCCCATGAAAACCTGAAGCGTCACGTCTCTATGTCATCTTCGTCGTCGCATATCTTATCATTCACGTGTTAGACTTGTCGGCCCGCCGCTTTCCCCGCCAGAACATGCCACCGCTTGCTGACGGACTAGCGTCTGCTCACCCGGATAGTTTGAGAAATCCATTCCACCAAAACGAGCGCACATATGGCGATGCGACACGGAGCATAAGTGAGTCGCCGCAGAAAGCGCGCCCGGGCAACGAAGGAATCGGCGGAGTGTGCATGGCGGAGGAAGGGAACGCCCGTTGGGCGCGGATGATGGTGCGCTGCCCCATATGGGCACACACAACCCCCCCGACGGGGAGTGTAGGGAACACTGTAACAGGGCAGGAAGCACGCCATATCAATAGACTCGCTGGTGTCGGCCCAAGTGGCCTTGACTCGCGTTCAGCAACTACCACACCCGCTTCTCACGCTGCCCCGTCACGGATCGCGGCGCCAGCAGGCGGCAATGGTGGTTGCTTGCCCTTGGCTGCGTCGGTCACGCCCTCTCCCCCTGGCCACCTTCCGTCAGAGGGCTCGTCCTCTTTCCCTCGTATGCCTGCTCCTGCGGCGTCAGCCACTGAAGCTGCTTGCGCTGAGCAGGCGCAAGGCGCAGTAGCACATGGCGACGTTGCCGCCCAGTCGAGCGCAGGTGAAGCGGCAAGGGGGAAGGCGACGGCCCTTCCACTTGCCGCCGCAGGCGGGCTTGCTGTGGTGCCGCCGCGTGCGGACAATGTGGGCGCTCGGCTCGTCTCCCCCACCGCCCCACACCCAGCAGTGCAGCATCAGTCTTCACCACCCCAACACGCGGCCCTACCACCACCACCAGCATCGCCGTCGCTGTTGTCGCCGTCGCTGCCTGGCGACAGGCTGGGCGACAGGAACGCGTTAGATCAAGCGGCTATTCCTCTGCTCGACGTGGCGGCCGCGCAGAACAGGAAGGCCCAGGAAATTGCCGCCGCGGTCACGCCAGGCGCTTCGGTCTCCGTTGCGGCCCGCGCGCGTGGCGGGTTGTGGAGTCCGCTGGGCAGTCCCGCGGGCATTAGCCCGCACGCGCGCCTGTCCAGCAGCATCGCGTCGCAAGCGGGCTACATGCCGAGTCCTGATTGGTCCGCGGGGTATCTCACTCCCATGATGCCTAGCCCCGACCCCCGCGCTGCCTTCCACCATCGTCCCCCTCAGGGCGCGCAGCCCTGCGCGATCGGCGCGTGGACAGCGGGCGGCGCGCATCCGTCGAGCGCGGGGAGCGCAACGAGCAGCAGGGGCGGGAGTCAGTGGGATGACGCGGTGGCGCGCAAACGATCCGCGTCGTCGGGGGGAATGGTGTGGGCGGAGGAGCTGGAGGCGGCCGTGAGCGGCGCAAGTGGCGGGGAGGGGCAGCGGATAGCGGACGCCGTCGCAGCGCTGAGGGGAGCTATGGAGGCGGAGGCGGCGCGCAGGCAGGGGGCGTTGAGTGGTAAAGCTGATGAGACGGGGGGACGCCAGGACGGGAACGAGGAGCAGAGCGAGGTGAAGAGGGGAGGGGAAGACGGGGATGGGGAAGGAGAGGGGAGAGAGTTGAGCGGAGGTGTTGCAGCAGCGGAGGGGAGCAGCACTTGCTACGGGGAGATTGGTGGGCTGGGGCCTGGGCGGGATCATGGCATGGAGCACAGCGAGAGGGGTGTGAGCTGTGAAGTGGGCGCACTGGGTAACGAGCGCAGAGAAGAGTCACAGGGTGGTGAGGCGCAGATGCGGGATGGAGGGCAAGAAGGGGCGAAGGACAGGCCCGATGATCTGGTGAGGGAAGCGGGTGGGTTGGGAGCGGCGGGAGGTGGGGCAAGTGCGGAGCAGAGTGGGGGAGTGCAGGAGCATCTGGGCGTGGTGAGGGAGGTGTCACGCGAGTCATCGAGCGCGCGCACTATGCTGGCAGACGCAGGCGTGGCGGAGCTGCTGCTGCAGCTGCTGGATGACCGAGTGTACCCGGCACACGTGGTGAGCACGGCGTGCCTCATCACCCTCAACCTCGCTCTGGAGCCCTCCCTGAAGCGCAGGCTGGGGGGCGAGGGAGCCGTGGCGCAGCTGCTGCAGCTGCTGCAGTCGCGCGAGGAGGGGGTGAGTGACGCAGCGGTGGCGGCAGTGAGCAGCCTGCTGGCGGAGGAGGGCAACCGCAGGGTGGCAGCAGGGATGGGCGCCACGGGGCTGCTAGCGGAGGTCGTAAGGGAGGAGAGGAAGGCGCCGCGTGCGCGCAAGGATGCGCTGATCGGCCTCTTCAACCTGAGCATCGACCCGCACTCACGCGAGGCTGTGCTGCTCAGGCACGACCTTGTCCCGTGCGTGCTCACACTCCTGTCGGACCCTGACTGCAGCCCTGCACATATGCCGGCAGCTGCGCTGCTGTCTGTGATGGTGCGCATGCCTGCAGTGTGCCGTGTGGTGGAGGGCAACGATGGAGTGCCGGTGCTGGTGCAAGCGCTGGAGGACGGTGAAACAGCAATGCAGGGCCACGTGGTGGCAGTGCTATTGCAGCTCGCACTCACCATCACCGCCACACGGCAGAGAATTTTCCAGGAAGGCATCATCCCCTCCCTTGTTGTGCTTGCTGAGGGGTCGACGGGCCGCACTCGAGACAAAGTGAGTGCAATCTGGGCTTTTACTCTACTCTCCTGAGTTGTGCTTCACATACATTTGCAAACCTAGTGTCTGAAGTTGCACGCTCCTTCCAATAATTTCCCGCCCTCTCAACCAACCACCCTGAGCAGGCAATGAAGCTGCTGGCCCTTCTGCGTGCATGCGAGCAACAGTCACGGCCATAGCTACTGCCTGGGCACAATCAGTTTTGTGGCAACACATGTCTGAGTTGGTAACCTGTGCATCTGCGGCACCTATGGCATGGGCCTAGTGCTGACCTGACCCACACGCAGACTGACGATAGACACCACCTTCGGTGCAGGTATAGTATAAACTCTGAGCCATGGAATCCTGGTAGGCTAGGATGCACTCCATGCCACATGAATGTATGCGTGTGCAAGGAGAAGAGGTTAGAATAGAAAGTGCCAGTAGAGCTGGCATGCTTGTGAAGTCAATAGTTGTACAAAATGGATTTGCAATTTTAGTCAGTCATGTGAACCCATGTCTGTGCATTTGTAAGGGTTCTGCAAAAGAAGTAGAAGATCGTTTAAATACAGTTTCATCCTACCGTACCATATTCCATTCAGCAAGTAGAATATCTGAACTGGCAAATCATATCATTTTCTTGCCTCGTTGTACCGTTGTGGGTCCATGCCGGATCTCCACGTGGCGGAGATTCAGGCTCCGCTTTAGATGCCACGTATACTTATTCAGCCACCTCATTTCCAGTGCCATGGGTGGAGCGAGGTTACAACCTCCAAGAGCAGGGGAGAGGCAGACTGGCAAGTGGTAACCCTGAGATTCACACCGATAGTCCGTTCTGCCTCAAGAACGTGGCTCAAACCACCAACCAGCATCCACATGCGCCACGGATGATCGCCAGCTCAGCCTGGCGACATCCAGATTCATTTCGTCTTCTCCCCCTGCCAAGACCTTGGAGTCGTCGCGCGGTGGTGAGGGTGAGGGGGAGAATTCGAGGCAAGGAAATCTTCCCCTGGCATGACAGACAGGCTGAAGTTGCTCACGATACTCCATAACTTCCTGCAGGTCTGCGACATATTCGCTCCCCTGCTTCGTTGCCCTGTCAACCCGAACACACAAGGCTCGCGCCATGGCAACTCTGACCAGTTCAGTTGTTCTCCACAGCGCGCCATGCGCTAGAGTGCCTTCCGTCGCGGCGCAACCCTCTCTGAAGTCGGCCTGCTCTTTCTTGCCATCCAGAACTAGCCTCGTCTCCTTTTCCACACAAGCACAGAAATGCCAATCTGTGTCGACGCGAACCACGAGGTTTCAAGTTCGGGCAGCAGTTGCGGAGATCACGGAGAGCGAATTCACGGCGAAGGTCCTCGAGGCAGATTCTCCAGTGCTGGTTGATTTCTGCGCTAAGTGGTGCGGCCCGTGCCGACTGATCGCGCCTGTCATGGAGTGGGCCGCCAAGGTACGCCCTCTCTCCTCCGCTCCAACTGGGCTGAATGCGTCGTTTAGGCACGCGAGGCTGCTTGCCGTGTGGATATCCAGGTCGTATGCATTCTGATTTCGTATAAAGCAACATCTTCAAGAACGCACTGTTTGAAGTCCAAGCGAAATGAGCACTGCATGCGTCAGTACTCGTCCGCGCAGCATTGCCGTATGGCTCGTCTACCCAGGAAGGGGTCGCTCTCGATGCCGCAGCTTAGTTGGCACTTGTATTGTTGCCAGGTTGACGGAAGCTACCTCCCTTTCGCGCGTCTACTTGTTTTATTATTCTCCATGCCGCTTCCTCTTACGCCCCCTCCTAGCACCACGCTTGTCGACATCTATCCCACTAGCTTCGTCGGTACTCTCTGCGACACCCTTCCCCACCTCCCCACTCCCCCTCACTCCTGTTTCCCTGCCCTGCCTCTGCGCGCCTATCCCAGGAGTACGAGGGTCGGATGCAGGTGTACAAGATCGACGTGGACGCGTGTCCGAAGCTGGTGGAGAAGTACAAGGTGTACGGGCTGCCGTCTGTCGTCATCTTCGAGAAGGGCCAGGTGGTTCCCGGCGGACACATTGAAGGCGCGCTCACGTCCGCCAAGCTCAAGGGCATCCTCGCATCCACGGTGCCCGCGCTCGCGTGACGCGCGCCGCGCGAGGCCTAGAACTCCCAAGGTGGTTGCTGGGCTGCAACTCGCCCTCCATCAATATCGATTCGTTCGACTTGTTTTATTGTGTTTCTGTGTTTATTTTCTTATTCTGTAATTTTCTTCAACTCCGTTTGCGTTTCAACTAGTATACGCTGCTGATGTGCAAACATGCAATAAACTGGCAAGAGCTTACTGTTTCGAAGGCTGGCACCTGCTTCCTGAGACACAAAAGCTCCGGTGATGCAGTTTGTTGGTACTATAGTCCCATTTCTGATTGGTGATTGATGTGATTTCTCATGCCAACACCCGCTGCAATTGTTATGAATGAACTTGCAGAGTGAGCAGAATGGTTGAATTACTGCATGACGAGAATGGTTGAATACTGCATGACGATACTAGGTAAGTAGCGAGCCTAAATAGGGGAAAGCTAGCTAGGCTAAGAGGTTGGGGGAGGGAGGCTCGGTGATGGTTGAGATTGGTGTGGAAGCGACTCGGGAGTGGTTCGGTGCAACGAAATAGGCTGAACAATTTCGTCGCGTGACCCTCTAGATAACCTCACCAACGGGTGCCTCAGTAAGGATTTGTAAATCCTTACAGCAATGGCCCCAACACAACAACTTGACACTCACACTTGCCGCAACTGCAGTCGTCTGTTGTCACAAGCACAGTCAACACAGTCCACCCATACGTCACCTCTCCACACTACAAGTAACTCAGCCAAATTGACATTGTACCCTAAATAGAGACACTACAAATTGTGGCTTTCACCCAAACAATGGGGCACTGGTGACCTACCCTACCAAATGCGAGTAGCTACACTGGGACATGAAATGCCGTAGCTCAATGCTAAGTGTACACATGATGCTTCCACCACTACCTTTTCAAGCCATCGCCTCTACCACTTTCAGCAGTGTCTTCATATACCTGAACTCTAACTTCCCTTCCCACCTGCCTGTGCCAGCATCTTCTTGACAGTCTCTATCTCCGCCAACAAGGACTCCACATCCCCTCGCATGCCTCTCAACTCCTCCCCACCCGTCTCTGCCGCATCCAGCTGCGCCTTAAGCTGGGCGGCCAGGGAGTGCATGCGGGAGGTGGCCTGCAGCACTTGCTGCTCACGCGCTGCCACGTGTGCCGCGGCATCGGCTGTCAGGTTGTCAGTGGCTACCTCCTGGACCGCCTGTGCCAGCGACGCCAGCGACTCGTCTCCACTCACCAGCCGCTTGCCTGGAACACAACGCAGGGGAGGGACGAGCAGCACACGGAAAGCAAAGAGCAGCACCATTCGCAGAGCGAATGGAACGAAAGATGCAAAGATGAATGGCAAGATGGGGAAGCGAAGAAGACCGCCGCAGAAGGATGAGATGAGAGAATGGTTGTTACAGAGGGAGTGAGAGTTGCAAGGCCAAGGCAGGAGGCAGAAGAGGAGAAAAGCCAGGGGGGTGAGTCGAAGAAGAGATGGCGGACCGAAGTGGACGAGCTGGTCGATGGTGGCCTGCGTGACGATGCTGCTGCCACGCTCCCTGAGCAGCATGAGCCCGCCCACGGCAATGCGACTGGCGGCACTGAGCTCCATCTTGCACACGTCCAGCAGGTGCTGCAGGTCCTCCTTGGTCGCCTCCACTGTCACCTGCCTCACCACACGCACAGAGACGGGGGGAGCCACACGGTTGGTTGTGCCACACAAGCCCATGCAGTCATGCTGTGGTGTGCTCATGCGGAGAGGGTAGGAGGGGGTAGGAGGGGGTAGGAGGGAGCACAAGGCATGGCGTGTGGCATGCGTGCAGCAAGGAGTGGGGAGGCACTGACCGGTTCCTGCACGGCCATCTGCACGCTCCTCACCACCCACGCCTCCCCCGCCTCACTGCCCGCCCCCGCCGCTCCACTGCTGCCAACACCCAATGCGCTGGCAGATGCAGTGTCGGGTGCAGCGGGCATGGACGCGAGGCGCAGCTCCAGATCCAGCCCACTGCGCGCCGATGACCCTAGAGGGCCTCCCGCTGCTGCTGCTGCACCTGGTGCTGCAGGCGCTCCAAGGGACGTGTGGTGCGGCAGGGGTGCGTCTGAGGCGGAGCGAGAGATGGGGCGCGAGGAGGGCGAGGCGGGGTGTGTGGAGAGCTCGAGGGAGGAGTCGGAGGCGGACACAGACACAGCAGAGGGGCGCACGGACGGCGAGCAGACTGACGCTTCCGAGGCGTCGAATATGCGCGGCTTGAACGCCTGAATGCCCTCCACTCGGATCTGCCACGGGCGCAGGCAGCACAGGGGAATGTGGAGGGGGTGTTGAGCGGAGCATTGCAAAGGTATATGCAAGGAGGCGTGCAGCAATAGTGCGCTGTTGGAGCAGCAGGTTGGTTTGTGAGAGTGGTGAAGGATCAGGCGGCAGCAGAGGAGTACCAGGATGTTGGCCACGGGGCTGCTGCCGGGAGCAGGCGGGGGGCGGTGCGTGGTGCCGGTGCGGCGGTGCGCATCGTTCAAGGGGTTGCTGTGCGCGGACACGCGGAACATGCGGAATGTGGAGTGCCATGACAGGTCCTCGCGGCGCTGCACGGCGTGCGCTGTGGTGGAGGGCAGAGCCACGAAGGCCTTGTGGGCGCCCTCGAGGGCGAAGAGCCAGTCCAGCAGCTGCACGTCCACGTCCATCTCCTGCGGTAGCGCCACCTCCCATGCCGCCGCCGCTGCTGCCGGGTCCGCTGGCGGAGCTGCTGCATGGACGAGGGGAGTTGACATGGTAGAAGCCGTGTAAGAAGGAGATGTGTGTGGGAAGAGGCGGGGAAATTGGGGATTTGTGGGGTGGGAAGTGGGGTGGGAGGCATAGTGGGGCAGCGAGCATGACATGGTGGGTGTGTGAGTACGGGTGGCGTAATGAGGGCAGAAGCTGCGCAGGGTAGCAGTGGCACAGAGCAAGGGGCGGGACACACCTGGCTCGTTGGTGCTGGAGGCGAGGAGGAAGCGCAGGGCCTCGCTGTGTTGGAGCACGTCCAGCAGGTGCACGATGTGCGCCCCCGGGCCCCCCGTGGTGCCGTCCAGCACACCAAAGCGGCGCAGCAGCGCCTCGTTGTAGCTCCACCCGCCGCTCAGCCGCACCCCGCCCACCTTGGCCTCCACCGTGAGCGAGTGCGACGAGGCATCGTTGCTGTCGTATGGCAGCACATGCAGCACCGACAGGTGCAGGAACGGCAGCGCGGACGCGGAGGCGGAGGGTGAGCGCGTGAGGGCGAAGCCTGCGGCGGAGGAGGCGTCGGGTGCGCTCATGGTGCCAGTGCGCGCCAGGGCGTCCATGTCACTGTCCCCGTCGCCCGACCACAGCACCGCCCGCAAGCGCGGGGGGGCAGCACTGCTGCCGGGTGACTGCAGCCCTGATGCAGCAGCAGCTGCTGCCCCATCTGCAGTCTCTTCTGTCTCCACGCACTCCACGCGAATGCTCTGCCACGTGATGGTGGATGACGTGGCAGCAGCGCCACCCAGCGACTGGTGTGTCACCTTCGTGCTCATGCCGCGCCCCACCAGCTGCGACAGCACCGCACCCTCGTCACCAGCGCTGCTGTCGCCTGTGTGGCCTGATTCCAGCATGCGCAGGTTGAGAGCGTCCACTGCCAGCGACACCGCACTGTCCCCCGGGGCCAGTGCAACCAGCTCTGACAGCGCTGACGCCGTTCCCCCCCCTGCACCGCTGCCACCGCTGCTGCTGTTCTTGGCAGGTTGAGATGCGGAGGCAGTTGGGGTCGTGGCGGAGGCGGCATCGACGAGAGCAGAGAGGCCCTTGGAGGGGTCGGTGACGCGCTGGTTGCCCTTGCCCACCTTGACGAGCGCACGGCTGACCCGCGTGAGGTAGTCCGCCATGCGCAGCACAAACAGCAGCTGCACCCGCGACGTGTTGCACGTCACCTCCTGGCTCGCCACGCCCAGCCGAAACGTGCCGCCCGGGGGAGGCATGCGCGCGATGGGCTTGCCGTCGTGCGAGAGCATGGCCATCTCGAGGCGCGGGTCCTTGATGCACACACACTGCAGCTGCTGTGATGCCGCCGCTGCCAGGCGCGACTGCCCCTCGAATGACACCGGTGATGATGCCCATGCATCATCGTCATCCCCTCCACCCCCCCCTCGCATGCTCCCTCTCCCCCACCCTGTACTGCTGTCGTCACCCCCCTGGCCGTCCCCCACGTCGAGGGAGACAGAGAGCAGGTCGGCCCACACGGCGAGGCGCATCTGCCCCGCGTCCACGGGCTGCCCCGGCCACAGAGCAAAGCACGCGGCGTCTCGCTCGACGTCGAGCAGGTCAAAGGGCATGAACGAGTCCAGCATGGCGCTGAACCCCCCCACCTGCACGCGCGCCCCCGTGAACCGCGCCTCCTCCCCCGCCCCCCCTGCCGCCGCTGCTCCCCCCTCCCCTGCCTGGGAGGGCGAGTCGGCGTTGGCGGAAGCGGCAGCGGCGGAGGGAGAGGGCGGGGCGAAGGCGGCGGGGGGCACAGAGAGGGAGAGGTGCAGCCCGTCCAGCATGAAGAGCAGGTAGCGCAGCGCGGGCATGGGGGGCGTGCTGTCCGCCTGCTGTACCATCAACCCATCCGCCACCAGCGATGCTATGCGGAAACACGACTCCTCCTGTAGACTGATCTGTTGTGGGGGTTTGGTGGGGGAGGTGGACAGCAGCAGCAGCAGCAAGACTGGTGTGAGGTTTTCATGGTAGGCAGGTTGTCAATCCAATGGCCTGTGCAGCATACGCTGCCACACACACAAACGAGCACTCAGCCTTAACATCCTTAAGTCTCTTCCCCTCCCTCCCCAACCTAGTCTGTCAGCCCACCACTCCACAACTCCCCCGTCCCCTTTCACTCAGGCATGCTGCAGCAACGGCACCTGCAGGGGGTCGCAGCGAATGACGAGCTGCGAGGCGACGGCGGGGGGCGGAGCGGGGGGGAGGGAGAAGGCGGAGAAGAGGCGGAACATGGAGGGCGGGGGCAGGCAGTGGTCGTCTGTGTCCACGGGGTAGATGCGCGGCCACACGTGCTCGCTGGCGAACGATGGCACGCGCTCCACGTCGCTGCTTGCGTGCTCCTGCACCGGCTGCAGCAGCGCCACTGGCGGGTCCGAATACGTGTCCCTGGGGGTGCACGGGGGTGGGGAGGGGCGGACAAGAAGGCCGGCTAAAGGAAGGTGAGGCGAGAGTTTCTTCGGAGGGTAAAGTCCAGTGAGTGGGCGAGTGGGTGTGTGTACAAGACGGAGCAAGGGTGGGACGAGTGAGTGGGAGAGAAATGCAGGGGTTTGGGCGGAGGTTGCAAGAGAGTTGAGGTTGAGAAACGGGCAGAGGAGAGGGGGAGTGGGGCAGGTGAAGCGGGTGCGTCAGAGGGGAGGGGTGAGTGCGCGGGTGCATGTGAGGGTGTGCAGCACGGCACGGGGCTCACTTGAGGAAGAGCTGGCCCAGGTAGAGGCGCACCATGTTCGCCAACGTCGCACCGTCCGCCTCAGAGGCACTGCCCTGCCGGGGGACATAGGCCATGCACATGTGAGACGCGTTCAGCACTCGTGCATCCAATCCTGTGCGTACGGATGGTGTGGCAGCGCGGTTGATGCAGCAGGCAGGGTGATTTCGAGAGTGGGGGCCGAGTGGAAGGGCGAGAGGGGTGCGAGGCCTCACCTGCACGTATTTGAGTGACTGCAGTATTAGCTCCAGCTGGTAGTCTGATGGCCATGGCACCATGCACGCGTGCACATGCACATGCATACACACATGTAAACACATCCCGTGCATGCACACGAGAGGGTGCGAAGGTGGGTGAGAGGGCATGCAGTGCGGTGGAGGTGGCAATGGAGGCGGTAGTGAGTGGAGAAACCACACTGCTGGCCGGGGCACAAGTCACCGGCTCACCCAGGGCATAGGAGAGTATTCACATGGAGTGAGGGTGCTGAGAAAGTAAGAGTGTGAGAGTGTGTGTGCATTTGAGTGTGTGTGTGTGTGTGTGTGTGTGCAACAGTGTGTGTATGTGTCTATGGAGCGAGTGTGTGATTGCACGTGCGAGTGTGTGAGTGTGTGCGTGTGTGAGTGCGAGCGTGGCAGGGAGCCCACCTTCCTCCTGGATGCGGATGAAGAGGCGTTCCAACGTGAGCGAGATGAGCACTCGCCCTGCTGTCTCGGGTCCCTGCCACGTGCACACAAGCACGGGAGCACGTTGCATTGGCACTTGAGATGCCTTGAGAGCAAGATCATGGAACATCATGGCAGAATGGCGAAACAAGCTATGGAAGAAAGCTCACACCAAGAGAGGAGGAGAGGGTGGAAGAATAAGGAAGAAGGAAGGAGAGGGAGGGATTGGGAGGAAGAGGGGGACGGGGGGCGAGGGAGGGGTGGGCGACTGACGACTTGGCTCATGTCGGTGAGGTCTGATCGCAGCAGACACGCGTACATGCCCGTCATGAACCGCATCAGCGCTCGCAGCCCTGCACTCACACCACACCGCACACAGCACACCCAGCACACGCGGCACACGCAGCACACACAGCAGCACACACGGCACGTAGGGTCAACTGCAAGAAACATGTGGGCATGTGGGCATGTGTGCATGTGTGCATGTGTGCATGTGTGCATGTGGTAGTGGGCATGTGTGCATGTGGGCATGTGGGCATGTGGGCATGTGTGCATGTGTGCATGTGTGCACGTGTGCATGTGGGCATGTGTGCATGTGGGCATGTGTGCATGTGTGCATGTGTGCATGTGTGCATGTGTGCATGTGGGCATGTGGGCATGTGGGCATGTGGGCATGTGGGCATGTGGGCATGTGAGCATGTGGCATATGACATGTGCATGTGGGCAGGGCCTGTGAGGGCATGGAGGGCATGGGGGCATGCCTGGTTCAGTGAGTGCGGGCACGTTGGCCTCTGACAGCTGCATGTCCACCTCCAGTCCCAACGGGTTGTTCAGCTCCGTGCGATGCATCGTCACCTGCTCAAGTGTGCACATGCACACACACATACACACACGCACACACGCACACACACACACACGCACACACGCACACACACACATGCACACACGCACACACACATACACACACGCACACACACACGCACACACGCACACACACATACACACACGCACACACGCACACGCACACACGCACACACGCACACGCGCACACGCACACACGCACACATGCACACGCACAAACGCACACACGCACACACGCACACACACACACACGCACACACGCACACGCACACACGCACACACGCACACGCACACACGCACACGCACACACGCAGACGAATGGGGTTGCATTGAGAGGGCAAGTGACGCGCATGCAGTGAGATGAGGCGGTGGGAGATGCGGGAAGGGCTTGCAGGGCAGACGCAGAGGGGCATGGTGACGCAGGGAAGGCAGCAGAAGGGCAGAGACAACAGAATGCGAAAGGAGAGCGAGGAGGGGGCAGGAAGGGCGCACGTAAGCCCGGCCTCTGATGTTGTCCACGAATCGCTCCCCTCCAAAGAAGGCCCGCTTGGCCCCGTCGCCATCGCGCTCCTGACCCTCCTTGCTGGAGTTGACCTCGAGTGACGCATGGAACATGTCGGGGTGCGGTATGAGGTCTATTGACAACGACTCCCACTCCAACAGCTGCCATGCACACATGCATGCATGCACCCGGGCACACAAGCACCCATGCACCCGTGCGTTCATGCACACATGCATGATTCCATGCATTTATGTGGCACATTTGTTCCCATGCAGCCATGCACACATACACACAGGCACAGTTGAGTGGAGGATTGGCATGAGCCGGAGAGGGATGGGCATGCATGGAGATTGGGGCTTGAAGCAATGGATTGAACAAAGGGGTAGAGTGAGTGAGCGATGTGAGGCGAGACGAGGCGCGGATGGATCAACATGAAGAAAGTGCGGGTGTGGCAAAGGGGGGCATGGAGCAGGGCAGCATGGCATGTTGGGGCCTCACGCGGAAGATGTAGATGCACTTGAGGGAGGCGAAGAAGGTGCGCGTGTCCGCCAGGTTCACCACCTGCCATGCATGCGATGGGTCACCCGGGCACGCATGGCAGCACCGTCACACACACAAAGGGTGGAGGTAAGGAGGACGCATGCAGCTCTGTTAATGTCATGGAATGATCATAATACTTTGACAAATGAGTGGACGAAAAAGTGTGTGGGCAAGTGTGTTAGTCCGTGGCGCACCTGCCAGCGCTCGTTGGTGGTGCAGAGGCGCAGGCCTCGAATGGTGATGCTGGCAATGGGGGGTATCCTGCCATGGCACCATGCCGCACCGCACAGCACAACACACATACTGCCTGTCACGAGACGCACATGCATAGCCATGAGATAGGTGGAGGCATAAACACAAGAATGCACCCGTCCGACCATGCATGCGCAGTACTGACCATGTGGCAGCATCGTGGCCCGACACATCTCTGCCCCCACGCGTCTCAATCATGAGGTTCACCACGTCCACCTCCAACGTCATGCCGTCCGCTATCTGCTCACACGCACAAGCGCGGTGGGATGGAAAAGACGCGCAGGGTTGAGGCAAGAAGAAGGCGCCACGAGTGCACTGGGGAGGTGGAGCAGAGAGAGAGTCGTGCAGGAGGGCTGCTGAGGCTGCTGCCATGAGACAGCACAAGCTAGTGAGCGAGAGAGAGCAGAGAGCTAGGTGGTATGGATTGGACGAGGGGAGAGGCGTGCAGTGATGAATGAGTTATGGGGGATGAAGCTAGGGAATGGTGGAAGAGGTATGGATGGCAGTGAGCCGACCTTGTCCGCGAAGCCATACGATGTGCTCTTCGTTGCTAGTGCACTGCCACCCACATGCACACCCCCTCACACACACCCCACACATGCATACAGACAAACACAGAGACACAAATTCCCAATGAACACAAGTAGATAGATCAATTGCAGCGGCCGTGAACAGGTGGACTGAGGGCATGGTAGGCTAGGCACGGCAGGTGTGGCAACGATGGTGATGCATGCACCAGTCCTGGTGCACAAAGGGACATGTGGCGGACGCACAGCAGAGCAGAGGAACGCGGAAGGGAAGCGAGGGAGGCAGGGAGAGGGAGCGGTGCGAGTGCAGCGGGGGCAAAGCCGAGAGGCACAGACCCCGGGGAGGAAAGCGGGGGCTCATGGGGCGCTGTCTCGCGCAGCACGAGGTCGAGTGTGGAGATGGCGACCACGGTGGGCTCCTTGTTCACCAGCGACAGCGCTGGCAGCTGCGAGCACCCACCCACCGCACACACGGGGGCACGGAGTAAAAGTTGGCGCGGGAGATGCAAGGGATGAGGGACTGAACGCCATGAGTGTATGGTGGCATGATGCACGCCACGTGGCAATTGGGAGCAGGAATTTGTGTGATGAAGGGTGACAAAGTGTGTGCTTGAAAAGGAGGGAATGGTGACGAAAGAAAAGAGTAAGATTTCCAGGAATGGAGGAGTGAGAGAGAGCGAGAGCCCATAAAGAAATGCGCTGGACATGCCACCCATGAGGCATGACAAGTGATATGGCACATGGGCATGGCATGTGGCATGACATGGCAGTACCTTGATCTCCAGCTTGGCCACGTGTGCCTTGGCCACTCGCAGGGTGGACGGCAGGCCGATGATGGAGTGCAGCACATCGCCATTCAGGTCTGCGAGGCATGCATGCACATCCATCCATACCATACCCATGCACAAGCATGCACATCCATCCATACCCATGCACATGCATGCACATCCATCCATACACATGCACATGCATGTACATCCATCCACATCCATCAGCATCTATGCACACATATCCATGTATGTACATGCATGAAAATCCATCCATGCGCGTACAGCACATGCAGGCACACACATGCACAACCATGCCCGCAAATCTTTTCATGCACGTCCATAAAAGCACATCATGCATGGCCATGCATCCGCGGGGAGGAGCACACCTTACCTCCGCCATGCATGTGCTGCGTTTGCGAACATGGCAGTACGAAATGTGAGTGGAATGTGGGAGTGGAATGCGGCAGTGGAATGTGCGAGCGGCTGTGACGACGACGTCTGCCATGACATTGCTGTCAATGCGCCATCACACTTCGCCACACGCCGCCGTCATCTCACTAGAATGAAAGTCCGGTGCGCCATAATCCAGATCGCAACGGTCGAGGCTTGTCGAATCAAAGCCAATATTCCGAGGCGGATTACCTCACCGCTGGCCCAATGCGCTTCTGCGTCGTACAGCTGCGCGCTGCTGCAGGCCGCCGCGGCTTACCGAGGTTGGAGAGCTCCACGGTGCGGCCCTGCAGGCGGAACTGGTCGCGCGTGTACGAGCGCAGGTAATACTTGAGTTTCGACTCCAGCGCCTTCGCCAGAAGGGTCTCCATTTGCGCTCCGCGCTGCGATGCGCGCAGCGCGTAGGAGCTGGAGGCGTGCCGGTGGGGAAGATGGCGTCTTGATAAAGAAAAGGGACAGTGTCTGCAGGTTTCACGGGACGGCCCTAATACTGAGGGTGCTAGATGCTGAGGGTGACGGGGGTTTGTATGGAAGGAATGAAAAGAAATGGTGTGGCTGGCTGGCATTTGGCATGTAGGACCATACTCGCCAAAGAGAATTGCACTTCTAATAGCGACATATGTCTACAGATCAACGAAGCCTGATATACACGAATTGGTTCGGCGTATTTGTTCTCCCCACCAAACTTGCCTCCAACCTCCCCGAGACGGATGGTTACAAGGGAGTGTGGCTGGGCGATCTCGCGAAATTTTCGTCGTCCCTCACTCAACGAGGTGCAAGCCAAACCAGGCTGGAGCCACGACCTGGTATCTCGAGAGCGAAGCGAAAGTGTCGTTATCCAATCAGCGCACGCCGTGGACGTCACTGCTTTCTACAGTACATGGCTGCTGGCCTTCGGGTGCAGCACACCCAGCCTTGTGCCTGCATGATGCATCAGATGCCCGTCGTCGCGTGTGACAGCCGTGCAGTTGGATGCAGCTGCTCATCTCTGCTCCGTTCTCCTCGCACCCACCCATCTCAAGGCAGGCAGAACGTTTTCAAGGGAAACTGGAAGCACCAGATCCAATTCCCCACCACTGGTGACGTGCTGCTTCAACCGAGGCGTTCTTTCTCCAGTGCTCCACCACATACCTGGCCAACGTCGCACAACCGTTTCAGAAATTGTAGCCTCATAGCGTTTTCTTTCTCGCCAATAGACTGCAGCGATTCTGGCCATGGCGCTCGGCTCGGTAGGATGGCGGAGCACGATAGCGCAAGTAGTACTCTCCCTGGTGCTCGCGAGCACCGTATTAGGTCTAGAGGTTTCGGATAGTCAACAACCTCTCGTCTTGCCTCTAAGTTACGGCCAGTTCGCTCCGTCGCAGCGCCTCTCCGGCGTGTCGCCGTTCCGTCGGAAGCTGTCCGAAGCGCGCATGTGGCTGTACGGCAACGTTCTCACGCAAGGGTAGGGCCTCGGGACCAGCTTGAGCCAATTCTTGCGGTGCTCGATATACCTGCACTCTGCCGCAATTCCCGCCGCAATCCACGCTGGTCATGCAGCCAGCGAGCCACTTTTTCGCGCACCGTGCTCATATTTGCCCGCCTCTACCCTAATTTCTCGTCATCCACCTGCGCTTGTTTCCCCCATGGCTTCCCCCGTGTGTCACGCTCGTCATCAGAGCATCGCTGCGTTTGCTTCCGTTTCGATTCTTTCATCCACCGTCCGCGCTTTACTTTTCCTCTCGCGTCGCACTTTTGCTCCTGCTTTTTCCGCCATCCTACGCGCGCTCCCGCCGACCTTTTTCCCCGCACCCATGCCACGCTCCTTGTTCCACCCGCGCGTCCCGCGTGTCTGTCGCTTCTCATCCTCATTCCCTCCCCCCCCCCCCCGTGCGTCCGCGCAGCTACTACTACGCGAACGTGTGGTTCGGCACGCCGCCGCGGCGGTTCGCGCTGATCGTGGACACGGGCAGCACCGTGACGTACGTGCCGTGCGGCTCGTGCAAGCAGTGCGGCAGCCACCACCAGGTCAGTGCCGTTTTGGTTTCGACGATTAGGCGCGAGAGGCGGCGAGGCGCGCGCATGGGATCCATGGTTGCCTGTAAGTCCTGACTCCGTGCGACGTTTTACTGTCCCCCCCCCCCCCCTCCCCTTCTCGCGTCTCTCCGCGCGTGCGTGCTTGGCGCAGGACGCGCCGTTCGTGCCGCGCAAGTCGTCGACGTACGAGCCGGTGGGGTGCAACGCGGACAAGTGTCCCACGTGGGAGTGCGAGAGCGAGTCGGTGTGCTCGTACGAGCGGCACTACGCGGAGAACAGCAGCAGCAGCGGGCTGATCGTGTCGGACATGGTGTGGTTCGGCAACACGTCCAACATCCCGCCCTCGCGCGTGCTCTTCGGCTGCGAGACCAGCGAGACGGGCGACATCTACTCGCAGCAGGCGGACGGCATTCTGGGCATGGGCAGGGGGCCGCTGGGGCTCGTCACGCAGCTGGTGGAGAGCAAGGCGATGCGCGAGGTGTTTTCGCTGTGCTACGGCGGCATGGACGCCAACGGCGGCGCCATGATCATGGGCTTCACGCGCCCACCGCCCGGCATGAAGTTCACCTCGCTCACCCAGGGGTGTGTTCCACCGCTCCCTCGGCAACCCCCGTGCCTCGGAATTCTTTTAGTGGGCTTGTGATGAGCGTTTCTTGCACTCGATTTGATCCCTGCTCTCACACCTGCCACACCCTCCCTTATCTCTGCTTTGTGTGCGTCTGCGGTGGTGTGCGTGATGGTGGGCGAGCAGGCAGGGCACGTACTACAACGTGGAGCTGAGGAGCATCGCGGTGGCGGGTACGCCACTGCCGCTGGACGAGGCGGTGTTCCGATCGGGCTACGGCACCGTGCTCGATAGCGGCACCACCTTCGCCTACCTCCCGCCCACCGCCTTCAACGCCTTCAAGAAAGCGGTGCGCTGCTGCCTTGCCGCCATGCTGCAATGCTGCCCGCGGCCCCACGCCCACGCACTGTGGAGAAGGGTTTTTTGCTCCCTGTCCCTGTCCCTATCGCTGCTGCCTCGCCTTGCTCTTGCTGAAACTAACTAAACTTCTTGCCGCCACACCCGCTGTCGTTTCCCCATGCAAGTGCCCCCTGTCTGCCGTCCCTCCCGTGGCGTTGGTACCGGGTGGGTGCAGATGTCGGAGGGAGTGAACGGGCTGCGCCCCGTGCCCGGGCCTGACGAGGCGTACGAAGATGTGTGCTTCAGTGGCGCCACCGAGTGAGTTTTGTGCTCGCAAATGCGTGTGTGCGAACCAAAGAGCACACGCACACACACCTGCACGGATACGAACATCTCATTTTTTCTCGCGCTACTACACGTACATGTTTGTTACCAGCTCACACTCTTTCAACCCCGATCCATATCCCCACGGCCTCCCTCCCCTGTGTTTTCCTCAGTGCCAATCTATTCCTCCACCCATCCGTGCCCCCCTTTGCTTCTCCTGCCCCTCACCACTTCCTCCCCCACCTGTGTGTCGTGTATCTCCTCCCCAATCCCCCCCCACGGCCGGTGCAGGGATCTGGCGGAGCTGAGCAACTTCTTCCCGCCCGTGACGCTCAACCTGGGTGGCGATGTGGCATACGAGCTCAGCCCGGAAAACTTCCTCTTCCGCGTGAGCCCACATACCCCCCTCTGCTTCCTCTCCTTCCTGCGTATCTGAACTCCCACAAGCTATTTCGTGACCTTCCAAACCCTCCGCCCCCTGCATGTCGGCACATCGTTCCATCTTCCTGACTCGCAATCCTCTAACCAACTCCATGTGTTGTGCGCGTGCCCTTCTGTCCTTGTGTGTGTATGCGTGTGCGTGCGTGCGTGTGCGTGCATGCATGCACGAGCAGCACACCAAGGTGAAGGGCGCGTATTGTCTGGCGCTCTTCGCCAATGCGGATGAGGGCACTCTCCTTGGAGGTACGCCACACCACACATGCACCCCGCCTCTCCACCATCTCATCTCTTCCTACCCAGCAGCCCTATGCATGCACGGCATACACTGCACTGCACCCAGCAGTGCTCCCCAGCTGCCGCGCACACAGCTGGGCAGCTGATGCACACACACGCCTAGCACATGGCCTCTCCCCCACCTTCACCAGCCGCTCGCTGCCATTGCCTCTGCCATGCCCTGCTGCCCTCCACCCCTTGGTTCTCAAGTCAGTTTGAAACCGGCTGCGTCCCACAACTGTATACCAACCGCCCACCCCTCGTCCTCGCCACCCCCTCCTTCCCTCCCTCACTCCCCCTTCCTTTCGCCGTGTGTGGCACGGTGTGCATGGCGGCAGGCATCATAACGCGCAACACGCTGGTGACGTACGACCGCGCGCGCAGCCGCGTGGGGCTGTGGAAGACGGACTGCTCGCACCTCTTCTCCCAGCTGCACGCGCTGCAGGGCTCCAACGCGCCTCCCCTCGCTGACGAGCTGGCGGAGCAGCCACCCCCGTTGCCCGACTCGGCACACGTGCCCCGCAACGCGTCGGACACCTCAGAGGACTCTCTCTTCGGTGCGCTGGGTGGGGCCACGGTGCATGGGGGAACGCACGGGCACAGGCACGGACTCATGGGACAGCAGGCAATGGGTGGGATGGGTTCTGGAGACAGGGACCAGTACGGCTTGGCCAGCAGCATGCAGTGGCGACGCTTTGCTTTGCATGGGTTGTAGCATGAGGTGCACTGCATGGTTGTTGTGTCTGCCACGCGCCATGCACCTGGCGCCTCATTCCCCTCACAACGCATGTACCATTCTGTTCTGCCTCGTGCCTCTGTGCAGGATGCACGCTGCACACTCCCTCCTTCTCCCACTTAGCCCCACCCTGCCTCCCAATCACTTGCCTGCTGCCATTCCCCTTGTGGTGTGCATGGGTGTGAGTGCGCAGACGAGTGTGAGGACTGTGCGAGCAGCCTGCGTGTGGAGATGCGCGTGCCGCTGCCCCTGATCGACTTCGCCCCGCTCGTGCCCGACTTCGTGCATGCCATGGCACAGGCCCTCCACCTGGAGGAGGTGCAGGTGCGCCACACAGGGGGAGGGGGGAAAAGGGACGGGGGAAGGGAAGGGCAAGGCACAAGTGTGGGTTGAGAATGAAGGGACGTAGGAGAAGACCTGGCAGGGAGCACAGGAACAAGGACCGGGTGAAGGTGGTGGGAGTGCACCATGATGGAGTGTGCTCGTGCTGCTCTCATTGCCATGCCAGCTGTGCGCTGCATGCTTGTGTTGCACATGCCCTTGTTTCTCTCCATGCTCGCTGTGCCCTTGATGCCGTAACCTCCTCCCCATGTGCGTGCATGCCATGCCATGCACCCCACGTGGCAACAGGTGTCAGTGGATAAGTTCGTGGAGGTGCGAGCAGCAACAGCGTCGTCGCCTGCAGTGACGGGTGTCAGCCTCTTGATCCTGCCGCTGCCACCCGATGATGTCCTCCCTGCCGCCTCCGTTGAGGTGACTGCGCGCACTCCACTCTCCCCTCTCTCACACCACTCCAATCCCCTTGTCCAAAGCTAAGCCGCATTCCTCATCCACCATGCCCCATGCTTCATGCCCCATGCTTCATGCCCCATGCTTCATGCCCCATGCTTCACGCCCCATGCTTCATTCGCCATCTCCCATGCCCCATGCTTCGTGCCCGGTCTCCCATGCCCCATGCCTCATGCCCCATCTCACATGCCCCATGCCTCGTGCCCCATCTCACATGCCCCATTCCCATGCCCCATGCTCGATGGCCATGCCTCAAGCCCCATGCCCCATTCTGCATGCCTCATGCCCCATGTTCGATGCCCAGCGCCCCATGCCCCATACGCCATGCTCCATAGGGTATAACTTGACCATGCCCCATGCCCCATGCCGTGCCCCATGCCCATGCACCATGCCCCATGCGCCATGCCCCATGCCCATGCAGCCCCATGCGCCATGCCCCATGCGCCATGCCCCACGTGCCATGCCCCATGACCGAGTGTATGTATTGGATCTGGCCTGCTTCTCTTGTAGAACGGCCCACACAAGTGCCATTTTCTTGCCTCCGCCCACCCCTGGCACACTCCTCTTTCTCTCATACTTTCCTCCCTCTCTCATGCCCCCCACTGTGCCCCATGCTGCGATGGCAGCGAGTGGAGACATTGCTGCGCGGCACCATCAAGGTGAACGATGTGTTCGGCCATGTCACCGTCGCAGATGTCTCCGTCAACCTGCCCCGCCCTCAATCCAAGTGCGTTCCATGCCATGCTCCCTGCCTGTGCTCCCTGCAAAGCCCCCTGCCGATGCATTCCCACCTGCCATGCGTGAGCATGTGCTCATGTGTCGCTCTGCACTGCCCATGTGTCCAGTATTCCCCGAACTTTCTCATGCTCTGCATCCCTCTGCTTCTCACATTCCTCTACCTCCGGCATCCCAAAACTCCTCGCATTTCTGCGCTTCTCACCCTTAGGTTGTCATCTCCCATCCCATTCCATCGCATCGCAGCACATCCCATTGCCCTCATTACATCGCATCACACCCTCTCATATCTGCCTCACGCCTGCTGCTAGCTGCTTTTTCATGCCGACTCCCTTCACGGCTCTGGCCCCCTTTCTCCACAACCTCCCCTCCGCTCGCCCTTGTGTCCTTTACTCCCTGCCCGAATGCCCCCCTGCCCTGCATGCGCCCCTGCTGTTAGCCTGCTCTCCATCAGCAGCCCGGGGTGGGTTGATTCTCTTTTTCCGCTGCTAGGACTGGTGGTGGGGCTGGTGGTGGTGGTGGGCGTGGTGGTGGTGGTGTGGCGGCGCCGCCAGTCCACCACGCGGTACGGCACAGTGCGGCAGACGGTGGAGGGCGATGATGAGGAGCAAGGGCTGGCAGAGGCCCATGACGCCGAGCAGGCCGAGGCGGAGGAGGAGGGAGGGGGGCGCGAGGGGGGAGATGAGAGAAGCATGATGGGGTTGCAGGAGCATAAAGGAGAAGAGGATGAGGCACATGATGAGGGCACGGTGATGCATCGTGATGTGGATTGATGCTGCGCCATGCTGCTCTGGTCGCATACCATGCGATAGAAGCCTAAGTACCGTTGTGCAGTATAGTTTAGGAAAAGCAGGCTTACCTCTTCTGCTGTTTTCCCTCACTGTTGCTTTTAATGGTGGGTGAGCTGCAGGGTTGTGTACCACCCCATTATTTATATGCCTTTCGCTGAACTGACCATGACACGTAAAATCGATTGTGCTGAAGCTAGAGAAAAGCACTTAGTACTGCATCTACGGTAACCTAATGGAAATTGGGCATAACTACCATTAATACAGTGTGTTTCAATCTACCTCTGAGAGGTTTACAGATTAACATACAGTGAATTGTGCTGAACAGTAAAATGAGTATCAACATATGTTCAAATGAGTAACACATAACGAACAGTAAGGCAGTTTCAGTATAACATACTATATCGCTTAGCAGGCAGGCAACTGGGCAAACAAGACACAGGCTCAGGCATTGCAAACCCACTGCTCCATCAGAGACACGGAACACACGCCCTTACTTACTGCCAGTCACCCCACGCGCACCACCACATCCTGCCCTTTCCCTGCTCCCGCATCCCCTGATTCCTTGTCTGCTGCCTCCTGCCGTGCCGCCTTCTCCAGCGCCTGCTGTGCGCCTGGTCCAGTGAGGGGGATCTCCACGCCGCTGCGGGCCCCACCTGCTGCCTCCAGCCCCAGAACGTTGGGGCCAGCAAGGCTGCCAATGGGTGTGCCAGCCATCACGGAATTGAGCCACTGCACAAATGTCAGGTCACGCAGCAAGCTGCCAAACCACGCCATCCATGACGCTGACCCCACAGAGGCCTCAGCGAGCTGCTGCTGTTCACGCAGGCGGTCAGCAAGGAAGAGCTTGACGAGGTACGTGTCGTTGCACTGCACCAGGTCCAGCGGTGGGCTCTGCCACGGGTTGCCCTCCAGCTGCAGCTTCTCTATTGCTGTCAGGCAACCCAGCTCCACGGGCAGGCGCTGCAGCTGGTTGTTGCGCACGTCCAGCTGCCGCAGCGCTGATAAACGACCCATGGTGGCCGGTAGGGCCGTGAGGTCAGCAAAATTGTCGGAGAGCAGCAGAGTGTGCAGCGCTGAAAGGTGGCCAATGGAGGGTGGCAGGGACTGCAGGCGGTTGAAGTGCAGGTCGAGGAAGGTGAGCGAGGAGAGGTCCCCGATGGACTCCGGCAGTGCTGTGAGCTTGTTGAGCGCCAGGGAGAGGCGCGCCAGATGAGGCATGCCCGCGCCAAAACGGTCGGGCAGCTTCTCCAGATTGTTGAAGTTGAGGTTCAAAGAGGTGAGTGCACTGTGGTGGACACACAGATGTGGCATGGGGCAGCGGAAGAGAAGGGATGGAAAAAATATGGGCCCACACAGATACAGGCATAGGAACAGTGGGGAGTTGAGACACTATTTTTCAAGTGAACCGCCCTGGCGCAGCAAAGCAGCAATGAGGTGTGTGGTGCACCTGCAGTTGACGATGGAGTCAGGCAGGCGCTGCAGGCCGTTGGTGGACACGTCCAGAGATTGCATGGCGGACAGCAACCCAATGGACGCGGGCAGCGTTGACAGCCGGTTGGCGTGCAGGTTGAGCGAGGTGAGCGACGTCAGGCCTCCCAGCACGTCTGGCAGAACCTGCAGTCAGCCCAAGGAACGACATGGCACAGGGGAAGAATGAGGCGGTGCTGAGAGTAGAGAGGCGTGTGACGCACAAGGAGATGCACAGGCGCGAGTGCCGCACACCTCGATCTGGTTGCCTGACAGGTCAATGACCTGCACGCTGCCCAGGCGGCCGAAGGGCTCTGGAAGCCAGTCGATGGAGCGGTTGCTGAGGTCCAGGCTGTCCTTGCTCTCCGCCACGGCGGCCTGCATGGCCTGCAGCACGCCCCTGTCCCTCGCCGCCTTCAGGTACCGCGCACTGCGGGGCCCGCTGTCAGCGCCCGCCCCCACTGCTGCTATTGCCTGCGACAAGCTCTGCCCGTCCGCTGTCACTGCTGCGTCGTCCCCCCCCGCGAGCGCGGCCTGCGCCAGCAGCACCACGTCCTGAAGCTGCAGCACCTGCCTGTGCCGCTCCAACAGCGCCATGTGCGGACGCTTCTCCTCCTCCGCTTCTTCCCTCGCCACCTCCTTGCGCTTCTCCTGCACAAGCGGCAAAGACACCAAGAACAGCACGATGTGACGTAGAAACGAAAAACAAAAACACCCCGTCTCCGTCAAAGGAACATTGAACGACTCAACAGTGCGAGGTGGATGTTGCACACATACAGCAAAAAAAAAAAAAAAAAAAAAAAAAAAAAAACAACAACAACAACAACACAAGGAGAAAAACACATAGAGATGGCTGCGGACTAGATCAACACAAGCGGGACGAACGCGCTGCTTTTAGCGTGGACGAATCGCAGCGAACGATGGAAATACAAAATAAACGGGCTAGCTCGAAGAAGTGAAAGCCATTCGGAGCCGAAGAGTCGTGCGCGCAACCAACGTCCCAAGAGTGGAAACGAACTCGAGAAAGAGCCGGCAAGAAACAAACCTGAAGCAGTAGAAACTGCTGCCCACTGACTGAATCCGGAGGGTTCTCCACGTCCAGTTGATTTATGGTGGCGGCGAGGCGTCTCTCGATCTCCACTATCCGCTTCTCGGCCGAATCTACATCCGCGGCATCTGGCGGTGGGCCGAGCAGTTGAAGCTTTCGTTGAGCATCGCTTAGCGCAGCTTCTACGGAATCCATTGCGGTGCAGCTACTTGGTGAAGATACAAAGGGTTGCTGTGAATCTGGATTACAAGAAGGCAGTGCCGTGTTGGGGGGTTGTGGGAGAACAAACACAGGGACGGGTCCGAGATTCCCGAGGCACCAGAAAAGATGTGACTTCAGCCAGAACGAAAATCGAGACACAAGTCAAAGATCACCTGTACACCTGTTCTCAGATATTTCCGCACCCTGAACTTTGATTCTTCCCAGACACCCTACATGGTTGAAGGTTTGATGAGACGGACCCCCTGACATTGCGGGTCTATCAGGAAATAACCGCCAGGTCAAGGCCTTTCGAAACTCGAACTTTGTAGTTCGAGTGAGCGGGGAAAATTCCAGTGCCAGATTGTTCCTGCGTTAAGCTCGCATCGAGATTGTGTTATATTAACCCTGAAAACTCTTCGAGCGTTGCTAACTACCTTCGAAATCGGTTTTTTCGAGGGTAGGTACCCCAGGTCGTGAAGATAAAGGGTGTGGAAATATCGGAGAAGAGGTGTAGTGAGGTCGGGTACTCGCTGAAAGTCGGTTTGGGAGCCCCGGTTCGGATTGATGTTTGACATCGCTGACAGCTGAATCCGAGCCTAGGATGATGGGTGTGAGTGATGTACCTGGAGCTCTGACACATTCCCGTAAAAGCGTCCTCAAATCGCCTTCAATCAGGTTTCATAAGGCTTGAAAGGGTTATTGAGTGCTCCAGTGTGGTGTAAAATTATACATGTCAACGTCCAAAGCGGTGGGGTGGAGTCCCAAACCAGAACCAGCAAATAGATGTTCGGGCACTTTCACATGTAACACCCATTTTTTAGTCTTTCAGTTTTTTTCAAACAAATAAGCTATTCCAATTCAGTTCGAACTGTTCTCTCAATCACAGCCCGCGACAATGCTTCTAGATACGCCCTCGCTAACGGCTCTGTAACAGCCGAATTCACGTTGTGGTCGCCCAGGACAGCCAAGCGGCAATTTATCTTTCCCATAGTTGAGGTGAGAACACCGGCACGAGTGTTTCGGCGAATTTTGCGAAAGACCGAGTCCGATGTTTGTGTTGGATCTGTGTTTCCCAAGTCCGCAGCAACTACCCACCCACACACTCCCAGACTCCTCCCACTCCCAACTACTTCGGAATGCCTTGAACTTACCGTTTCCTTCCTAACACGATCGGTGATGGAGCTGCCTCCACTAGTACAGGTCGCCGAATTTTGTGACATGATTTTATCGTGTCGTGTGCCTTCGGTTAAGTTCTAGGCAGGGTAATGATTTAACATTCTGTTTTGGAGTAGTCGATCTGTTTAGGCTGTGACCTAAAGACCCTGTCAGTCACTAATCTCGTTATGGCGACACGACGATGGGGCGTGCCGACTCGCTCGGCACGGTTGGCGAGCCAGCTGAACATGGAGATTCAGCTCCTGCTTGCGGCTATGCGGCAAAACAGCAAATGGGTGGCCGGTCCTCGCGTCCTGGGAGAAGAAGTCGAAGTGCCGGAAGATCCTTTGCTTCTCAATCTTAAGATCCTACGGCGGAACGCGTTTCTGTGGGCATCTGGAGCAACGGATGTGTCAGGAATGCGATCTGGTGGAGATGCGTGGGAACGCGGCACGGCTGGGAGGGACGGCGCGAGTAAAGCGGAGGTACTGGGGGATGGAGGAGCAGCGCGCGCGGAGAGCAGCGGGGAGGAGAGGCAGGCGAGCACACTGGCGTCGGGTGCTGACGGGCCGGGGGGCGAGGCATGCGGCGATGGCGGCGACGAGTGGGATCGCGTGGACCCGCTGGAGTACCTGGCGCCGTTCCTCACCATCATTCGCTCCGAGAAGACCAACACGGCCTCCACAGGCGTCGCGCTCGCCGCCACGCACAAGATCCTCACGACGGGGTTCTTCTCCTCGAGCACGAGGGGCGCCGCGCGCGCCATGCACGCCGTGGTGGAGGCCGTGACGGGGTGCCGCTTCGAAGTGACGGACCACTCGTCGGAGGAAGTGGTTCTCATGAAGATCCTCCAGGTGACCACACGCCACTCCTCCGCAATGCACTCGCGCGCTCCTCCTCCCACACCTAAAGCCAACAGGCTATAGATCCCGAGTCACTCGAACAATGAAAGGATGTTTCTACATTTGGACAGGTTCAAAACAGCGAGGTGACTTTTGAGTCGACTCAAAAGTCACATTTGGACAGGTTCAAAACAGCATAATTCTGAGCACTCAAGGCGGCTGACTTTCTCTCGTGGCTTTCCAATTCCCGTATTCGTGCATTTGATCTTCTATACTTCGTGCATGTCTAGTGTGCTCCTCACATTGTGTCTTGCCACGTCGCTACAACCCACGGCAGGTTCTCGTGGCGTGTCTGACGTGTCCAGCGGGGGAGCTGTTGTCGGATCGGGACGTGTGCAGCGTGGTGAACACGTGCTTTCGCGTGGTGCACCAGTCCGCGCTACGCAGCGATGTGCTGCAGCGCGCAGCGTGCGCCGCCATGCACGACATGGTGCGCACCATATTCGCGCGCCTGCCGTCGCTGCCCAGCTCGCCGGCGTCGGGCGAGGAGGAGATGCAGGCGGCGAGGAGCACGGAGGGCACCATGGTGCTTCCCGACGACACCGCGCTTGACGCCGCCGCCGCCATGGATGCAGCTGCTGCTGCACGGCTCAAAGATGGCGTGCAGCCGCCGGGTGAAGAGGGTGCCGCTGCTGCAGTGGCGCAAGCAGAGGGAGAGGGGGAGAACGGCGGAGGTGCAGGACAGGAAGGCGAGGGGAAAGTGCATCAAGGGGATGAGGTATGTTGGACTCGGGTGTTCCCTGTAACTGTGTGCACTACCACGTGCTAGCTGCGTGCGTTATTAAGTGCTAGTTGCGCGCGTTACCAAGGGCTAGTTGCGCGCGTTACCAAGGGCTAGTGGCGTGTGCTACCACGTGTGAGTCGTGAGGAGGGGTGCACATCGTGCGTTCGGTAGTGCCTGTGGACTGGCAGTGAGCCAGAGCCTTTGGTTACACTGCATCGGATGCACGTCAACATGTGGGTCCCCATAGTACTTGATTACCGCGCCGCACTCGTTGTAACACGCTACTGTGTTCTCTCCGTTAACGCTTCTTTGCCTCTGTCACCCCTTCCCCTGCTCCAGTCGAACCCTCTGCTGCCACGAGACGTGGCTGGCGCGGCTTCTGCTGCGTCGCCCAGCGGTTCTGAGTCACCAGGGTCGGACTCGAGCAGCGAGGCGGACAGCCAGCACGAGGGCGCGCCAGGGGACGAGTCGTCGAGTGAGAACGAGCAGGAGGAGGGCGGGGAGTACGAGGAGGAGAGCAGTGCGGTGGACTTCACGCGCGAGGTGGTGCTGGGGCGCCCGTACGGGGCCGCGTGTCTTGTGGAGGTCTTCCACTTCCTCTGCTCGCTGCTCACTCTCGAGGAGAACCTCGTCGCCTCGCCTCGCGCTGCCAGTCCGCGCACCCCTCGCTCCTACGCATGGGCGCACGCACACGAGGACATGCCTCTCTTCGCGCTGCAGCTCATTAGCACGGCACTGGACCTCACAGGCGAGCATGTGGCCCTGCACCCGCGCCTGCTGGCGCTGGTCTCTGACGACCTCTTCCGCTCCTTCTTCCTGCTCGCAGCCTCGCCCAACCCGCTCCTCTTCCCGCTCATCTGCAGCATCGTGCTGCGCCTCTTCCTGTGCCTGCGCCGCCACCTCAAGCTGCAGCTCGAGGCCTTCTTCCTGGTTGTGCTGGCGCGCGCCGCACAGGAGCGCTATGCCGTGTCGTTCCAGCAGCAGGAGGCGGCGCTGGAGGCGCTGCTGGACTTCTGTCGCCTGCCAGAGTTTGCAGTGGAGCTGTACAGCAACTATGACTGCGACATCAGCCGCAGCAACCTGCTGGAGGACCTGGGCGGGCTGCTCTCCAAGAGCGCCTTCCCCGTGGCATCGCCACTGACCTCGCTGCACGTGCTGGCGCTGGACGGGCTGCTGGAGATGCTGCGCCACATGGCCCACCGCGTTGACTCCGGCCCCGCCCCCAAGCCCCCTGCACCGCCCAGTTACGGCAGCGGGCGGCAAGCCGATGGGGTGGAGTTCTGGACGTGCCAGTGGGGCCCTCCTCCGCCCACGAGCGCTGCAGCTGCTGCGGGGTGGGGTGATATAGGAGCTGCTGGGGCGGGCAAGCAGCACGGTGGCGAGGCAGGCGAAGGAGGAGGCGAGGTGGCAGGGCCGAGGAGCAGTGCACGCGGCGAGGTTGGTGGGTGGGGTGTGTGGGAGGCGGAGGGCGACTGGGGCCGCTGGGTGGAGTTTGTGAGGGCAAGGAAACACGTGAAGCGGCGGTTGCTGCAGGGGGCGGAGCATTTCAACAGGGATCCAGCGAGGGGGCTGCAGTACCTGCAGGCGGCAAAGCTGCTGCCAGAGGAGCTGGATGCGCGCAATGTGGCGTGCTTCTTCCGCTACACGCCGGGGCTGAGCAAGCGAGTGCTGGGCGACTATCTGGGCGACCACGAGCCGTTCAAGGTGGCCGTGCTGCACGAGTTCGCGCGTCTCTTTGACTTCCACGGCCTCGCCCTGGACGGCGCCCTGCGCACCTTCCTTGAGAGCTTCCGCCTGCCCGGGGAGGCGCAGAAGATTGCTCGCGTGCTGGAGGCGTTTGCTGCCCGCTACTACGAGCAGTGCCCCGACGTGCTGGCGAGCCGTGATGCGGCGTACATCCTGTCGTACTCGGTGATCATGCTCAACACGGACCAGCACAACGAGCTGGTGCGCCACAAGATGACGGAGGAGGAGTTCATCCGCAACAACCGCATGATCAACGACGGCACGGACCTGCCGCGTGACATGCTCACCGAGCTCTACCACTCCATCGCCAGGGACGAGATCCGCGTCTCCGCTGACAGCCTTGCAGGGGGGGGGGTCGGGGGCAGGCAGTGGAGCAGCAGGCGAGATGAGTTACAGCCGGTGGATGGACATAGTGCGGCGTGCGCCGTCGTGCCTGGCGTACGTGCCGTGTGGGGACTCACGGCCACTGCTGGACCATGACATATTCGCTGCCGTGTCAGGGCCCGCCATCGCCGCCATGAGTGTGGTGTACGACCACAGCGACTCCCCTGACGTGCTGCGGCAGTGCCTGCAGGGCTTCATGGATGCCGCCAAGATCTGCGCCGCTCACTGCATGCGCGACGCCCTCGACGACCTCGTCGTCTCACTCTGCAAGTTCACCACGCTGCTCAATCCCGCAGGGGGGACGGGGGCAGCAGGGGGGCAAGCAGGGGCAGGGGGGTATGAAGGAGGGGGGATGGAGGAGGAGGAGGCAGCGTTGGCGTTTGCGGAGGATGCCAAGGCGACCATGGCGGCGGCGGCGGTGTTCACGGTGGCGAACCGGTATGGGGACTACATCCGCACGGGGTGGCGCAACGTGCTGGACTGTGTGCTGCGCCTGCACAAGCTGGGGCTGCTGCCCGTGCGCGTGCTGCTGGCCGCACATGACGGCGCGGGGCAGGACGAGCTGGTGAAGCTGCCCTTCACGGGGGACGCCTCCACCGCCACCTCCACTCGCGCCGCCATGCAGCACAGGGACGGCGATGGGGCTGCTGGCAAATCAGGGGGCAGCGGCAGCAGTGGATGGGGTGGAGGAGGGGGGCTGATGTTGCGGTTCAGCCAGCTGTTCCTGCTGGAGTCGGAGGAGGAGCAGCAGCCATCGCAGCAGCTGGTGGAGGCACAGCGGCAGGTGCTGCGCGCCATGGAGGAGTGCCGCATTGAGGCCATCTTTGCCGACAGCAAGTTCCTCCAGGCCGACTCCCTGCTGCACCTCGCCAAGGCGCTCATCTGGGCTGCCTCCTCTGGCAGGCCTCTGCGCGGGGGCAGTGGTGCGGTGGGGGCGAGCACAGCAGACGAGGAGGACACAGCAGTGTTCTGCCTGAGTCTCCTGGTGGCGGTGACACTCACCAACCGTGACCGCATCCTGCTGCTGTGGCCCGCCGTGGCGGACCACCTGGCGGCCGTGGTGGAGACGGCCACGGCGCCCACGGCGCTGGTGGAGAAGGCCGTGTTTGGGCTGCTGCGCCTGTGCCGGCGCCTCGTGCCGTACAAAGAGGACGTGGCGGACGAGCTGCTGCGCTCGCTGCACCTCATCCTGCGCCTCGATGCACGCCTGGCGGACGTGCTGTGTGAGCGCATCACCAAGGAGCTGCTCCTGCTCGTGCAGGCACATGCTGCAGCCGCCGCTGCAGCCACAGCAGCTGCCACGGCAACGGCTGCCGGGTTTCCTAGCAGTTTCCCTACATCTCCAGGCTCTCTCTCACGCGAATCTGGTCACATCCGCTCCGCCGCTGCATGGCGCACTTTGTGCTCGCTGCTGGCCGTGGCTGCCAGGCACCCCGACGCGGCAGCAGCGGGCTTTGAGGCGCTGCGCTTCGCCATGGACGATGGCAGTGCGGCACCATCGATGCAGCCCACCGCGTCGTCCCTGCACCGCACCATGTCGCGTACACGCAGCGAGGACGGGGCGCGCTCTGTGCTACCTGCTAGTCTGCTGCCATGCCTGGACGCGGCGGTGGAGTTTGTGGAGTCGAGGGCAGGCGGGCCAGCGCGGTCCGTGAAGGCGCTGGACCTGCTGCTGGGGCTGCTGCGCCCGCTGCAGCTGTGCGTGGCAGAGGTCACGGCGCAAGAGGTGGTGGAGATAGGCGAGCGGGGCGAGGAGGCAAGGGAGGCACAGTTGAAGGAGGTGTGGGATGCATGGAGCAAGCTGGCGTCCGTAGTGGCGCGTTCAGGCATCGAGCAAAGGGAGGCAGTGCGCAATGCTGCCATTGCAGGCACACAGCAAGTGGTGCTGGGTGCGGTTGGGCTGGGTGTGCCTGTGCGCATGCGAGTGCGGTGCCTGGAGGAGGTGGTGGTGCCACTGCTGGACGGGCTACTGGACACAGCGACGAGGGAGAAGCCAAGGGAGTTCAAGGGCATGGAGGGCTCGCTCATTCTTGCACTCAAGCTGCTCACCTGCACCTTCCTCTCTCTGCTGCCTCACCTCCTCCCCATCTCTTCATCCACCGCTCCCCCTCATCCCGTCTCGTCCCCTGACAGCATTTCCACCTCTCCCTCTCCCCCTTCCTCCTCTCACGCGGCCGCCACTGCCTCCAACATTGCATCGCCACGCCAGCTGTGGCTGGCAGTGCTGCAGCGCCTGGAGCGGTGCAGCAAGGCCAAGGTGAGGGCGGCACTGGGAGGGGGGGAGGCATTGCAGCGAGAGGTGGGGGAGGTGGTGCGGGGGCTACTGCAGACCATGGTCCAGCACAGGGTGCTGCTGCCCCCTGCTTCCACACCTGCCAGGCCTGCTGGCAGCGCTGGCGACGAGCGGGAGCGAGATGGCGAGGGTGCCAGCAGAGGCGAGGGGACAGGTGCAGGTGAGGGGAAGAATGAAGCGGAGAGTTTGTGGGAAGTGACTTGGCGGGCTGTTGGGATGATTGCTCCTGGAGTTACAGTGGATGAGATGCTTCCCTTGGACACCAGGGCGCCAAGCAAGGAGGGGCAAGAAGGGGTGGGGGAAGGGGATTACGTGCTGGTGGGTAAGGAGGACGGGGATTCACAGCAATAGCTGGGCACCCTTTGAAGAAACTATTAAGCATGAGGTGGGGGCAGCGTTGCTTGGATGCAAGTGGGGTAAATGGAGGGGGGAGGGTGTGGGGTGGACGGGGAAGTGGACAATTGAATCTTCTGAAGGGGCAAGCAAGCACACCTTTTCCTGTTGGAACAGAATGTTCAATGCAGATGCAACTAGACACCATGATGTATGCACGCCTAGCAACCTTGGGAGTTCAGTGCAGCAATCCGATCTCAACTGGAGTTGAGTGTGCATGCATTCTTTTGGTTCACAAATCACACTTGGTACTGTATCTGTTTTTTTCTGGAATCTTCATGGGAAAATTACCATATAGGGAAAAAATGTCAATGGTAACTTACATGGGGCACTATAACGCGTATGGTAACAATTTCGACGCACTTGGTAACCCGCTTAACGCGTTTGGTAACTCGCTTAGCACGTTTGGTAACTCGCTTAACGCGTATGTTAACTACCACACTAGCAGCCCATCACGCGAATGGTAACTAGAAGAAACCCTCGCCCAAAGTGACCCTGATTCTGGTTTTTCCTGCTCGCGTCAGACTAAATTGACGAATCTTGAAGCAGAAACCTCTGACACATGTCAAAACATATTGTTCTGTTCATCTTACTCTAGGTTGTGTAGGGGTCACACCTCAGAGGGTACAACCCTACTCTCTCGACATCCTTGTACCCCCTCCCCCTTACCTAATCGATCATCCTTCCTAGTATTCTAACAACACTGTTGGAATAACCGAAAGGTTATATAAAGCATTCCCGAAGCTGTTCCACTATACCAGTACCGGAATAGCTCATACAGAGCATTCGGAATGTCGAGAGTCACCCGAAGGTCAACCGTCTAAGGGAGTCAACGGTCGTGACCCTTGACAATCCAGTAACCGTGCGACAGTTAACTCACTGCAACATGGTAACTGTCGAGGATAGCAATAGTCACGGTTACTGTAGCTATGCAATACAATTAATAAGGGAATGTACCCCTAAGGGTACATTCCGCTGTGGACACATGTCCCAATCGATGTGTCCCAATCGTTTCTACCGCACTGCATCGTATTACACCAATTTGCACCCTAGTTTCGAAATTTTCGCGTCTCTGGTTTAGTTCGGTTCGGAGCGGTACACTCGATTGGGACACGTCGATTGGGACATGTGTCCACAGCGGAATGCACCCTAAGAGTACATGGCTAGCTAGATTTCTATTTAATCCCTTGTACTCCTATCTTTCAATTACGGTATCTTGTTCCATCTCAATTATTATTCAACAAGGTCATTACAGAGACTTCATTGTCTCCTCTCAGACTTAACAGATTCTATCCTATCCACTGATCCTTGGCTACATCAGCATGGTATGAGAGCGTGAGTGGATTATACGATCTGTCAAGTTCTCGTTCTTCTCAGAACAACTCCTTTAAAAAATTTACTCATTACACCTCAAAGTCTCCAATACTATGGCTCCTGAAGGGAAAGCTACTGCAGACTCACCGGGCCCACCACCAGCAACGACTAACGCGCCATCAGCGGTGACCCCCGTCGGCGCCGCTGTCGTTGAGGAACTAGTCGCACGCATCAACGCTCTTGAGAGCCACCAAGCAATGAGCATTGACGGCTCAAGCTACGCACGTGGCGTTGCTGGACCTTCTCTCCCTGGAGAAGACCGCCGCGTCAACTCCGAGAGATCCTTCAACTTCGACAATCGTCAAGGGTCAGCTCCTGTACAACACACCCCACAATGCTCACAGTCAGACATTGCTTCAATGCAAACCAAATTTGTACTGACTTCAAAATTGAAGACCTCAACTCCTTTTCGACGGAAAGGATTTCTACACGTGGAGTTTCGAAATCGAGCTTCTCGCGACAACCGCTCAGATCTGGATGTACTGCGACGGAAGTCTACCCTTTCCCTCGGAAGGTACCATCCGGGAGAAGCATCAATACTACCACGAATCCCTCCTCGCATACACTGCTCTCCTTCGCAATCTCTCACCTGAAGAGCAGCTCGGCATTCGCCCTTACAAGACGGAGTGGGCTCCCGCGCAAAGCTCCTGGGAACACCTGCGCAACTCATACATGGCAACAGATCCAGTTACGAGGAGCCGTCTACTCAGCCAACTGACTTCAGTTAAAATGAAGCAAGGGGAGAAAGCGGGACCGTATGTCAACCGGTGCCGCAATCTGCGTGACCAAGTTAAGAAATGCGGTGGGACTGTCCCCGACGACATGTTCATCTCGATGGTCATCTCTGGCCTCGGCCCCGACTGGCGACTATGCCAGTCACTCCTTCGCGCCCGAGCAACCATATCAGAGTCAGCTCTGTGCGCCACGCTTCTTTCGGAACAGAAGGAAATCGACCTGTACAACGAGAAGAACGTCAAACGGGAGAAATTAGTCTTCTACACAGGAGCAGTACAAGGGGAACAACGCGGAAAGAAGGGAGCTTTCTGCAAATACTGCAAGAAGTCTGGCCACTCTATCGACCAGTGCTACAAGCGTCAGGCCGCTGACGAGCGGCGCAATGCCTCTGGCCAACAACCATCGACGCAGACGAAGCCCTCTGCCACTATGTCGCCTCCTTCCGTTGCCAGCACTTCCCAATCCCATGCACTCATCACGGCGAAGGACAAAGGAAAAGGGACAATCATAAGCTGCATGGCTCGACGCAACAGAAGGACAATCGTAAGTGCACGGACCAGCCCCCCCACCCCGCTGGCGTGCAGCGTACCACTCATGGAGCTGCTGGGGAGGGGGGATGTCATGAGTGCGCTGCTGTTGCTGCTGCTAGCGCTGGCCACCTCCGGAGCCACCCCTCTGCGCAGCGCCACCCCGACTAGCTCCACCTCCTCCGCCTCCGCCTCCTCCTCCGCCGCCACCTCCGCCACCTCCGCTCCCACCGCCACCGCCGCCTCCGCCTCCGCCTCCACTGCCGCCACCAACACCTCCACCCCCGCCACCACTCCCACCACCACCACCCCCACCCCCTCCGCCGGCTCCACCGCCACCTCCACCGCCCCCACCAGCTCCTCCAGCGCCCTTGCCCCCCTTGCCCTTGCCTGTGCGGCGCTTCCCCCAAGGGGCAGACGCAGCGCCGACCGACTCAAAACCAACTAGGTCGGCCGCAGCAGCAGAAGCAACAGAGGGAAAGAGGGGGGAGGGAGAACACCCCTCAAAGACGGGGGTGCGGGGGTCACCACGAGAGGCTCCTACAGCGACTATGCTCTTCTCCGCTGCTAGGAGGGACTTCTCGAGGAGGTCAACGGTGAGAGTGGTGGGGCACACTGAGAGGAAGTGGTCCCTGACTATGTAGTAGAGGGTGATATACATGGGGGGGGGGGGGGTTCTTGGCGCAGAATTCAGCAGGAAGCGCAGCGCGGTAGCGAGTGTCACTAGTGCGGAGGTGCGTAATGAGGTCAGCGACTGTGGGAAAGGCAACAAGGTCAGGGAAGAGGTACGGTAGCATGAGGCGGCTCAGTGCAGCAGTGGCAGGGGAGGAGTAGCGTACAACTACAGCGTCGTACAAGGTCTGAGCACTCTTGTACTGGCTAAAGTGCGCACGCTCAGAGGTAGGGAGGTGGCGACGCACAGCAAGACGTGCAGCAGCATTGCGCGTGGCCCACTGTGAGTTAACAGTGGCGTCAGCATCAACAGTAGGGGCAGGGGAGGCACCAGAGGTGAGGTCAAAGAGAGAGAGACCGTCTGCCCTATTGCACTGTAGGAAAAGCTGCAGGTCATCTACCCATACGTCAAAGTCAATGGCCCGACCCTCGGCGTCAAAAGTGAGGACACTAGGGGTAGCCATGACAGCAGTAGACTAGCAGCTCGAACAGTAGGGTAAGGGCAGTGAAGTGACAGAGGCGCTGCTCTTACCGGACAAGGCGGCTCGGGCGGCTCGGGCGGCTCGGCGGCTCGGCAACTCTGCGGCTCGGGCGGCTCGGGCGGCTCGGCAACTCGGCGGCTCGGGCGGCTCAGGCGGCTCGGCGGTACGGCGGCTCGGCAGCAACTGCGGCTCGGTGACTCGGCGGCTCGGGCGGCTCGGGTGGCTCGGCGGTTCGGGCAGCTCGGACGGCGCGGGCGACTCGGCAGCTCGGGCGGCTCGGGTGGCGGGCGGCTCGGCGGTGACAGCGGGGCCGCTTGGCGGTGACAGCGGGGCCGCTTGGGGACGGTAGCGGGGCCGGCAGAGGCGGCGCCGGGGCCGCACAGGTAGGCGACAGGGCCGGGAAGGTAGGCGCCGGGGCCGCAGGTAGGCGACGGGGCCGCAGGTAGGCGACGGGGCCTCAGGGAGGCGACGGGGCCGCAGGTAGGCGACGGATCCGCAGGTACGCGGGGCCGCAGGTAGGTGGCGTTGCCGCAGGTAGGCGACGGGGCCGCAGGTTGGCGACCGGGCCGCAGGTAGGCGACGGGGCCGCAGGTAGGCGACGGGGCCGCAGGTGGGCGACGGGGCCGCAGGTGGGCGACGGGGCCGCAAGTTGGCGACGGGGCCGCAGGTAGGCGACGGGGCCAGCAAGGGCGGGGCCGGGTCGGGAAGGGCGGCGTCAGGGCCGCGGGGTAGGCGACGGGGCCGTAGGGCGGCGGATCGGGGCCGCGAGGGCGGCGCGACGGGGCCGCGAAGGCGGCGCGACGGGGCCGCGAAGGCGGCGCGACGGGGCTGAGAAGAATTGAACGAGAATGAAATGAGTATGAACGAAGTGAGTACAAATAGGAAACCCTAATTGTGTTGTACCCCCTATGGGATACCCCACTATAGCCTACACAAACAAGTAAGCTATGTGTTCTGACACACCCCCATAGGCAAAGTGGGGGAGAACAAGGGGTCACAAGACCAGTCAAGCAAAGCAAAGCAAAGCTCAGGGTGGATCACAAAGTCACCACGCATTCCGAGCACAAGTTCAAAGGCCACAAGGCCAGTTCACATGCAAGATCATATATAGAGGTATACAAGAGTCAAGCAAGCAAGAGCAAGAGTATATATATGCGAAGGTACAAGCAAGGTCAAGAGGAGAGCAAGTGAGGCAAGACAGGCACAAGACCCAACTGCGTGCAGCAACGCTGATGATCACAAGGCGCAAGTGCCTTGGTGAAGACATCAGCAGTGTTGGCCTCAGAGGCCACGTACGCAAGTCGCAGCTGTCCACGCTGCTGTAGCTCACGAGCAAGAAAGTAGCGAAGAGCAATGTGCTTCGTTCTGTGCTCCAGTCGCTGCTCTCGACACAAGGCCAGCATGGCCTTGTTGTCTACGTACAGGACTGGAGGAGAACGAGGCTGCTCTCCAAGGTCGGTCAGCAGGTAGGTGAGCCAGCGTAACTCCTGTGCAGCCATAGCCCCAGCGTAGATCTCAGCCTCACAACTGGAGCCGAGAACAGAAGACGAGCGGGTAGCCCGCCACGAGACAGAGCCGGAACCAAGGCTGAAGGTGTAACCCTGTGACGACCGCTGCGTAGCCTGGTCGTCAGCCCAAGAAGCGTCTGCGTGCCCAGTGAGGACCACTGGACTGCGCCCTCCAAGCACTAGCCCCATGCCCGACGTACTGCACAAGTAGCGCAACACCCTCTTCGCTGCAGCCATGTGCTCTGGTCGGTGTCTCCCAGGAGCAACAAAGCGTGCGAGAATGCTAAGAGGGTATGCGAGGTCAGGTCGTGTGCAGGTCATCAGGTACATGAGGCAGCCAACAAGCTCTGCAAACGGGCCACTCGACTCTACGGACTCATCCGAAGGCAGAGCTGAGAGCGAGTGGCGAGTAGGCAGAGGAGTGGCCTGAGGCGAGGAGTACGTGAAGCCGAAGCGCTGAAGGACCTGCTGCACCATGTGTGACTGAGTCAGGGTAATGGTGCGGCGTGCTCTGTCCCGGGTGATCTGCAAGCCAAGGTAGCTGCGCAGTTCACCCAGGTCAGTGCACGTGTGTCTCTTCTGCAGCTCGGACTTCACGTAGGCGAGTCCAGCAGTGTCAGCTGTGGCAAAGACCAAGTCGTCGACGTACACGAGGATGTAGAACGGCGGCAGAGAGGTGTCGGTGCGCAGAAACAGCGACGGGTCGGCAGTGGAAGGAGCAAACCCAAGTGCCGCGAGCGTAGTCCTCAGTGTGTCGTGCCACTCACGTGGCGCCTGGCGGAGACCGTAGACTGGACGCCGGAGACTCCACTGGGTACCAGGAGGGAAAGACCCAGTGAAGCCAGGTGGGCGACGCAGCCAGATCTCCTCGTGCAGGCTGCCCTGCAAGAAAGCTGTGCTGAAGTCGAGAGAGTGCAGCTCGTAGTCACGGTGAGCAGCAACGTGCAGCAGAACCCGAAGAGTGGTCATCTTCGGGGTGGGGGAGAAGGTCTGAAAGTAGTCAACCCCCTGCCGCTGACTGAAGCCACGAGCCACGTAACGCGCCTTGAAGACAGGCGGAGAACCCGGCGGCCGCTTCACCCTGAAAATCCACATGCCACTGACGATGTTCGCCCCAGGAGGGGGAACAGCGTCAACGTAGGTGCCTGTGGACTTCCAGGAAGCCATCTCTGCATCCAGAGCTGCCTGCCACTGAGAGGAGTAGGGACCCTCTATCGCCTCCGCGTAAGAGCGCGGAGTCGGGATGTCTGGTGCATCCGGGTCTCCCTCAGGGGCTAGCAGTACAGACGCGAGACGAGGTGAAGCGGCGGCCAGACACTGGAACTCCTCCTGCCTGTCCTCAAGGACGTCCGTGCCAAGGGCACACTCACCCCCGACGGACGGAGGACAGGCGGACTCAGACTCAGTGACAAGACGAACAGCGTAGTCTAGACGACAGCGCGCAGCAAAGTCGACAAGCTCAGTGACAAGGGCAGACGCAGCAGACGACTCGAAGGAGGGGTCAGTGACAGCAGTAGCCAGGAGACGCGTGACAGTAGGACTGGCAGCACGAAGAGAGTCCGACTCCGGGTCGGCAAGAGCAGGAAGAGAGGAAGCAGGAGGAGAAGGCAAAGGGGCACGCAGAGGAGCAGTGGACGGACGCAGTGACATCCGGTGCGTGCCAGGGACAGGAGGAGGACGCTGACGCGACCCGCGACCACTAGCGCGCTCAGTACGAACAGGCGACACAGGACGAGACGCAGGCTCACGACGCTCAGTAAGACCTCCAGTCGGACCAGCGTAGGGAGAAGGAGCAGGCAAAGGGGAGGCAGGCTGTAGCTGTGGCTGTGACTGGACAGGCTGCGGACCCTCTAAGGGAGGAGGAGGAGGTGTAAGACCAAGAACCTGCTGCAGGAGCGGAACGAAGTACGGTCGGGGCCGCGCGGCGACGCTAGAAACAGCAGGAACAGCACCAGTAGCCCCGGCAGGAGCACCCACTCCAGCAGCACCTCCAGCAGCACCACCAGAAGCTCCAGAACCCCCAGCCGCAGCACCAGGAGCACTGTCAGTCGGACCGCCAACGGCAGGCTCAGCGCCAACACCCTCAGCAGGACCAGCTCCAGGAGAACTCTCAGACCCAGCAGCTCTAGCACCCACAGTACGAGCACCGGCTGGACGCGCGGCAGCAGTACCCTCTGCAGTCGAAGAACCACCCGCACCAGCAGCACGCCTCTAGCGCCTGGCAAACCACTCACGCAGCTCCTGTGGGGAGAGTGGCTCCCGGTGAGACGAAGCACCCCCAGGCACAACACCCCCAGGCTCAGCAACCTCAGGCACAGCACCCCCAGGCGCAGCAACCTCAGGCACAGCACCCCCAGGCGCAGCACCTCCAGGCTCAGCACCCCCAGGCACAGCACCCCCAGGCACAGCACCCCCAGGCTCAGCACCCCCAGGCTCAGCACCCCCAGACTCGGCACCTCCAGGCTCAGCACCCCCAGACTCCGCACCCCCAGGCTCAGCTCCCGCAGCAGCACCAGAGTCACCAGTGACCTCGACAGGCTCGACCGCGTCTACCTGGGACACACCTGAAGGGGCAGGACCCTGAGGGGGGAGGGGGACTACCGGGGGGGGACCTGGTACCAAGAAGAGCGGGGGTGGGGGGAGGGACGGAGTGCGGTAGGGGAAGAGGCGGTAGTAGGGTACCGACTCGTCGAACGTGACGTCCTGGGAGGACAGAACACGTCGAGAGGTGGGGTGGTAAAACTGCCACCCAGGGGCGTCGGGGGGGAACCCCAGGAAGACGCAGGAAGAAGCACGAGGGGACAGCTTGTCCGCAGACAGGTCGCGAACAAACGCCCGAGATCCCCAGACCCGGAACGCCGTCGCATCGCCAACCTTCCCCGTCCACAGCAGGGCTGGGGAGGTCTCCGGTCGAGAGACCCTGGGGTGGAGGTTGATCTGGTGCGCAGCGTAACTGACCGCAAACGGCCACAGAAAATGGGGAGCAGCCGCATGCATCATGGACGTACGAGCGACGTCCATGACCATGCCAATGCGGCGCTCAGCAATCCCATTCTGCTGTGGTGAGTCCGGAAGCGTGAAGGTCTGACGGATGCCTCGCGCACGACAGTAGGCACTCAGGAGGCCAGAGGAGAACTCTCCGCCTCTGTCCGAGTGCAGACGTAAAACAGGGAAGTCAGAGCCAAAGCTCCTCCGAAGCTGGAGACGAGCTGCGCGGATCCAGTCGATCAACACCTCAGTGACCTCACCCTTGCTGCGCAAGGGGAAGACTGTGGTGTAACGCGAGTAGTCGTCAACCACCAGCAGGAAGTAGCGCTCCTGACCCTGTCCACGGACGCGGGCTGGGCCCCACACGTCCATGTGAAGCGTCTGCAACGGGGCCTCTGTCGGAGGAAACTGGGAGGAGTGAGGGGCAGCACGCTGGCGCCCCTCGACACAGGGGACACAGGTGGGGCCAGGGCCCGGAGGAAGGGGAGGGAGAGACTGGGGAAGACCAGACACAAGGACTCGCGAGGCCATGCCTCTGAGCCGAAGCAGAGAGGGGTGGCCAAGGCGGTGGTGCCAGAGGAGGGTCTCGTGAGACAGACGACGACACGAGCAGGGGGCAGACTCAGGACCAGACCTGGACGCTGCAGCAAACACCTGACCAGACGAAGGGACCCTACCAGACTCAGCACCTGGAGGAGAAGCAGTGGTCAGTGTGTACAGGCTCGACCCTGGCCGACGTGTAAACGTAGCCAGGTGGCGACCTGTATCCGCCTCCGTGCAGTGGGTCACCCGCTGACGAGCAGGGGTGAACTGGTGGACACCCACATCCTGGAGGTCAGCACCACTCACCAAGTTCGTCGAGAACGAGGGGAGGTAGAGACCAGTCAGGGTGCCAGAGGGGGCCGCCGGACACGGGAGGACAGTGGAGAAGCGAGACAGGACAGGCCCCCCAGAGGGGTCAGCCAGGGACACCGCAACCGGCCGACTCAGCGGCGTGAGAGTGGTGCGGTCCCTAAAGAAGGAGCGAGACGCTCCAGAGTCAAGGGTGAAGGTGTGAGAGGCCGAAGCCGACACAGTACCTGAGAGGGCAGACTCACCAGCACCTGAGAGCACAGACGCACTGGCACCTAGAGCAGCAGCCTCACTAGTACCTGACGCGGCAGTACCAATGCCCGGGTCGGGCGGGAAACACCGGTAACAGTCATCCTCATCACTACCAGTCACAGCATACAGAGCAGAGAGAATAGCATCAAAATCAAGATCATAAATAGCTACACCAGCCCTAGACAGCTCTCCCCAGCGGGGGATCTCAGCGGCCTCCGGAAACTGCTGACGCCAGGCGTCGGTCAGGCGGCCAAAGCAGCGGCGGGCTGTGTGGGCGCCTCCACACCTCTCCCCTGCACGGTCACCTGTGCGAAGAACGTAGGGGCAGGGACCAAGCGCACCACCACGCTGACGCTGCAAGTACCACTCACGGAGCTGCTGAGGGCCGGGGACGGTGCGAGAGCGCTGCTGCTGCTGTGGCTGCTGCTGCGGCTGCTGCTGCTGCTGCTGCTGGCGCTGACCACCCCCAGAGCTGCTCCGCTGGGACGAGCCACTCCGACCCCCGCCTCCACCGCCACCCCCGCCTCCACCGCCACCCCCGTCTCCACCGCCACCTCCCCCACCAGGACCGTCGCTCCCACCGCTCCCACCGCCTCCTCCGCTACCACCTCCGCCGCCACCTCCGCCTCCACCGCCGCCACCAGTACCTCCACTCCTGCCACCACCCCCACCGCCACCCCCACTCCCCCCGCCACCCCCACCGCCTCCTCCACCGCCCCCTCTAGCTCCACCCGCTCCCTTGCCCCCTTTGCCCTTGCCAGAGCGGCGTCTGCCACTGGGGGCAGACGCCGCGCCGACCGACTCAAAACCAGTGAGGTCGGCCGCAGCGGCAGAGGCGACAGAGGGCAGCAGGGGGGAAGGACCACACCCCTCAAAGATGGGGGTGCGAGGGTCACCCCGAGAGGCCCCTACAGCGACAATACTCTTCTCAGCCGCTAGCAGGGACTCCTCAAGGAGATCGACAGTGAGAGAGGTGGGACAGACAGAGAGAAACTGGTCCCTAACGGCACGAAGGGACTCAGGGAGACGGGTGACGAGAAAGTAGAGAGTGATGTACATGGGAGGAGGGTTTGCAGCGCGAAACTCAGCAGGAAGGGCAGCGCGGTAGCGGGTGTCACTAGCACGGAGGTGGGTAACGAGGTCAGCAACAGTGGGAAAGGAGGCGAGGTCAGGGAAGAGAAACGGTAGCATGAGGCGGCTAAGGGTAGCGGAGGAAGGGGAGGAGTAGCGTGCAACTACAGCGTCGTACAAGGCCTGAGCGGTCTTGCACTGACTAAAGTGGGCACGCTCAGAGGAAGGGAGGTGGCGACGCACAGCAAGACGTGCAGCAGCATCGCGGGTCGCCCACTTGGAGCGAACGGCAGAGTCAGCATCAGCAGGTGGGGCAGGGACAGCGCCAGAGACAAAGTCAAAGAGAGAGACCTCATCTATCGCATCACATAGTAAGTACAGCTGCAGGTCTTCAATCCAGACGGCAAAGTCAATGGCCCTCCCCTCAGCGTCAAAAGTAAGGACATTGGGGGTGGCCATGGCAGCAGCTGAAAGTCTCACCGGGCTGGGAGAGTCGGGTAGTGCAGCAGCAGAGGAACACAGCTCAGGAACAGCGGCACGGCTCGGGCGGCTCGGGTTGCTGGGGCGGCGCGGGCGGCTCGGGCGGCTCGGGCGGCTCGGGCGGCTGGGGCGGCTCGGGCGGCTCGCGCGGCTCGGGCGGCTCGGGCGGCTCGGGCGGCTCGGGTTGCTGGGGCGGCGCGGGCGGCTCGGGCGGCTCGGGCTGCTGGGCTGTACAGGCGGCTCGTGCGGCGCTGGTGTCGCGACGGGCGGCTCACTGGTGGCTCGCGGGCGGCTGCACAGGCGGCTCAGGGACGGCGGCGCGGGCGGCTCAGGGAGCTCACGGGCGGCTGCGACGGGCGGCTCGCGGGCGTCGGGCGCTAGGGCGTTGGGGCGACGGCGGGCGGCGCTCAGGCGTTCGGGCGGGCGGCCGTAAGTCCGAAAGGGCGGTCGGCGCTCGGGCGCTAGGGCGGGCGGCCGGCCGTCAGGGCGCTTGGGCGAGGGGCGCACGGGCGCTAGGGCGGGCGGCCGTCAGGGCGCTAGGGCGAGCGGCGCTCGGGCGCTAGGGCGGGCGGCCGTCAGGGCTCTAGGGCGGGCGGCGCTCGGGCGCTAGGGCGGGCGGCGCTCGGGCGCTAGGGCGGGCGGCGCTCGGGCGCTAGGGCGGGCGGCGCTCGGGCGCTGGGGCGGGCGGCCGTCAGGGCGCTAGGGCGGGCGGCCGTCAGCGCGCTAGGGCGGTTGGCGCTCGGGCGCTAGGGCGGGCGGCCGTCAGGGCGCTAGGGCGGGCGGCCGTCAGGGCGCTAGGGCGGGCGGCCGTCAGGGCACTAGGGCGGGCGGCCGTAAGAGGAGGGAGCGGCGGGAGCGCGACGGTAGGGGCGACACGCAGGGTCGCTAAAAAAAAGAACGCGCGCCTCGGGGCGCGCTTCGGTGGGCCCTAGGAACAGTCCCTAGGAGGGGACCTGCTCTGATTCCATGAGAAGAATTGAACGAGAATGAAATGAGTATGAACGAAGTGAGTACAAATAGGAAACCCTAATTGTGTTGTACCCCCTATGGGATACCCCACTATAGCCTACACAAACAAGAAAGCTATGTGTTCTGACAGGGGCCGCGAGGGCGGTGTGACGCGGCGGGGTCGCGAAGGCGGCGCGACGGGGCCACAAGGGCGGCGCGACGCGGCGGGGCCGTAAGGGCGGCGCGACAGGGCCACTAGTGGCCGAGAGAGAGGGGAGCGCGACTCGGGCAGGGGCTGAGTGCGCTCCGAGCAGGAAAAAAAAACGGTGGGCCCTAGGAACAGTTCCCACGAGGGAACCTGCTCGATACCATGAGAAAACTGAAACGAGAATGATTGACTAGTGCAAGGGTTGGGTACAAGTACAAACCCTAGAAATATCGTACCCCATATGTGCAACCCCACTACAGCCTACATAGGCTAAGTCATATAAGTCTGACATATATTGATTCGTCAGTGTTACTTGTACAGCAACACGCAAAATGGTCAGTGTGGCAAAATAGGTTATACTGAAATTTCAGTGCAAAATTGAAGCATATGCTGATTTTTCAGGGAATATGAAAATCTGAGCTACAAATCAGCGTAATCAGCGTGTTTTACACTGATATCTGAGGGCCTGCGAGTTACCAAACGCGTTAAGCGAGTTACCAAATGCGTTGAAATCATTACTGTACGCGTTATAGTTCCCCATGTAAGTTACCATTGACATATTTTCCAAAAATTATATACAGTAGTGGCATTGTGGGAACAAGGAAAGTTGTTGGCCGTACAGTATCGCACATGTTTAAGGTGTGAACATCCTTATGAACAACGCTTAGTAGATAAAAATGTGCATCAGTAATCACAATTGTGAAAAACATTTGCATGTCTGTTCCTCCAATGGCTAATGTCTGTGACCAGGGCCTCATATTCGTTTTGGGTGACCCTGAGCACTCAGGGTCCCTTGGGGCAGTAACACTGATCATCAGGGTTGCCTGTGGAGAAACACTGATTTCTCAGGGTTGTTGAAAAAGAAACACTTATCAAACAGGGTGCCTTGTAAGAAAACACTGATCAGTGAATCTACAACCACAATTAAAACAACTTAAAAAAAGCGAATCTCTTTGCGCCGTTTGGATCAGCTTGGACAGCCAGTCTCTTTGCGCCGTTTTGCCTACCCAGCACGAAATTACCCCGTTCAGCTGTATCTGGGCGAGCCGCATGGTGGTGTCGGTGCAGGGTGGGTACATGAATGATGACGGCGCGCAAAACAGCGAGCATCACGAAGTTTTTGGTTTCAGGGTCGTCTCCGATACAACACTGATTCGTCAGTGTCGTCAAACAGGAAACACTGGAAAATCAGTCCTTGGAAACATAAAACACTGATTCATCAGAGTTGTAAAAAGAAAAAGGCTGATAGATCAGGGTCACAATAAAAAACTGGGGTCAAACTTCAGGAAATCAGGGTAAAATTCATGAAATCTGAGGCCCTGTCTGTGACCATGTAACGGAGAAAGATGTTTTGGGCGCAACACTTGTTTCACAGCCGAAATGGCCGGAGTTTCTCTCCTACTGGAGTAAGAACGTGCATGTCTACATTTGTGTACCACATGTGAATGTCAGCATATGGTTGATGAATTAGCATACCGTATCACACCGGATAAAAACCCTTGCTGATATAACCAAGGATCCAGTAGATATGATAGAATCTGTTAAGTCTGAGAGGAGACAATGAAGTCTCTGTAGTGACCTTGTTGAATAATAATTGAAAGAGAACAAGATGATTGAAAGATAGGAGTACAAGAGATTAAATAGAAATCTAGCTAGCCATGTACTCTAAGGGGTACATTCCCTTATTAACTGTATTGCATAGCTACAGTAACCGTGACTATTGCTATCCTCGACAATTACCATGTTGCAGTGAATTAACTGTCGTGCGGTTACTAGATCGTCAAGGGTCACGACCGTTGACTTCTTCAGACGGTTGACCTTCGGGTGACCCTCGACATTCCGCATGCTCTACATGAGCTATTGCGGTACTAGTACAGCCTTTCGGTTATTCCAACACTCCCCTTTATTCCTGAAGGTGGGCCACGTGGGATTTCTTGGTGATCCCGCAGAGGTCGGCGCAACGTTGGTACTGCTGACGTGGCAGCTTCTTCGTCAAGAAATCAGCTGCCATGTCACCGGTCGGGCAGTACGTCAGCTTGACTTTCCCTTTGTCGATTTCATCCTTCACGAAGGTAAGTGTGTACTGCTCCCCATCGAGCCCCTCTTGGCTGAGCACCATAAAGTCGTTGTAAACCTTGTCCAGTGGCTTGTAGCGTTCATACCCTGGGGGCAAATCGGGGAACGGCTGGTGATTGAGCGACGCGGTTGGGCAGACGATGCATGGCGGGTTAGGTAAGTCCGCGGTGAGGGAACCGTTTCGAGGAAGGAGGAGCACGTCGTTGTCGAAGACTCCGGCCTTGAGCGAGTTTTTGAGCGTGGCGTGGGAGGGATGGCCGAGCCGTTGGTGCCATGTTTCTGGATCCGCACGGTAACCGACTGTCTTTTGATAATATTTTTGTCGCGCTGCTTCGTCGTTTGCCTCCCCTTCAGGTCCTGCGTCGGTGGCGGAGTCGATGTCGGCAGCGAGCGCGCGAAATGCTTTTCGCTCCAGAAGCACGCGGGGAATGTCGATGATGTCGTCGGTGTCGCCGGCTTCGACTTGGTCTCCAGTAACGAGCAGGCATTGGTTGGGCCATTCCCGAACTGGGAGTCCCTTCACGGGGATTCTGAAGTAACTGTATTCAGCGCCGATGACCTCAATTTCTTGTGGTCCTTGTACTAGCGGCTCCTCCTCCTCGGTAGGTTCGGGTAACTCTGTTGGTTCTCCCATAAATTCGTAGGCTTCTTCTTCTTCTGACTCTTCTGCCATTTGCTCGGATGTGTCAGGGGCGTATTGATCTGGGAGAGGTGGACCTCCCCAGCAGGTGCCGCGAGTTGCCCAGTATGGGTCGACGACGGCAACTTCCGCAGGACGGAAACCAGCTGCTTCCGCGTGCCCTTGTTCTGCTTCGGCCGTGGTGTCCCATCCTCCTCTGGCGCCCCATGTGTCTTCAGCGGTCTCTGCTTCTCCAACTGCTTCTCATGCTGTTACGCCAACTTCCTCTGCTGGAGCTGCGCCCCACCCACTTGCGACTGCTTCTTCTGGAGTTAGTACTTCTCCCCAGGATCCGAGCGCGGGCTCGGAAGTGTTCCAGCCCGGCCAGTGTGTCTCCGCTGTCTTGTTTTCCTCGGTTGGTTGAGTTGCAGGTCCTGACGTGCCGCTGTCTTCTTCCATTGTGGCAAGTCCGGTTTCTGCAGGGTTGGAGGTCGAGGCAGTCGGGACAGTGCGCAAGCGTAGAAGGCCGTCAGAGGCTGGTCGCTCGAGGTCCATCTCGTCGAGATGTGACCATGTTGGTGGCTCAGTGGGAGTTGTTTTCAGTAGCAGTGTGTGGTGGGAGTCGCCGGTGGTGCCCTGAGCCGAAAATTGCAGCACGAAGACTCCATCATCATCGATCGCCTTTCCGATGTAAGTTTCGTTGTGGAAGAGCTCGAAGGTATTTTCCTTCCGATTGCTGCGAATGTCGATTCCGCACTGCATGAGTTGAGAGAGTAAGTTGTATTGTAGGTCAGGGGCGACGAGAACGTCCCCGATGTGAATGGTAAACTTCGTGTCATCGGCCTCGAGGTAGATTTCGCCAATCTCATATGCCTTCATTTTTCCGTTGTTGGCGGCGGTGATTTCGCAGGGTCGTCACATGCGTCGAGTGTCAGAATATATCTGTAACTGCCTGTAGCTGTAGTTAGTGTAGTTATTATAAGCTTTGTTTGGTGGTGCACCTTCTTTGTTCCTTTGCTATATGTTCTTGAAAACCTATAGTGAAGCCCCTCATTCTCCTTTTCAATTCTCTCGACATTCATCTTCAACCCTAAACCTAAGCTACTAAGACACTCACTAGCCATGGCTCCTAAGTCACGCTAGTATCTCAACATGGTATTCAGAGTAGGTACCTTCCTGCTGCCTTCCTGCTTCCGCTGCCTATTGTCCTGCCGCGCGCCTCGGGCGCGCGGCGTAGGCGCACGGCGATTTTCTGCCCGCCGTGTGCTCGGGGCGCACGGCGGGCGCCTGCCGTGCGCCCTGGGCACGCGGCGTCTTCCTGCCCCGCGTGTGGCCTGCCCTCACGCCGCCTGCCGCTCCTGCTCGTCGCGACGCACCTGCGGGACCCGGGCGTCGCCGCTCCTGCTCGTCGCGACGCCCCTGCAGGACCCGCACGGCGTCGCCTTGCTCGTCGCGACGCCCCTGCGGGACCTGCGGGGCGTCGCCACTACTCGTCGCGGCGCCCCCTGGACGCCGCCCTTGCTCGTCGCGGCGCCCCTGGGGCGTCGCCCCTGCTCGTAGCGGCACCCCTTGGGCGCCGTCCCTGCTCGTCGCAGCGTCCTCCCCACTGGCCACCGCCTCTGCCTCACCTGTGCCCGCGCCAGCGTTGCAGCCGCGCGCGGGCCTACCTTGCACCAACGCCGCCCCTGGAGCAGCCGCCCCTGGAGCAGCCGCCCCTGGCCACTGGAGCAGCCGCCCCTGGTGCAGCCGCCCCTGGACCTCAGCAGCCGCCCCTGGACCCCGCGAGCCGCCCCAGCAGCAGCCCACGGCGCCGACCCCACAGCTGTATGCGCCGCCGCTCCTGGAATCGGTACGGCTGCCTGCCTGTGCTGCCCGTTGCTGCCTGTTGCTGCCCGTGCCTGTGCTGCCCGTTGCTGCCGGTTGCTGTCCGTGCTTGTGCTGCCCGTTGCCGCCCGTTGCTGCCCGTGCCTGTGCTGCCCGTTGCCGCCCGTTGCTGCCCGTGCCTGTGCTGCCTGTTGCCGCCCGTTGCTGCCCGTGCCTGTGCTGCCCGTTGCCGCCCGTTGCTGCCCGTGCCTGTGCTGCCCGTTGCCGCCCTTTGCTGCCCGTGCCTGTGCTGCCTGTTGCCGCCCGTTGCTGCCTGTGCCTGTGCTGCCCGTTGCTGCCTGTGCCTGTGCTGCCTGTTGCCGCCCGTTGCTGCCTGTGCCTGTGCTGCCCGTTGCTGCCTGTTGCTGCCCGTGCCTGTGCTGCACGTTGCTGCCTGTTGCTGCCTGTTGCTGCCTGTGCCTGTGCTGCCCGTTGCCGCCCGTTGCTGCCCGTGCCTGTGCTGCCCGTTGCCGCCTGTTGTTGCCCGAGCCTGTTCTGCCCGTTGCCGCCCGTTGCTGCCCGTGCCTGTGCTGCCCGTTGCCGCCCGTTGCTGCCCGTGCCTGTGCTGCCCGTTGCCGCCCGTTGCTGCCCGTGCCTGTGCTGCCTGTTGCCGCCTGTTGCTGCCAGTGCCTGTGCTGCCTGTTGCTGCCCGTGCCTGTGCTGCCTGTTGCCACCCGTTGCTGCCTGTGCCTGTGCTGCCTGTTGCTGCCTGTTGCTGCCCGTGCCTGTGCTGCCCGTTGCTGCCTGTTGCTGCCTGTGCCTGTGCTGCCCGTGCCTGTGCTGCCCGTCGCCGCCCGTTGCTGCTCGTGCCTGTGCTGCCCGTGCCTCTGCTGCCCCTGCTCTTCCCCCTCCCCCTTCTTCGTCTCCCTGGTGCGCGTGCAGCTGTGGAACAGAGGCTATGGGGGTGGCGGGTATGGGGTTGATGGGTGTGTGTGATCCCCTTCCCCTCCTCGTCCTTTCTCTCCCACTGCTGCAACTGCTGCTGGGGGGGTGGGTGTGAGGGTGTGGGGGAGCTGGGGGAGAGGTGCTAGGGTTGTCGAGGAGTTTGGAAGGGGGAGTTGGAGGACTGAGGAAGGTTCCAGGAAGCAGCCGCCTTGGAGCCAGCAGCTTCACCTGCCAGCAGCTTCTCCTCATATAGTCCCTCCTCCTCACTTGCCCTCTCCTTCTGCTGCGCTTGGTGTACCCCTTCAGGGGGTGTCTCTGCATTAGCTTCTGCTGCAGGCAGTTATGGGGGAGTGTCAGAATATATCTGTAACTGCCTGTAGCTGTAGTTAGTGTAGTTATTATAAACTTTGTTTGGTGGTGCACCTTCTTTGTTCCTTTGCTATATGTTCTTGCAAAGCTATAGTGAAGCCCCTCATTCTCCTTTTCAATTCTCTCGACATTCATCTTCAACTCTAAACCTAAGCTACTAAGACACTCACTAGCCATGGCTCCTAAGTCACGCTAGTATCTCAACATCGAGAGTTGTTGATGAACTTTGACGATCCCACCATGTGTTGTCCGTAGCAACTGTCGAGGTACCACGTGTCCAGACCCTTGTAGCGCTGGCGGGCGAGGTTGGCAATCTTGGGTGTGACGATGCGATCAAGGTCGCCGGTGTACGGTGAGAGGGCAAAATATCTGTTTGCAGAAATGCTCGGCGGCGATTCCGTAGTAGGGGGAGGGAGCTCGAAGTCAGGAGGAATGTCTGAGGGGCGAGAGGACCAGGTAAAAACTGTTGGGTCATTGTCTGGACTGGGCGCAACGTGGTTGATGGGATTGTCGCGAGTGAATGTTACTCGATCCGAGTAACGGGACCCTATGTTGCGTCGAGCCATGCAGCTTATGATTGTCCCTTTTTCTTTGTCCTTCGCCGTGATGAGTGCAGGGGATTGTGAAGTGCTGGCGACGGAAGGAGGCGCCACAGTGGCGGAGGGCTTTGTCTGCATCGATGGTTGTTGGTTGGAGGCGTTGCGCCGCTCATCAGCGGCCTGACGCTTGTAGCACTGGTCGATAGAGTGGCCAGACTTCTTGCAGTATTTGCAGAAAGCTCCCTTCTTTCCGCGTTGTTCCCTTTGTGACGCTCCTGTGTAGAAGGCTAATTTCTCCCGTTTAACATTCTTCTCGTTGTGCAGGTCGATTTCCTTCTGCTCCGAAAGAAGCGTGGCGCACAGAGCTGACTCTGAGATGGTTGCTCGGGCGCGAAGGAGTGACTGGCATAGTCGCCAGTCGGGACCGAGGCCAGAGATGACCATCGAGATGAACATGTCGTCGGGGACAGTCCCACCGCATTTCTTGACTTGGTCACGCAGATTGCGGCACCGGTTGACATACGGTCCCGCTTTCTCCCCTTGCTTCATTTTAACCGAAGTCAGGTGGCTGAGTAGACGGCTCATCGTAACTGGATCTGTTGCCATGTATGAGTTGCGCAGGTGTTCCAAGGAGGCTTGCGTGGGAGCCCACTCCGTCTTATAAGGGCGAATGCCGAGCTGCTCTTCAGGTGAGAGATTGCGAAGGAGAGCGGTGTACGCGAGGAGGGATTCGTAATAGTATTGATGCTTCTCCTGGATGGTACCTTCCGAGGGTAAAGGTAGGCTTCCGTCGTAGTACATCCAGATTTGAGCGGTTGTCGCGAGAAGCTCGAATTCGAAACTCCACGTGTAGAAATCCTTTCCGTCGAAAGGAATTGAGGTCTTCAATTTTGAAGTCAATACAAATTTGGTTTGCATTGAAGCAATGTCTGACTATGAGCGCTGTGGGTTGTCTTGTGCAGGAGCTGACCCGTGACGATTGTTGAAGGTGAAGGATCTATCGGAGTTGACGCGGCGGTCTTCTCTAGGGAGAGGAAGTCTAGCAACGCCACATGCATAGCTTGAGCCGTCAACGCTCATTGCTTGATGGCTTTCAAGGGCATTGATGCGTGCGACTAGTTCCTCAACGACAGCGGCGCTGACGGAGGTCACCGCTGATGGCGCGTTAGTCGTTGCTGGTGGTGGGCCCGGTGAGTCTGCAGTAGCTTTTCCTTCAGGAGCCATAGTATTGCAAACTTTGAGGTGTAATAAATAACTTTGTAAAGGGATTGTTCTGAGAAGAACGAGGACTTGACAGATCCTATAATCCACTCTAGCTCTCATACCATGCTGATATAACCAAGGATCCAGTAGATAGGATAGAATCTGTTAAGTCTGAGAGGAGACAATGAAGTCTCTGTTGTTACCTTGTTGAATAATAATTGAAAGAGAACAAGATGATTGAAAGATACGAGTACAAGAGATTAAATAGAAATCTAGCTAGCCATGTACTCTGAGGGGTACATTCCCTTATTAACTGTATTGCATAGCTACAGTAACCGTGACTATTGCTATCCTCGACAGTTACCATGTTGCAGTGAATTAACTTTCGTGCGGTTACTGGATCGTCAAGGGTCACGACCGTTGACTTCCTCAGATGGTTGACCTTCAGGTGACCCTCGACATTCCGCATGCTCTAATGAGCTATTGCGGTACTGGTACAGTGGAACAGCTTTTGGGAATGCTTTATATAACCTTTCGGTTATTCCAACAACCCTAAACCCTATGATAAGCGCATGCGCATTTATCTGGAGCAATGCGCTTACGGCCGATCCTCAATTATAAGCGCACCCCCTGCGAAAATTTAACTTGGTAGGTATTATAAGCGCATGTACAATTTTAAATTAAAAGTTCTGTTCAAAACGGTAGCAAATTTCATTTTTGAAGTGAGTACAATCTCATTTTCGCTAAGCTTGACTCTCTAAAACCTGACTGGCTGCGCGTGCAGTCAGGATGTGCTGGCATGACTGCAAAGTGTCACATCTTGGCCTGTGTGCTGGAAGAGAATCGCTTGCACGCGATTCTGTTTCGTGACGCGAAATGTTTCGACTCGGTTGAAATGGCAAGAGTGAAATATGCAATTTGGTGTCTTAAAATAATAAATTTGTATATGTCATTATACTGTATAAGCGCATGTGCTTATAAAAATGACTCAATTAGAAGCGGACGCCCCCTAAAAAACACTGTTTTATTATAAGCGCACCTGCGCTTTTATCCGGGGTGATACGGTACTGATATGTGAAGACCACTACCAGAGCCTGGTGGTGCGGTATTGCAGGGCAGCACTGAAAAATATCCCAACGACCCCGTACAAAACCTGCTTCGATGTGTGCTGGTGAAGGCTGCAATGGCTTTCCCTCGACATCGTGACTGCTACTCGACAGAGTGGCAAGGATGGTACAGTACTAGCGTGCGTGCGTGGTGTCATTTGCGCCCCTTGACTTTGGGAACGGCGTACTGCCTCTGCGCCGCCACAGACACAATCTGCAGCATGGGCCACACGCGCACTGCACCTTTGTGCCCCTCCTTGCGCTGCTCTGCTGCACGCGCGTGCGTCAGCTGCTGCAGCTGTGCAAGCGACGGCAGCACACACGCTGTGAGGCGCCCCCCATACACACACCCCGTGTCAAGCCCTGTCGCCCAGGGAGTCCTGCACACAGCACAGGTAGGCAGGAAGAATCAGAACAGGAAGGTGCTGTGCAACGTTAAGAGCCCAGCACGGCAACTCGCTCGTCCTAAGGTTTCTCGCTTTGCTACTGACTCACAGGGGAACATGCGCTTTCCTCCGTGCACCCTGGAAAGGACAGCAAGGGCTGACCTCTGCAGGCCCCTGAGGGCATCGTGGCCGAACACCACGTGCTCCCTGCCGCGCCACTCGTGGCTCCACAGCACCGCGCCCTCATCTGCAGCCTTGCACGCCTCCCAACCCCACCCCCGCGCCCACCCATTGGCCTCCTCCCCCTCGCCGCTACTGCTGTCCCCCCCGGACACAAGCCAGTCGTGTGCGTCCCACTCACTGAGCCCTGAGTCCATGCCCCCTGCACATGGTGGCGCCCCCCAGTTCGCCATGCGCCACCGCCACCCATGCGCCCCCTCACTGCCACTCTCACTCTCACTGCCACTGCTCCAGCTGCTGCTGCTACCGCTGCTGCTGCTGCTGCTGCTGCTGCCAGAGTCGAGGAGTGCAGAGAGGGTGCGGGCTGTGGGCTCCCAGGGAGCGGTGTGCTGGGGAATGGGAGCGAGAGGCACGCGGCGGATGAAGCGAAGGTTGAGCAGATGGGAGAGGTGCTGGCGGTGCAGAGATACGCCGGGCACAAGGCCCGCGTGCACCTGCGCAGCACACAGCACGACAGTACACAACTCAACCACAAGCCGGAGAGCGGATGGGTTGGAGAGGAGAAGAGAGTGATAGCAATGTATGATAGCGGAGTACATAGTGCAAGAGCCACATGGCAGGTACACCAGTGTGTCCGCCGCATCAACATTGGAGCACCGACTGTGTTGATATGACGGTGGTAGAAAGAGGGCGGATGGCATGTGGTAAAGGACGTACAACGAGGCAGTTGTGGGAGGGAATGCGGATGGAGAAGGGCAGCGAGAGGAGCCAGTCAAGATCCGTGGACGAGAGGTCACTGGGCCACTTGGTGTTGCGCCACCGCTTCGACTTGCCTGCCATGGCAACGGATGGCATGCCATACACAGGGGCTCCAGAATACTAGAATGTCGCGGCCAATAACAGCCACACATGTGCCACTTTTCGTGAAAAATGTTGTTCAAATGGTTCACATTAGCAGACACCAAGCATGGGCGACACAATGCTAAGGCACACCAAGGAGGGGTTGTCACGTTCCCTAACGGTTTGCCTCATTGCTGTGGGAATACGAGGGCGTGTTGTGCAAGGGATTGCCGTGCGGGTTGGTGCTGTGCGAGAATTGGTGTGGGAGCAGTGGTGTGGGAGCAGTGGTGTGGGAGCAGTGGTGTGGGAGTGCGCATCCCACCAGTGGCGGCGGCGGCAGCAACGGCGAGCGCCTTGTCATCGTGGTTGCCGCGCACTGCCACTGCGCCCATCCTGCGCGCCATGCGCAGCACTGCATGCGAGTCCGGCCCCTGTGCCAGCACGCACACACAGGGGGGAGGCGCCACCGCATGCAGCAAGGGAGGCGAACGAGACGCATGGAGGCCGGAGAGAGGGCGGAGAGGAGGGCGGAAAGGAGGGCGGAGAGGAGGGCGGAGAGGAGGGCGGAGAGGAGGGTGAAGGCCTGAAGGCCCAACATGAAGATCAGGGAACAAGGCGAATCACGGAGATAGCAGAGGGAAAGAACAATTGGGGCAGGAACTGTGCAGCGCGGAGTGACGATGGGTGGAGTGGCTTGGCGTGGCAGCTGACCTTGTTGACCATGTCCCCCACCAGTATCACCACGTCCCCGTCCTTGCGCTCACAGCGCTCCATCAGTGCCTCCAACTCCGCATGGCACCCTGCTCACATGCTCACATGCACGCATGCACGCACACACTCGCTCATGGGGTTGTGTGGAGCTGAATCACATGTTGCAATCACGCAAAAGACCTGCTGCCGTCCCATCAGCCACGTGCTGCCATCCATGAGCCACTATAACAGCAGAGGAACGGCGAAGATCAGTGCGGCACAGAACGGGCAGCATGCAGCGCCCGCCCTGCACCCATGCCCAGTGCACGCCGTGCGCGCTCGCCTGCTCACCCTGCCGCCTCTCACGTTCCCCTCACACGTGTGCTGCACGCACACAGCACCATGCAACCGAGCCGCGCATGCAGCAACGCACCGTGCACATCGCCTACAATGATGATTCGCCCGTGCGGGTCCATCCGCTGCGCGTCGATGCTCGCATGAATCGTCTCCGGTAGCGGACCCAAAACCCCCTCCGCTAAACCTTCGCGTTGCCCGCCTGCTACACACGCGCTGCCCCACGCGCCCACCGCCACGCCTGCGCCTGCCGCCAGCGCCCTCCTTCTCCCAACCGCCCCGACCTCGCACTGCCACTCGCCGTCCCCTCGCCCGCATTGCTCCGCTCCTCGCCACTCGACGATCCGCCCTCCACCGCGCAGCTGCCGCCGCGCCCCCTCGTCCTTCTCACCCCATGCAAGGGGCGACAGCGCAGCGCTCCGGAGGGCAGCGGGCGCGCAGTCGAGCGGGGAGGTACGCGCGCGCGCAGTGCATGCATTTGTGCGGGAAGCGGAAGAAGCAGCGCAACGAGATGTGTTAGGAGGAGGAGGTAAGGCGGGGCAAGACGAGGTGGGAAGAACGGGAGCAGAGTGCAGACGTCGTGAGTGGGTGCCCACGGCCACTGCGGCCGGCCGACATGTGGCGGCGGCGAGCTTGCGGATGGAAGGCGATGCGAGGTTGGACATGAGTGCAGTGGTTGGGCATGCATAAGAGGTGTGGAAAGAAACTGATCACGCTCCAACAGATCAGCGCAGCTAAACATAGGGCTCGCCCACCCCACCTGCTTGCGACGTGAAGTGTGTTTGTACCTCCACAATCTGTTCATTAGTATCGAAACGCGTTATTAAATATCGTACTTCTGTGAACCCATCCCAAAATTGCTGTTCGTGTACTTATTGCAATTTAGCGTGTATTGTGAAACAATCTGTATCATAATATATTTTCATCCTCAACTTCATCGTGACGCCAGATATCAGAAAAGGAATTCAAGGTCAAGGCCCCACGTAGAGCTCTCCTTCACGTGCCTAGGTTTTGGAAAGAGGTGGCGTGTTGCAGAGCTGTTAGCGCCCGTGCGATCGTGCTGCGTGGCCACTGCAGTACGGTCTCAGCGTGCCCCTCCGTCGCACACGGTCCTGTCGATGGCGGCGTTCGACGACAAGGCGGCTCCGCGTCGCTTGCCCGTCGCGCTCATGGTCGCCGCTTCCGCCAGCATCCTCGCTGCCGCGCACCTCTTGCGCTCGATGCGGCGCAAAAACGGTGAGCCTCGCCCGTGGGCCTCATTTGCGTGGCTCGCGTTGACAGCCCGCCTGCTGCCTGCGCCTCCACGCTCTCGCCCTGCACTTCCCACTCCGTGCCACCCCATCACCCCTCGCGGCCCTCCGTCCTCCTCGCGTCCTTGTCCGTCACTCGCTTTCAGCCCGCCATCGGGAAACGTGTGCGCGCCACTTCTGCGTTGTTGCTTGCTGGAACAACGTTTCCCCCGGCATGCCCAATTGAGGCCGTGTTGCCCCTCCCTGCAGTGCCTCGAGGCCAGCCCCGCGCGGGCCAGCGTAGCAGGGTGGCGGGCAGAGCGGCGACGGAGGAGGAACGGCGGCAGCAGCGAGCAGCGGCGGCAGAGGCGCGGCTTGCAGTGGTGGGCCCGGCAGCAGGGGATGTAAGTGGCTGCGGTGGCGGGCGCAGTGGAGGGCAGGAGAACGGGAGGGGCGCTGTAGCTGCAGCAGCGGGCACAAGGGGCGAAAGGCGAGAGGGCAATGCTGACATGGAGCAGGGGAGTCGAATGGGTGTGCCGTGTGGCTACACAGCAGGAGCGGCAGGGGCATTATTGGATGGCGGGGTGGGCGGGCACGCTGTGCAGGGCCAGGCCGTGGGGTCGCCTGGATGGTGTGATCCGCGATTGACGCCGTACGGCCAAGCACTGCTGCTCACGAAAGAGGTCCGATAGGTGGCGGCTAGGGAGCCGGGAAGAGCAAAGCTGTGTGGCTGTAGGCCAATCACAGGATCAGTATCGTACTAAAGATGAATGGATGCATGGGAGTGGCCCTTGTTCTTCTGTTTGTTTCCGCCTGCCTCGTTTTGAACCCGGCATTTTACTGCATTCTTACGCATCCACGGTGTGACAGTCGCGTGATGCTGATGTGAAATGGACATGTGCTGTGCTGTGCTGTGTGAAGATAGATGAACTGGAGGAGGATGTAAGAGCCTGGCGGGCAGCAGCAAGCGCACGGACATCCCAGCACACAGCAGCAGCGCCAATCTCACAAGCATCTGTACGTTCCACAGCTCACTCTGCGTGCTTCCAGGGCAGCTATTAGTGCTCGTGCAGGCCCTGCCATGCAATGGCCCTCGATGAATGCATAGGGCTCTTTTACTTGCATTTTTCTAGTTTACTCACACATTTGCGCTCCTTGAACACCATTCCAGAGGCTGGTTGAAGGCTTGGGAGAAGCTGCACTAGAAGGCACAGAGGTGCAGAATAATGACAGCAGCGCAGAAGGAGAAAGGGTTTGGGAGAAAGAGGAAGAGAAGCTGCAGGCGAGAATGACCCGGGCAGCAGTGGCTTTGGCAAGCATCCAGGTGGGATGAGATCTGTGGTGCTGAAACTGCTCTGCCGTTGCAGTGTTTTTTCTCAGTGCAGCACCCCCCAATACATGCAAAATTGATGACCTTGTGTATTTATTATTCCCCTGAATTGATCCTGCAGCCCGACGTAAGCGTTGCACCTATTCGACGCGAGCAGAATGCTCGTCTTTTTCGGATCAACGAGGTAGTTCTGAAGTGGCATGTTTCTCCCGTTCGTTGCCTAAGAAATTATGATGCGTTTCATCTACACTCAATGTGTGCACATTCGTTGCAATGATCTTCCTCCTCGTGGCTTTACGGTGTCCAGACCTTTTTGTGTTGCATTTTTGCATTTCACCCTTCTAGGTGCTCGTCAAGGCAACAAACTTACGTGAGGATGGCGCGGCGCCTGCGTCTGCACACTGATGTGCTCTGGTCTGACTATTTTGTCGGAAAGAAATCGAGACTGTTTCAGATGAAACGTTATATACGTGTTTAGGTTTAGGGTGAATACTTTTGCACTATGAAATCATACAGGATTGTCAAACAAGATGCTTGTGTTCTCTTTAGGCTATAGTGGGTTAGCCTATAAGGGGAACAACACTTTAGGGTTAGTACTTGTACCCAACTCATTCATACCAGTTCATCCATTCCTGCATACGCGCGCCCTTGCTGCCCGCAAGCAGCCCCTGCTCCGAGCACCCCTGCTGCCCGCGAGCAGCCCCTGCCCCGCGCGCCACTACTGCCCACGAGCAGCCCCTGCCCTGCGCGCCCCTTCTGCCCGCAAGCAGCCCAGCAGCCCAGCACGCCCCGCAGCCCAGCGCGCCAACGCGCCCCGCTACTAAGCGCGCCAGCGCGCCCCGCAGCCTAGCGCCCCAGTGCGCCCCGCAGCCAAGTGCGCCAGAGCACCCCGCTGCTAAGCGCGCCAGAGCGCCCTGCTGCTAAGCGCCCCAGAGCGCCCCGCTGCTAAGCGCGCTAGTGCACCCCACTGCGAAGCGCGCCCGCGCGCCAGCGCGCCCCGCAACCCTGCTACCCAGCGCGCTGCTGCTGCACACGTTGCTACTGCTGTGCTGTGCCCTGCCGAGCAGTGCTGCCCAGCCCGAGCCGCGCCGCTCTGCCCGAGCCGCGCTGCCCTGCCCCTACTGAGCCGCACTGTCCTACTGCTGCTCGTGCTGCCACTGCTCGCACTACTGCTATTACTGCGCTAGCATGTGCCCTGCTGCCCACGTACTCTACTGACCTCCATAGCCACTTCAACAGTCACTACTATTGCCCTCTCGCCGCTGCTACTGACTGCCACTGCCTGTCATGGCCACTATCATAGTAGTCGCAGCGGCTAAGGGTGGACAGCAGCAGCCACTGCCTCTCCCGGACACGCTATCCCCGCAGCAGCTTCGCAAGTGGATTATTCAGCGAGCCCGTTCAGGTGGTGGAGGCTTTGATTTTCTGCGTTTTGCACAGCGGCGGCAGCAGAGTCAGCAGGAGACCTTCTCCCCGTAGCTGCTTAGTGAGTTGTTTTCTCAGCGATGTGTCCCTGGTTCTGTAGAGGCTGCTGCTCTAGGTGCTAGTGATTCTGCTGCCGCACTAGGTGCTAGTGAGTCTGCTGCCGCTCCAGGTGCTAGTGAGTCTGTTGCAGCTTTAGGTGCTCGTGCGTCTACTGCCACAGGTTCTGCCTCAGCTGAGGCCTTGCACACTTTCACACTTGACTCAAGCGCGTCACGTTGCTTTTTTCGTGACTGCACCATATTCACACCACTTGCTGCACCGGTACCAATCTCACTGGCTGACCCTACTGGGGGCGTAGTAGTCGCACAAGCCTCCACTGTCCTCCCTTGTCCAGCAGTCCCCTCCGGGTCTCTTCCAGGTCTCCACCTCCCCGAGTTCTTGACGAACTTGTTGAGCAACACAATTCTTCAGGATGCATGGGTTGACACCTTCATTCCTGGTGGACAGCGTGTGGCGATCTGCAAGTGCTCACGGACTGGTCGTCACCTTGCTACGTTCACTCCTCAACATGGGTCCGAACTGTACACACTGACCACTGCGTCTGCACAGGTGGCTGAGTCAGGTCTATCGGCTGCGTCGAGCTGGGTGTCTGCGTCTGGTCAGCTTGCACCATCTTGTTCGGCTCGGGTACTCTCTCACCAGACTCTTCTCTAGCACCACCGCCTAGGTCACCCCTCGCTGCCGCGTCTCTGCAGCATGCACTCCCGTCTCCTTGTCTCTGGCCTTCCCAGGTCCCTGCCCTCCCTCCCGCGCTCGCCTGCACCGCCGTGCCTTCCCTACGTCGAAGGGCGGCAGCGCGCCGCTCCTCACTCCTCCGAGTTTCCTCCGACCACTGCTCCTCTACAAACTCTCCACATGGACGTTTCGGGCTCGGCCCCCATCGGTGGAACGGACCAGGAGCGCTACTTCCTGCTGGTTGTTGATGACTACACACATTACACCACTGTCTTCCTCTTGCGGCGCAAGGCAGATATCAGTGGTGTTTTGATCCCCTGGATCTGTGCTACTCGCCGCCAGCTGCGCGAGAGGTTTCATCGGGACTTTCCGGTCCTGTGTTTGCACTCTAACAGGGGCGATGAGTTCGTTTCTAACCTCCTTGCGGAGTTCTGTCGAGACGAGGGCATCTGCCTATCCTTAGCAAAATGGGATTGCTTTGTGTCGCATTGGCTTGATCATGGAGGTTGCTCATACCTCCATGATCCATGCGGATGCTCCCCATGATCCAGTTTCTGTGGCCATTTGCGGTCCGATACGCTACGCATCAGCTCAACCTCTGGCCCCGTGTCTCTAAGCCAGAGACCTCGCCCACACTCCGGTGGACAGTGAAGGTTGGTAATGCGTCGGTGTTTCGGGTCTGGGGCGCGCTCTCCCTTGTTCGCGATGCCAAAGTAAGCAAGCTCTCCTCTCGCACTCTCCGCTGCGTCTTCCTTGGCTTCCCCACCGACGCCCTGCCGTGGCTATTCTACCACCCGTGCTCGCGTCGCGTCTTCTCCTCCCAGGACGTCACCTTTGATGAGTCTGTTACTACGGGCTACACCCGCACGCGTCCCACCTGGCCCCCCTCGCACCTCTCTTCCTGGTACCAGTCTCCCCCCAGGTAGACCCCCTCCACTTACAAGGTCCTGCTCCCTCAGGTGTGTCTCAGGTAGACCCACCCCCGTTGGTCGAGCCTTTGGAGATCTCTTCTGACTCCTCTGGCCCAGCTGAGGGGGGTGACCCCGCTGCTGACGACACGGCGGCCACTCGCCGCTCTCCACGCTTGGAGACCCCCCCTGGTTTTTCGCCTCGGCCGTCTTCGCCGCCTCCGCCGCCTGCTGCTGTGGACTCTAGAGCTGAGACTGCTGGTGCTGAGCTTGGGGGTGCTGAGACAGAGGGTGAGGGTTCAGGGGGTGCTGGTTCTGGGGGTGCTGCGACTGGGGGTGTTGCGATTGGGGTTGTTGACTCTGGGGGTGCTATGAGTCCTAGTGGCGGTGGAGCTGTGGGTGACCCTACTGGAGGTCCTGGAGTTGGACAGCCACTGCAGCCTGATCTACTTGAGATGCTCTCGCTGCAGGCGATTCGTGCGCGGATCGTTCAGCGAGGCAGTCCTGGTGGTGGAGGGTACGGTCCTGCTGGTGCTGGAGCTACTAGTCCTGGAGGTAGTGCTGGTGCTGGAGGTGCTGGAGGCGCTGCTGGTGCTAGAGGTACTAGAGGTGCTGCTGGTGCTGGAGGTACTAGAGCTGCTAGTCGTGGAGGTACTGGAGGTGCTGCTCGTGCTGGAGGTGCCGGAGTTACTAGTCCAGGAGGTGCTACTGGTGCTGGAGGTTCTGGAGCTGCTAGTGCTGGAGGTCCAGCTGATGCTGGAGGTGCTGGAGCTGCTGGCACTAGAGGTGCTGGTGTTGCTGGTGTTTGAGGTGCTGGAGGTGCTGCCGGTGCTGGAGGCGCTGGAGCTGGAGGTACTGGAGGTGCTGGAGCTGCTAGAACTAGAGGTGCTCGTACTGGAGGTGTTGGAGCTGCCAGAGCTTGTGGTGCTACTGGTGCTTGAGGTGCTGGAGGTGCTACTGGAGGGGCTGGAGGTGTTGGAGCTGCTGGTCCTAGAGGTGCGCGTACTAGAGGTGCTGGAGCTGCCGGAGCAGGTGGTGCTGCTGGTACTGGAGGTGCAGAAGGTGCTGCTCGAGCTGCTGGCGCTGGAGGAGCTGGAGGTACTGCTGGTGCTAGAGGTTCTGGCGCTGCCGGAGCTCGTGGTGCTGCTGGTGCTGGAGGTGCTGGTGCTGCTGGTGCTGGAGGATCTGGAGCTGCTGGTACTGCCCCGCGTCGACCGTTTTTCTACCCGCAGCCGAAGTCATCCCTGCCGGTGCCGAACGCAGAGATCACACGAGCACACGTGCTTAGCCCGTAGTCTAGCTCCCGTTGCAGCAGTTATCTCCGCATGGTGCGGTGAGCGTGGACGACACCACGACGTAGTTCAGTCTAGCCGACTGAGCACATACCGATCGTGTTCGTAGACCGGCAGCCGTGCAGTCACTAGCGTGCGCGTAGGCGACGCCGAGGTGATGGACACCCTGGAGGGACGGCTCGAGGATGCGAGGAGACGCCATACCCTGGGCAGTCGTCGAAGCCGGACTCCGCTCCGTGTGGGCGGCAGAGCACCCCCCTTCTCGACCTGCCTCTCCTCGACCGGAGAACAACGACGGCGGCGTCGACGTGGGCGTCACGCCGGTGGAGGTCAGGTCGGTAGCAGTGCGGGAGGCACGTCGAGGCAGCGAGGTGTGATACACGCCGGTGAAGTCGGCGGCGTTCAGGCACGAGGGATGCAGTCGTCGGCGGCTGCAGGCTCTTCGCAGGGTGACGTCAGAGGTCGACGGAGTGGGCTGTCGCCGATGTCGGCGTCCCAGGTGACGGCAGGTGGGATTGCGCCGAGCTACGGCTACTTCAAGTTTACGCCGGACAGGATCTCAGTCACCCCTCCACTGGTCGGTCGACCCGACATTCTCACCTGGAAGGAAGCTATCGCGCCCCAGCTGGAGATGGCCGGGCTGATCGGCTTCGCCCGAGGGACCGTGGCGACGCCGGGGGAGCACCACCCCGACTTGCGGGCGGAGTTTTGCGCCGTGCAGCTGTTGACCTTCACGGTCATCTCGCGGTGCTGCTCGCCGGGCGTGCAGATCGCCTTGAAGTGGTGCCGCGAGTACATCGACGCCGGTCACCGAGCATGGCAATTCATTGAGTCGACGTACCAGGTCACCGACGACCTGTTCATCGCCCTGCTAGAGGGACAGCTGACGCACCTGCGTATGGGTGACGAGGAGACAGCGACTGTCTACTGCAACCGAGCCCGGAAAATTCTCGCCACTATCAGGATGGCCGGCGCGCAGTACTCCACAGTGTCGTACATCACCCATGTCATGCAGGGACTTTCTAGCAGCTATAACCTCTTGAAGCGGCTGTCCATGGCGCCGAGCACAAGGGCGACGCTCAACGAGGACAACCCGACCTCGTACATCCTGCAGGACGAGGCGATGCAGGAGGCTGAGCGGTCACAGGAACTCTTGGCGCAGGCCAAATTTGTCGCCCCGGCGAAGCAAGGAGGCCGACCAGGACAGCACGAACAGTCTGGTGGCGGCAGGAGCGGTGGTTGGAAGTCGACCAAGGAGGTCGAGAAGAAGTCGACCAAGGACGGTGGTCGAGGAGGAGGAGGTCGACGTCGGGAGTGCTGGATCTGCCACAGCCCCGACCACCTCTCCTACGAGTGCCCTGACCGCAGTGACTCCGACGACGACGACGCCAAGGGAGGCCGCGGGAGGTCTGGCAGTCGTCGTCCTCGTAGAGGAGGAAACAAGCCGCGCAAGGAGAAGCAGTCGACGACGTCGACCTCAGCGAAGGACGCCGACTCCTCTGCAGGCGGCAGGGGCGGGACGACAAGACAGCGTCGTGCTCGCTGGTCGGCGTCGTGGAGCCGACCGTCTCGTTGGCGCCGGAGGCCGGAGAGGACTTCCAGGCGGTGGCTGCAGCTGTGCAGGCAAACCCGGCGGTGGTTCTGCTCGACAGCGGTTGCTCCCACCACCTGATGGGGACGAAGGAAGCCTTCGTCGACCTGCAGCCGAGCGGCGCCATCAGGCATGTGCGCGGCTTCAATGGGGCGCTGCACGACGTCCAGGGCCGTGGCACCGTCGCCCTACAAGGGGAGGCCGGGACGCAGGTACTCATCCCCGACGTACTGTATGTCCCGGGTGTGTGGGCCAACCTGCTGTCGTCCGGCCAGCTGAAGGAGCACGGCGTGAAGCTGCAGGAGGACGGAGAGGGAATGATGCTCGTCTCTGCAGCCAGAGTGGTGCTCGGTCGGGCGACGTACTCCGGGCGTGTCCTCTGCACCGACCTGCGTCCCTGCTCAACGAGGTCGACGTCGCCCACGACGGAGGTTCTGGCTCTGCGGGCGATCGTCTCGAAGACGAAGTCGACGCCGGACCGGATGCATGCACAGCTTGCACATGTCGGCATGGACACCATACGGAGCTCGGCGAAGAACGAGGTCGCCATTGGGCTGGACCTCAAGTCGGCGACGGACGCCGACTCCCCGTGTGTCTCGTGCGTCGGCGGGAAACTGGCACGGCACACCTTCCCCGACCAAGGCTCCGACGCCGACGACGTGCTGGCCGTCGTGCACATCGACCTGTGTGGGCCGTTCCGCGTGGCTGCCAAGGATGGCAGCCTGTACTTCTTGCTGCTGAAGGACCGCAAGACCCGGTACGTGTGGGTGAAGCCGGTCACCAAGAAGTCAGATGCGTTGCACGTGTTCGTGCAGTGGCTGACTGTGGCTGAGCGGCAGACGAAGAAGTCGGTGTTGATGCTGCGCTCTGACCGGGGAGGGGAGTTCCTCGGGAAGCGGTTCACCGACTTCGTGAACGGCAAGGGGATCGTCCACGACCTAACCTGCCCATACACCCCGCAGCAGAACGGCATGGCGGGGTGGGAGATGAGGACGGTGGTGGAGTCGGTGCGGACAATGTTGCTGCACATGGGCGTGTAGCACCACTGGTGGCACCTCGCTCTCCGGCAGGCCGTCTGGGTCCGCAACTGCCTTGAGAGCTCGGCGTTGCCGCCGGGGACGACGCCGTACCAGCTGCTGACCGAGAAGAAGCCCGACTTGTCGCTGGCGCGGGTGTGGGGCTGCATGGCGCAGTTCTTAGTCCCCAAGCAGCAGCGTGGTGGGAAGCTGCAGCCAAAGGCACGGTGGGGCCTTCACCTCGGCGTGTCGGAGGAGAGCAAGGGCTGGGAGCTCCTCAACATCTCCGTCAACCGGGTGGTCACCACGTCGGACGTGGTGTTCTACGAGAGGATGTCGCTGGACATGTGGACTTCGGCGCACGGGCCAGCGGCAGGGCGGATGCCATTTCACCCGCCAACGGACACCTCGACGGCGTCGGTGCCTCTACTCGCCGAGGTCGGTGCGCTTGCTGGTGAGGACGCCGAGGACGTCCCCGGTCCCTACCCTTCACCTGCCCCTCCCCTGGACGCCAACTTGCATGAACTGACCCCGTCGTCGGCCTCCGGCGATGAGGGGAGAAGTGGTGCGTCACCTGTGGCGCTGGTCCCAAGCATCGCCGGTGGCCGACGTGCTGCTGTGCAAGGCGGCATGGGAGCGGAGCTGACGCCGACCGGGAGGCAGCAGGTGGTGCAGCCAACTTCGGTGAAACCGGTAAAGGAGGCGCCTGCAGAACAGCAGCTGACAGGGGAGCAGGCAGCAGCGACGCCGACCAAGGAGCAGTCGGCGGCCGGGTCGTCGGCAGGGGAGCCGACCACAGGGGAGAAGTCGTCTGGGACGCCGACCACAGAAGAGAAGTCGGCAGGGACGCCGGATGCAGTGCAGCAGAACGCCAAGGGCAGCGACGACGACGATGGAGGGGACGCCGAGGAGGTCCAACCAGGACCACGACGCTCAGGCCGACTTCGGAGGCCACCTGACTTCTTCGTCCCCGCGGCGTTCACCACGGTGTACGACGTGGACGACGATGACGATGCCCTGCTGTACGACAACGCCGAGGAGGATGAGGAGTTTCCAGAGCTCGACCCCGACATGCTAGCCGACCCCGAGCACCGTTGGGACATCTCGACGATGATGGTGAAAGAGGCATTGGCAAGCTGGAAGGGCCCGGCGGTGAAGGCCGCCATGGAGGAGGAGACTCGCAGCCTCATCAAGATGGGCACTTGGGAGCTGGTCAAACGCCCGCCGGGGGTGAACGTCATGAAGAACCGGTGGGTGTTGACGACGAAGTACCACGTCGACGACACCGTCGAGCGTGAGAAGGCGAGGCTGGTCGTGAAGGGCTTCACACAGGTGTACGGCGCCGACTACGACGAGACGTTCGCGCCGGTGGGCAGCTACGTCACGCTGAGAATCTTCCTCAGCATCGTCGCCGTCCTCGACCTTAACCTGATGCAGCTCGACATGAAGAACGCCTTCCTCCCGTTGGAAGCCGCCTTCGAGCTGCGCGAGATCTCGCCGGTACAGAAGTACCTCGGGCTGGAGATCGTGCGCGACAAGTCGGCGGGGAAGCTGTGGCTGCACCAGCAGGGCTACGCCGACAAGCTGCGTAGGTGCTTCATCGACGAGGAGCAGACCGGGCGCACCCCGAAGACGCCGGTCTCGGTCGGCGCCTACGCCGAGCTCACCTTCGACGATGAGGAGGCGCAGGAACGGCAGGAGGAGGAGTACCGGCAGAAGGTCGGCTCGCTGCAGTTCGCGGCGACGACGACGAAGCTGGACATCGCCTTCGCCTGCAGCAAGCTGGGGAGCGGCCTCACGGTGAGGAGCGACCAGCACTGGCGCGAGGTCGACCGCTGCCTCGCCTACCTCGCCAACACACGTGACACCGCCCTGGAGTTCGGCGGTGGACCTGAGTCGCTCGAGCTGGTCGGCTACGTCGACGCCGACGACGCCGGTGACAAGCAGAACAGGATGAGCACGGGTGGCTACGTGTTCGTCTACGGTAGGGCTGCAGTCTCCTGGTTGAGCCAGCGCATCAAGTGTGCGACGCTGTCGTCGACCGAGTCGGAGTACGTGGCGGCCACTGAAGCTGGCAAGGAGGGACGCCGCCTTCGCTTCCTCCTCGCCGAGTTCCGGCAGCTGGACGCCGAGAAGCCGACTGTCGTGCGCGTGGACAACAAGTCGGCCATCACGGTCGCAGAGGGCATGGGGTTGACAGGCAACCTAAAGCACATGGAGTGGCGACAGGCCTGGCTGCAGCACATGGTGAAGCACGGGAAGTTCTCGCTGCAGTACATCCCAACCGCTGAGCAGCCGGCCGACTTCCTAACGAAGGCGCTGCACTGGCCTTCAACCGGTGCTCCGTCGCAATCGGCCAGGTGCGCTTGGCCGACGTGGGCGACGGCGACAATGATGTGCAGCAGTAGGTGCCATGCCCTCTTGCATGGCTGGTGCGGTGACCGGCGTGCTGTGTGCTGGATGCACGCCGACGGGCTATTCTCGAATCTGTACTGCCGTGTGGGCTAGGGGCCCAAGCGTGAACGCAGCAGGGGAGTGTCAACGGGAGCGTTGTAAGGCCCCGTCCTCGCTTGGGCGGAGCCAATCTTGTGGTCGGATGTGCGGGGGTTGCAGCCGACCTGCAGCAGTGGGCACGGGGGCCGCTGCAAGGGCGCCGACCAGAAGGATGCCGCCCTGGACGCCTGGTTGTTGTCTCAGACGCCTGGACGGCGTCCTGGGAAGCTGGACGCCGAGCTGGGCGTCGTCACGACTACCCGGGCGCCTGGTCGACGTCGTGGGCGCCTGCACGGCGTCCTGGGGGTCCAGACACCGACCTGGGCATCTGATCGGCGTCCTGCGCGTTTGGACGCCGACCTTGGGGATTCGGAAGGCGTCCTGGGCGCCTGGACACCGGACTAGGGACGCCGGGCATCTGCAGCCGACTACGGACTACGCTGGTCGGCCAGGCGTGGTTGCCCGGTTGACCGGAATACTCGGGCGACGTGCGCGAATGCCGCCAGGGTGGAGCCTGCGAGGTCGACGTGGCTGGTGGACACAGTCGCTGGCGTGGAGTCTGCCAGGCGTCTGCGTTGTGCACGTGACAGGGAAGTGCGCACCAACCAGCTGCGCGCACCTGTGAGGCAGGAGCACCGTTGTCCTGTGGTTGCAACGCTGTGCAGCCGACTTGCTGCAGGGCTGGCACACCGTGAACTTGCAACGTTGGCGAACCACTACTCTGCAACGCTGGAGCGGTGCGAGCGCTGTTGCGCTGGAGTGCGGTCGACCGTGCTGCGCTGGAGGTCGACCAGCAGCCTAGCTAGCACTTATGTAGTCTGTGATGCAAATTTTTGTTACTATCATTGTTGTCAGGTTTTCCTAGTGAAACTCTTGCCAATTCTCCCCGTGAACTAGCAAGAAGCGTGAACACAAGGAAACGACTAAGTGAACGAACGCAGAGATCATACGAGCACACGTGCCTAGCCCGTAGTCTAGCTCCCGTTGCAGCAGTTATCTCCGCATGGGAGACACCGACCAAAGCATTGGGAGGCCGCTAAGAGGGTGTTACGCTACTTGTGCAGTACGTCAGGCATGGGGCTCATGCTTGGAGGACGGGGTCGAGTTGTTCTCACTGGCCACGCAGACGAGTCTTGGGTTGACAACTTGGCCACGCAGCGGTCATCACAGGGTTACACTTTCAGCCTTGGCTCCGGTTCTGTTTCTTGGCGGTCTACTCGCTCGTCTTCTGTTCTCAGTTCCAGTTGTGAGGCTGAGATCTACGCAGGAGCCATGGCTGCACAGGAGTTACGCTGGCTCACCTACCTGCTGACCGACTTGGGAGAGCGGCCTAGTTCTCCTCTAGTTCTGTACGTGGACAACAAGGCCATGATTGCCTTGTGTCAGGAGCACAGACTAGAGCACAGGACGAAGCACATCGCTCAGCCTCGTGATCATCAGCGTTTCTGTACTGTTTTAGGCCTTGTGCATACTTTCCCTCACTTGCTTACGTCGTAACTTTGCTTGTACTATGATCTATATACTTGTACCTGCATGCTTACACTTGCTAGGTTATGATCACTATACTGCTTTTTCCTATATATATAACTCTGCATGTGAAACTGGCCTTGTGGCCACTTGCTTGTGGTAAGATTGTGTGGTGACTTCGTGATCCACCCTTAGCTTGCTTCGCTTTTCTTGACTGGTCTTGTGACCCCTTGTTCTCCACTTTGCCTATGAGGGTGTGTCAAACTATAATGATGCTAATGTTGTGTAGGTTGTAGTGGGGTAGCCTAAATGGGGTACAACCCAATTAGGATTAGTTGTTGTACCACTTGTCTGTTCAATGCATTCATTCCTGCTCACTAGCTTCTAACAAAGACGAGCGGGTGGACCTCCAAGAGGCAAAACCAGAGCCGAGACTGAAAGTGTAACCCTGTGACGTCTGCTGAGTCACCTGGTTGTCAGCCCAAGAAGCGTCAGAGTGTCTTGTGAGTACAACTGAGGCCCGTCCTCCAAGCACAAGCCCCATGCTCGATGTACTATACAAGTGATGCATCACCATCATAGCAGCCCGCCAATGCTCTGTTTGGTGCTTCCCGGGCGCAACGTAGCGCGCAGGGATGCTGAGAGGAATCGCGTCCCAAGGTATCTAGGATTGTGGCAAACACGATCGGGCTAGGCGGTCCCGGATCCGATCAACATTGCTTCACATTTTATATCGGTACGGATTTCGCAACTTCCCGGGCTCACAAACACCCTTATAGGGGGACGGTTCTTTATGCGGCGGGCCCGTTGGAAGGAAAAAAGAGCTGGAATCTCGTCCCAAGGTATCTAGGATTGTGGCAAACACGATCGTGCTGGGCGGTCCCGGATCCGAGCAACATTGCTTCACATTTTATACCGGTACGGATTTCGCAACTTCCCGGGCTCACAAACGCCCTTATAGGTGGACGGTTCTTCATGCGGCGGGCCCGTTTGAAGGCTAAAACAGCTGGAATCTCGTCCCAAGGTATCTAGGATTGTGGCAAACACGATCGTGCTGGGCGGTCCCGGATCCGAGCAACATTGCTTCACATTTTATACCGGTACAAATTTCGCAGCTTCCCGGGCTCACAAACGCCCTTATAGGGGGACGGTTCTTCATGCGGCGGGCCCGTTTGAAGGCAAAACGAGCTGGAATCTCGTCCCGAGGTATCTAGGATTGTGGCAAACACGATCGTGCTGGGCGGTCCCGGATCCGAGCAACATTGCTTCACATTTTATACCGGTACGGATTTCGCACCTTCCCGGGCTCACAAACGCCCTTATAGGGGGACGGTTCTTCATGCGGCGGGCCCGTTTGAAGGCTAAAACAGCTGGAATCTCGTCCCAAGGTATCTAGGATTGTGGCAAACACGATCGTGCTGGGCGGTCCCGGATCCGAGCAACATTGCTTCACATTTTATACCGGTACAAATTTCGCAGCTTCCCGGGCTCACAAACGCCCTTATAGGGGGACGGTTCTTCATGCGGCGGGCCCGTTTGAAGGCAAAACGAGCTGGAATCTCGTCCCGAGGTATCTAGGATTGTGGCAAACACGATCGTGCTGGGCGGTCCTGGACCTGATCAACATTGCTTCACATTTTATATCGGTACGGATTTCGCAGCTTCCTGGGCTCACAAACGCCCTTATAGGGGGACGGTTCTTCATGCGGCAGGCCCGTTTGAAGGCAAAAAGAGCTGGAATCTCGTCCAAAGGTATCTAGGATTGTGGCAAACACGATCGTGCTGGGCGGTCCCGGATCCGAGAAACATTGCTTCACATTTTATACTGGTACGGATTTCGCAGCTTCCCGGGCTCACAAACGCCCTTATAGGGGGACGGTTCCTCATGCGGCGGACCCGTTTGAAGGCAAAAAGAGCTGGAATCTCGTCCCAAGCTATCTAGGATTGTGGCAAACACGATCGTGCTGGGCGGTCTCGGATCCGAGCAACATTGCTTCACATTTTATACTGGTACGGATTTCGCAGCTTCCCGGGCTCACAAACGCCCTTATATAGGGACGGTTCTTCATGCGGCGGACCCGTTTGAAGGCAAAAAGAGCTGGAATCTCGTCCCAAGCTATCTAGGATTGTGGCAAACACGCCACTATCAATCACCCAGTAGTCCAGGGGGTGTAGGGTCACCTTCCCCACAGCTGCTGGCTCCTCAAAGCCTTCATCCTTCTCTGGACCAGCCGGTGCTTGCGTCGACACGAAGTAGAATAGACCCGGGTATCGATCGTCGTTCGCGTCCTTGTCGTTGTCTCCGCTCTTCATGTTTGCAGCTCCGCCACCGCGACCGCCACGGCCTTCACGGCCTCGTCCTCTCCCTCCTCCTGCTCCTCTACCCTCTTGGCCTTGAGCAGGGGTCCAACCATCAGGGAGTTTGTAGCAGTCGTGCCACATGTGTCCGCTCTTGTGGCAATAGTGACACTCGCCATAGAATCGGCCACGACCGCGTCCGTAGCTCTTGTCGTCGCTGCCGTAACCGCCACTCCCGCGGCCTCCGCCGAAGTTGCTGCCACCAAACCTTCCTCCCCCTCGTCCTCTGCCTCTTCCTCGACCATATCCACGGCCGATGCTCGCTGCCCCAGCGCCATCCGCACTCGCCAACTCACGGCGGCGGAAATCCTCTTGAAGGATAGCTCGCTTCACGTCTTCAAGCGAGAGGCGGGGCAAGTCGCGATTAAGGTTGATGATGAGCGAGGACCATGACTCCGGGAGTAGGGCCAGCAACTTGGTCTTCTTTTGGAGCTCACTATAGTTCAAATCCGCTCCCTCAAGCCGCGTCAACAAGTCAAAGAATTTCTGCACCCCTTCTTCAACCGCTTCATCATCTTCAATTCGTAACGTCGCCATTTGCCGTTCCAACACCACAGCTACCGCCGCTGTTGCAGGAGCGTGTACACCCTTGAGAGCAGCCCATGCTTTTGGTCCCTTCTCTGGTTCACGCTGGAAAGGCTTGATGTGACGGATTCGGCCGCTCCCCAACGCTTGCCCAAGTAGGAGGTAGCCTTGTGCGCTCTTCCGCGCCCACGGGCTCTTCTCCGGGTCGTTCTCGGGACGCTTCTCCTTTCCTTCCATCACCTCCAGCAGGTCATAGTGGTCAAATATGTTCTCCATTCTGAAGGACCACTCAGCAAAGTTGTCACCATTGAACTTGTCAAGGCCAAACACTCTAGGCTCATCCCTAGATGGGCCAACACTTGGTTGCACGGGCGCCATGGCTGAGTCACGGGGTTGGCCTTGAGCTTGGGCTTCTCCTCTGCCACCAGCACCTCTGCCACCCCTTTCCTCAGGTCCAGCCATTGTCGAAACTGCTCCAATGTGCCTAAAACGAAAGATAGAGTGCACAGTCGGATTTCTGCACAGCGGCTTCAAACGTTAATATCGTTCTGGTGACAGCTTCAAATGACTTGATTCAACTTGGATCAAGAGCGTCTTATTGTCGCCTACAGTAGGCATTTTAGATCGCACGATTTGACCAAGTATTGACGACACAGCGCTGGTTTGAACGAATGGCACTATGGCAGCCACTATAGTCTTAGAACACAAGATAGGAAGAGTTAGGAAGAGTTACGAGTTGGGAATGACTCCCAGCTCCTACAAACCCCAAGAGCCGAGGTACAGTGATGTGGAACAGTGCCAAACTGTCCCCAACCACGAAGGGTCTCGAAACTACCCTTCACTAGGGCCTACACCAAGTGAAATGTTACACTACACAAAGTAATGTAACTATCTTCAATATCTTGAGGTGTACCCTTTTGGCGAGCTTTGAAATCACTTGAGGCTTGACACCAAGGCTCGGGCTCTTCATCACAAACTCATCCTTGAGTTCTTGATGGGTCTGCTGCACACACCTGCGACACACCGAACGTTCGACATAGGAAAAAATAGAAACCGCGCACGACAAAATAAAAAACCGCGCGCGAGACACAAACGACCACGTAACACGCGTCTAGCGATAACTCGCTATTGACTCAACACACACACTCGACATCATGACTCAACATTCACACACAATTATAAGCACGAAATATATATTATTCCATGCCCTCATACCATTCCATACACACACACATGCATGCACACGGACAACAAGCCGAGTGCAAACCATAGGGTTGCACCAACAGTCCAGACGCATGCTTGTGCCCAAACGCATGCTTGTGTCCGGACGCATGCTTGCGCCCGGTTGCATGCTTCTGGACGCATGCTTGCGCTCAGAAGCATGCTTGTGTCCGGACGCATGCTTGCGCCCATTCACATGCTTGTGTCCGGACGCATGCATGTGTCCAAACGCATGCATGCGCCCGGTAGCATGTTTGTGTGCGGACGCATGCTTGTGTCCGGACGCATGCTTGTGTCCGGACGCATGCTTGTGTCCGGTCACATGCTTGCGCCCGGTCACATGCTTTTGTCCGGACGCATGCTTGCGCCCGGTCGCATGCTTGTGTCCGGACGCATGCTTGCGCCTGGTCGCATGCTTGTGTCCGGACGCATCGGTCGCATGCTTGTGTCCGGACACATGCTTGCGCCCGGTTGCATGCTTGTGTTTGGACGCATGCTTGCGCCTGGTCGCATGCTTGGGTCCGGACGCATGCTTGTGTCTGGACGCATGCTTGTGTCCAGACGCATGCTTGCGCCCGGTCGCATACTTGTGTCCGGACGCATGCTTGCGCCCGGTTCCATGCGTGTGTTTGGACGCATGCTTGCGCCTGGTCGCATGTTTGTGTCAGGACGCATGTTTGTGTCCGGACGCATGCTTGTGTCCAGATGCATGCTTGTGTCCGGACGCATGCTTGGGTTCGGACGGATGCTTGTGTCTGGACGCATGCTTGTGTCCGGACGCGTGCTTGCGCCCGGTCGCATGCTTGTGTCCGGACGCATGCTTGCGCCCGGTTGCATGCTTGTGTTTGGAGGCATGCTTGCGCCCGGTCGCGTGCTTGGGTCCGGATGCATGCTTGTGTCCGGACGCATGCTTGCGCCCGGTCGCATGCTTGTGTCGGGACGCATGCTTGTCTCTGGACGCATGCTTGTGTCCGGACGCATGCTTGTGTCTGAACGCATGCTTGCGCCCGATTGCATGCTTGTGTCCGGACACATGCTTGCGCCCGGTCGCATGCTTGTGTCCGGACGCATGCTTGCGGCCGGTCGCATGCTTGTGTCCGGATGCATGCTAGCGCCCGGTCGCATGCTTGTGTCCGGACGCATGCTTTTGTCCAGACGCATCGGTCGCATGCTTGTGTCCGGTCGCATACTTGTGTCCGGACGGATGCTTGTGTCAGGACGCATGCTTGTGTCCAGACGCATGCTTGCTCCCGGTTGCATGCTTGTATCCAGACGCATGCTTGTGTCCGGACGCACGCTTGCGCCCGGACGCCTGCTTCTGTCTGGACGCATGCTTGCGCCCGATCGCATGCTTGTGTCCGGACCCATGCTTGCGCCCAGTCGCATGTTTGTGTCCGGAGGCATCGCACGCATGCTTGTGTCCGGACGCATGCTTGCGCCCGGTCGCATGCTTGTGTCCGGACGCATGCTTGTGTCCGCACGCATGCTTGTGTCCGGACGCATGCTTGCGCCCAGTCGCATGCTTGTGTCCGGACGCATGCTTGTGCCTGGACGCATGCTTGCGCCTGGACGCATGCTTGCGCCTGGTCGCATGCTTGTGTCCGGACGCATGCTTGTTTCCGGACGCATGCTTGCGCCCGGACGCATGCTTGTGCCCGGACGCATGCTTGTGTCCGGACGCATGCTTGCGCCCGGTCGCATGCTTGTGTTTGGACGCATGCTTGCGCCCGGTAGCATGCTTGTGTCTAGACGCATGCTTGCGCCCGTTCGCATGCTTGCGCCCGTTTGCATGCTTGTGTCCGGACGCATGCTTGCGCCCGGTCGCGTGCTTGTGTCCGGACGCATGCTTGCGCCCGGTTGCATGCTTGTGTTTGGAGGCATGCTTGCGCCCGGTCGCATTCTTGGGTCAGGATGCATGCTTGTGTCCGGACGCATGCTTGCGCGCGGTCGCATGCTTGTGTCGGGACGCATGCTTGTCTCTGGACGCATGCTTGTGTCCGTACGCATGCTTGTGTCTGGACGCATGCTAGCTCCCGATCGCATGCTTGTGTCCGGACGCATGCTTGCGCCCGGTCGCATGCTTGTGTCCGGACGCATGCTTGCGGCCGGTCGCATGCTTGTGTCCGGACGCATGCTAGCGCCAAGTCGCATGCTTGTGTCCGGACGCATGCTTTTGTCCAGACGCATCGGTCGCATGCTTGTGTCCGGTCGCATACTTGTGTGCGGACGGATGCTTGTGTCCGGACGCATGCTTGTGTCCGGACGCATGCTTGCTCCCGGTTGCATGCTTGTGTCCAGACGCATGCTTGTGTCCGGACGCACGCTTGCGCCTGGACGCCTGCTTCTGTCTGGACGCATGCTTGCGCCCGATCGCATGCTTGTGTCCGGACCCATGCTTGCGCCCAGTCGCATGCTTGTGTCCGGAGGCATCGCACGCATGCTTGTGTCCGGACGCATGCTTGCGCCCGGTCGCATGCTTGTGTCCGGACGCATACTTGTGTCCGGACGCATGCTTGTGTCCGGACGCATGCTTGTGTCCGCACGCATGCTTGTGTCCGGACGCATGCTTGCGCCCAGTCGCATGCTTGTGTCCGGACGCATGCTTGTGCCCGGACGCATGCTTGCGCCTGGACGCATGCTTGCGCCTGGTCGCATGCTTGTGTCCGGACGCATGCTTGTTTCCGGACGCATGCTTGCGCCCGGACACATGCTTGTGCCCGGACGCATGCTTGTGTCCGGACGCATGCTTGGGCCCGGTCGCATGCTTGTGTTCGGACGCATGCTTGCGCCCGGTAGCATGCTTGTGTCCGGACGCATGCTTGCGCCCGTTCGCATGCTTGTGTCCGGACGCATGCTTGTGTCCAGATGCATGCATGCGCCCGGTGGCATGCTTGCGTCTGGACGCATGCTTGTGTCTGGACGCATGCTTGCGTCCGGACGTATGCTTGCGTCTGGACGCATGCTTGTGTCCGAACGCATGCTTGCGTACGGTCGCATGCTTTTGCCCGGACGCGTGCTTGCGCCTGGACGCATGCTTGTGCCCGGTCGCATGCTTGTGTCCGGACGCATGCTTGCGCCCGGTCGCATGCTTGTGTCCGGACGCATGCTTGCGCCCGGTCGCATGCTTGTGTCCGGACGCATGCTTGGGCCCGGTCGCATGCTTGTGTCCGGACGCATGCTTTTGTCCGGACGCATCGGTCGCATGCTTGTCTCCGGTCACATGCTTGTGTCCGGACGCATGCTTGTGTTCGGATGCATGCTTGCGCCCGGTCGCATGCTTGTGTCCGGATGCATGCTTGTGTCAGGACGCATGCTTGCGCCCGGACGCATGCTTGTGTCCGGACGCATGCTTGCGCCCCGTCGCATGCTTGTGTCCGGACCCATGCTTGCGCCCAGTCGCATGCTTGTGTCCGGAGGCATCGGTCGCATGCTTGGGTCCGGACGCATGCTTGTGTCTGGACGCATGCTTGCTCCCGGTCGCATGCTTGTGTCTGCACGCATGCCTGTGTCCGCACGCATGCTTGCGCCCGTCGCATGCCTGTGTCCGGACGCATGCTTGTGCTCGGTCACATGCTTTTGTCCGGACGCATGCTTGTGTTCGAATGCATGCTTGTGTCCGGACTCATGTGTCAGAATCCCAACCACTAGACCATTGGGATAAAAGGGCTTGTTTCAGTAGTGGGTCAGTGCGCCCATAACCCCCCAGGCGAACGCGCCTGTAACCCTCTCCAGGATCAATCGGGCATCCACAGTGCAGATTTACTGACATCATGCTTGCACCCGGACGCATGCTTGTGTCCAGACGCATGGTTTTTTTTGGGCGCATGCTTGTGTCCGTACGCATGCTTGTGTCTAGACGCATGCTTGCGCCCAGCTGCATGCTTGTGTCTGGACGCATGCTTGTGTCCGGTCGCATGCTTGTGTCCGGACGCATGCTTGTGTCCGGACGCATGCTTGTGTCCGGACGCATGCTTGCGCCCTGTCGCATGCTTGCGTCCGGTCGCATGCTTGCGCCCGTTCGCTTGCTTGTGTCCGGACGAATGCTTGTGTCTAGACGCATGCATGCGCCCGGTAGCATGCTTGTGTCCGGACGCATGCTTGTGTCCGGACGCATGCTTGTTTCCGGACGCATTCTTGCGCCCGGTCGCATGCTGGTGTCCGGACGCATGCTTGCGCCCGGATGCATGCTTGTGTCCGTACGCATGCTTATGTTTGGACGCATGCTTGCGCCCAGTCGCATGCTTGGGTCCGGACGCATGCTTGTGTCTGGACGCATGCTTGTCTCTGGACGCATGCTTGTGTCCGGACGCATGCTTGTGTCCAGACGCATGCTTGCGCCCGGTCGCATGCTTGTGTCCGGACGCATGCTTGCGCCTGGTCGCATGTTTGTGTCAGGACGCATGTTTGTGTCCGGACGCATGCTTGTGTCCGGACGCATGCTTGTGTCCGGACGCATGCTTGTGTCCGGACGCATGCTTGGGTTCGGACGGATGCTTGTGTCTGGACGCATGCTTGTGTCCGGACGCATGCTTGCGCCCGGTCGCATGCTTGTGTCCAGACGCATGCTTGTGTACGAAAGCATGCTTGCGCCCGGTCGCATTGTTGTGTCCGGACGCATGCTTGCGCCCGGACGCATGCTTGCGTCCGGTCACATGCTTGTGTCCGGACGCATGCTTGCGCCCGGTCGCATGCTTGTGTCTGGACGCAGGCTTGTGTCCAGACGCATGCTTGCGCCCAGACGCATGCTTCTGTCCGGCCGCATGCTTGTGTCCGGACGCATGCTCGCGCTTAGTCGCATGCTTGGGTCCGGACGCATGCGTGTGTCAGGACGCATGCTTGCGCCCGGTCGCATGCTTGTGTCCGGACGCATGCCTGCGCCCGGTCGCATGCTTGTGTCCGGACGCATGCTTGTGTCTAGATGCATGCTTTCGCCCGGAAGCATGCTTCTGTCTGGACGCATGCTTGTGTCCGGACGCATGCTTGCGCCCGGACACATGCTTGCGTCCGGTCGCATGCTTGCGCCTGGTCGCATGCTTGTGTCTGGACGCATGCTTGCACCCGGTCGCATGCTTGTGTCCGGACGCATGCTTGTGTCCGGACGCAAGCTTGTGTCCGGATGCATGCTTGTGTCCGGACGCATGCTTGCGCCCGGCCGCATGCTTGTGTCCGGACGCATGCTTGTGCCCGGTTGCATGCTAGGGTCCGGACGCATGCTTGTGTCCGGACACATGCTTGCGCCCGGTCGCATGCTTGGGTCCGAATGCATGCTTGCGCCCTGTTGCATGCTTGTGTCCGGACGCATGCTTGTGTCCGAACGCATGCTTGCGCCCAGACGCATGCTTGTGTCCAGACGCATGCTTGCGCCCGGTCGCATGCTTGTGTCCGGATGCATGCTTGCGCCCGGTCGCATGCTTGTGTCCGGATGCATCGGTCGCATGCTTGTGTACGGTCGCATACTTGTGTCCGGTCGCATGCTTGTGTTGGGACGCATGCTTGCGCCCAGTCGCATGCTTGTGTCCGGACGCAGGCTTGTGTATGAACGCATGCTTGTGTCTAGACGCATGCTTGCGCCCGGTCGCATGCTTGTGTCCGGACGCATGCTTGCGCCCGGTCCCATGCTTGGGTCAGGACGCATGCTTGCGCCCGGTCGCATGCTTGTGTCCGGACGCATGCTTGTGCTCGGATGAATGCTTGTGTCCGGACGCATGCTTGTGTCTGGACACATGCTTGCGCGTGGTCGCATGCTTGTGTCCGGACGCATGCTTGTGTCCGGACGCATGCTTGCGCACGGTCGCATGCTTGTGTTCGGACGCATGCTTGCGCCCGGACGCATGCTTGTGTCCGGACGCATGCTTGTGTCCGGACGCATGCTTGTGCCCAGACGCATGCTTGCGCCCGGACGCATTCTTGCTTCCGGTCGCATGCTTGCGCCCGGTCGCATGCTTGTGTTCAGACGCATGCTTGCGCCCGGTCGCATGCTTGTGTCTGGACGCATGCTTGTGTGCGTACGCATGCTTCTGTCCGGACGCATGCTTGTGTCCAGACGCATGCTTGCGCCCAGTTGCATGCTTGTTTCCTGACGCATGCTTGCGCTAGGTCGCATGCTTGTGTCCGGACGCATGCTTGCGCCCGGTCCCATGCTTGTGTCCGGACGCATGCTTGCGCCTGGTCGCATGCTTGTGTCCGGACGCATCGGTCGCATGCTTGTGTCCGGACACATGCTTGCGCCCGGTTGCATGCTTGTGTTTGGACGCATGCTTGCGCCTGGTCGCATGCTTGGGTCCGGACGCATGCTTGTGTCTGGACGCATGCTTGTGTCCAGACGCATGCTTGCGCCCGGTCGCATACTTGTGTCCGGACGCATGCTTGCGCCCGGTTCCATGCGTGTGTTTGGACGCATGCTTGCGCCTGGTCGCATGTTTGTGTCAGGATGCATGTTTGTGTCCGGACGCATGCTTGTGTCCAGATGCATGCTTGTGTCCGGACGCATGCTTGGGTTCGGACGGATTCTTGTGTCTGGACGCATGCTTGTGTCCGGACGCGTGCTTGCGCCCGGTCGCATGCTTGTGTCCGGACGCATGCTTGCGCCCGGTTGCATGCTTGTGTTTGGAGGCATGCTTGCGCCCGGTTGCGTGCTTGGGTCCGGATGCATGCTTGTGTCCGGACGCATGCTTGCGCCCGATCGCATGCTTGTGTCGGGACGCATGCTTGTCTCTGGACGCATGCTTGTGTCCGGACGCATGCTTGTGTCTGGACGCATGCTTGCGCCCGATCGCATGCTTGTGTCCGGACGCATGCTTGCGCCCAGTCGCATGCTTGTGTCCGGACGCATGCTTGCGGCCGGTCGCATGCTTGTGTCCGGATGCATGCTAGCGCCCGGTCGCATGCTTGTGTCTGGACGCATGCTTTTGTCCAGACGCATCGGTCGCATGCTTGTGTCCGGTCGCATACTTGTGTCCGGACGGATGCTTGTGTCTGGACGCATGCTTGTGTCCGGACGCATGCTTGCTCCCGGTTGCATGCTTGTGTCCAGACGCATGCTTGTGTCCGGACGCACGCTTGCGCCCGGACGCCTGCTTCTGTCTGGACGCATGCTTGCGCCCGATCGCATGCTTGTGTCCGGACCCATGCTTGCGCCCAGTCGCATGTTTGTGTCCGGAGGCATCGCACGCATGCTTGTGTCCGGACGCATGCTTGCGCCCGGTCGCATGCTTGTGTCCGGACGCATGCTTGTGTCCGCACGCATGCTTGTGTCCGGACGCATGCTTGCGCCCAGTCGCATGCTTGTGTCCGGACGCATGCTTGTGCCCGGACGCATGCTTGCGCCTGGTCGCATGCTTGTGTCCGGACGCATGCTTGTTTCCGGACGCATGCTTGCGCCCGGACGCATGCTTGTGCCCGGACGCATGCTTGTGTCCGGACGCATGCTTGCGCCCGGTCGCATGCTTGTGTTTGGACGCATGCTTGCGCCTGGTAGCATGCTTGTGTCTGGACGCATGCTTGCGCCCGTTCGCATGCTTGCGCCCGTTCGCATGCTTGTGTCCGGACGCATGCTTGCGCCCGGTCGCGTGCTTGTGTCCGGACGCATGCTTGCGCCCGGTTGCATGCTTGTGTTTGGAGGCATGCTTGCGCCCGGTCGCATGCTTGGGTCAGGATGCATGCTTGTGTCCGGACGCATGCTTGCGCGCGATCGCATGCTTGTGTCGGGACGCATGCTTGTCTCTGGACGCATGCTTGTGTCCGTACGCATGCTTGTGTCTGGACGCATGCTAGCTCCCGATCGCATGCTTGTGTCCGCACGCATGCTTGCGCCTGGTCGCATGCTTGTGTCCGGACGCATGCTTGCGGCCGGTCGCATGCTTGTGTCCAGACGCATGCTAGCGCCCAGTCGCATGCTTGTGTCCGGACGCATGCTTTTGTCCAGACGCATCGGTCGCATGCTTGTGTCCGGTCGCATACTTGTGTGCGGACGGATGCTTGTGTCCGGACGCATGCTTGTGTCCGGACGCATGCTTGCTCCCGGTTGCATGCTTGTGTCCAGACGCATGCTTGTGTCCGGACGCACGGTTGCGCCCGGACGCCTGCTTCTGTCTGCACGCATGCTTGCGCCCGATCGCATGCTTGTGTCCGGACCCATGCTTGCGCCAAGTCGCATGCTTGTGTCCGGAGGCATCGCACGCATGCTTGTGTCCGGACGCATGCTTGCGCCCGGTCGCATGCTTGTGTCGAGATGCATGCTTGTGTCCGCACACATGCTTGTGTCCGGACGCATGCTTGCGCCCAGTCGCATGCTTGTGTCCGGACGCATGCTTGTGCCCGGACGCATGCTTGCGCCTGGACGCATGCTTGCGCCTGGTCGCATGCTTGTGTCCGGACGCATGCTTGTTTCTGGACGCATGCTTGCGCCCGGACACATGCTTGTGCCCGGACGCATGCTTGTGTCCGGACGCATGCTTGCGCCCGGTCGCATGCTTGTGTTCAGACGCATGCTTGCGCCCGGTAGCATGGTTGTGTCCGGACGCATGCTTGCGCCCGTTCGCATGCTTGTGTCCGGACGCATGCTTGTGTCCAGATGCATGCATGCGCCCGGTAGCATGCTTGCGTCTGGACGCATGCTTGTGTCTGGACGCATGCTTGCGTCCGGACGTATGCTTGCGTCTGGACGCATGCTTGTGTCCGAACGCATGCTTGCGCGCGGTCGCATGCTTTTGTCCGGACGCGTGCTTGCGCCTGGACGCATGCTTGCGCCCGGTCGCATGCTTGTGTTCGGACGCATGCTTGCGCCTGGTTGCATGCTTGTGTCCGGACGCATGCTTGCGCCCGATCGCATGCTTGTGTCCGGACGCATGCTTGGGCCCGGTCTCATGCTTGTGTCCGGACGCATGCTTTTGTCCGGACGCATCGGTCGCATGCTTTTGTCCGGTCACATGCTTGTGTCCGGACGCATGCTTGTGTTCGGATGCATGCTTGCGCCCGGTCGCATGCTTGTGTCCGGATGCATGCTTGTGTCAGGACGCATGCTTGCGCCCGGACGCATGCTTGTGTCCGGACGCATGCTTGCGCCCCGTCGCATGCTTGTGTCCGGACCCATGCTTGCGCCCAGTCGCATGCTTGTGTCCGGAGGCATCGGTCGCATGCTTGGGTCCGGACGCATGCTTGTGTCTGGACGCATGCTTGCTCCCGGTCGCATGCTTGTGTCTGCACGCATGCCTGTGTCCGCACGCATGCTTGCACCCGTCGCATGCTTGTGTCCGGATGCATGCTTGTGCCCGGACGCATGCTTGCGCCTGGACGCATGCTTGCGCCTTGTCGCATGCTTGTGTCTGGACGCATGCTTGTTTCCGGACGCATGCTTGCGCCCGGACGCATGCTTGTGCCCGGACGCATGCTTGTGTCCGGACGCATGCTTGCGCCCGGTCGCATGCTTGTGTTTGGACGCATGCTTGCGCCCGGTAGCATGCTTGTGTCTGGACGCATGCTTGCGCCCGTTCGCATGCTTGTGTCCGGACGCATGCTTGCGCCCGGTCGCGTGCTTGTGTCCGGACGCATGCTTGCGCCCGGTTGCATGCTTGTGTTTGGAGGCATGCTTGCGCCCGGTCGCATGCTTGGGTCTGGATGCATGCTTGTGTCCGGACGCATGCTTGCGCCCGGTCGCATGCTTGTGTCGGGACGCATGCTTGTGTCTGTACGCATGCTTGTGTCTGGACGCATGCTAGCGCCCAATCGCATGCTTGTGTCCGGACGCATGCTTGCGCCCGGTCGCATGCTTGTGTCCGGACGCATGCTTGCGGCCGGTCGCATGCTTGTGTCCTGAAGCATGCTAGCGCCCGGTTGCATGCTTGTGTCCGGACGCATGCTTTTGTCCAGACGCATCGGTCGCATGCTTGTGTCCGGTCGCATACTTGTGTGCGGACGGATGCTTGTTTAGAAGAATTGAAAGAGAATGGGAATCACTATGAACGAAGTGAGTACAAATAGGAAACCCTAATTGGGTTGTACCCCCTATGGGATACCCCACTATGGCCTACAGAAACAAGTAAGCTATATGTTCTGACACATCCCCATAGGCAAAGTGGGGGAGAACAAGGGGTCACAAGACCAGTCAAGCAAAGCAAAGCAAAGCTCAGGGTGGATCACAAAGTCACCACGCATTCCGAGCACAAGTTCAAAGGCCACACGGCCAGTTCACATGCAAGATCATATATAGAGGTATACAAGAGTCAAGCAAGCAAGAGCAAGAGTATATATATGCGAAGGTACAAGCAAGGTCAAGAGGAGAGCAAGTGAGGCAAGACAGGCACAAGACCCAACTGCGTGCAGCAACGCTGATGATCACAAGGCGCAAGTGCCTTGGTGAAGACATCAGCAGTGTTGGCCTCAGAGGCCACGTACGCAAGTCGCAGCTGTCCACGCTGCTGTAGCTCACGAGCAAGAAAGTAGCGGAGAGCAATGTGCTTCGTTCTGTGCTCCAGTCGCTGCTCTCGACACAAGGCCAGCATGGCCTTGTTGTCTACATACAGGACTGGAGGAGAACGAGGCTGCTCTCCAAGGTCAGTCAGCAGGTAGGTGAGCCAGCGAAACTCCTATGCAGCCATAGCCCCAGCGTAGATCTCAGCCTCACAACTGGAGTCGAGAACAGAAGACGAGCGGGTAGCCCGCCACGAGACAGAGCCGGAACCAAGGCTGAAGGTGTAACCCTGTGACGACCGCTGCGTAGCCTGGTCGTCAGCCCAAGAAGCGTCTGCGTGCCCAGTGAGGACCACTGGACTGCGCCCTCCAAGCACTAGCCCCATGCCCGACGTACTGCACAAGTAGCGCAACACCCTCTTCGCTGCAGCCATGTGCTCTGGTCGGTGTCTCCCAGGAGCAACAAAGCGTGCGAGAATGCTAAGAGGGTATGCGAGGTCAGGTCGTGTGCAGGTCATCAGGTACATGAGGCAGCCAACAAGCTCTGCAAACGGGCCACTCGACTCTACGGACTCATCCGAAGGCAGAGCTGAGAGCAAGTGGCGAGTAGGCAGAGGAGTGGCCTGAGGCGAGGAGTACGTGAAGCCGAAGCGCTGAAGGACCTGCTGCACCATGTGTGACTGAGTCATGGTAATGGTGCGGCGTGCTCTGTCCCGGGTGATCTGCAAGCCAAGGTAGCTGCGCAGTTCACCCAGGTCTGTGCACGTGTGTCTCTTCTGCAGCTCGGACTTCACGTAGGCGAGTCCAGCAGTGTCAGCAGTGGCAAAGACCAAGTCGTCGACGTACACGAGGATGTAGAACGGCGGCAGAGAGGTGTCGGTGCGCAGAAACAGCGACGGGTCGGCAGTAGAAGGAGCAAACCCAAGTGCCGCGAGCGTAGTCCTCAGTGTGTCGTGCCACTCACGTGGCGCCTGGCGGAGACCGTAGACTGGACGCCGGAGACTCCACTGGGTACCAGGAGGAAAAGACCCAGTGAAGCCAGGTAGGCGACGCAGCCAGATCTCCTCGTGCAGGCTGCCCTGCAAGAAAGCTGTGCTGAAGTCGAGAGAGTGCAGCTCGTAGTCACGGTGAGCAGCAACGTGCAGCAGAACCCGAAGAGTGGTCATCTTCGGGGTGGGGGAGAAGGTCTGAAAGTAGTCAACCCCCTGCCGCTGACTGAAGCCACGAGCCACGTAACGCGCCTTGAAGACAGGCGGAGAACCCGGCGGCCGCTTCACCCTGAAAATCCACATGCCACTGACGATGTTCGCCCCAGGAGGGGGAACAGCGTCAACGTAGGTGCCTGTGGACTTCCAGGAAGCCATCTCTGCATCCATAGCTGCCTGCCACTGAGAGGAGTAGGGACCCTCTATCGCCTCCGCGTAAGAGCGCGGAGTCGGGATGTCTGGTGCATCCGGGTCTCCCTCAGGGGCTAGCAGTACAGACGCGAGACAAGGTGAAGCGGCGGCCAGACACTGGAACTCCTCCTGCCTGTCCTCAAGGACGTCCGTGCCAAGGGCACACTCACCCCCGACGGACGGAGGACAGGCGGACTCAGACTCAGTGACAAGACGAGCAGCGTAGTCTAGACGACAGCGCGCAGCAAAGTCGACAAGCTCAGTGACAAGGGCAGACGCAGCAGACGACTCGAAGGAAGGGTCAGTGACAGCAGTAGCAAGGAGACGCGTGACAGTAGGACTGGCAGCACGAAGAGAGTCCGACTCCGGGTCGGCAAGAGTAGGAAGAGAGGAAGCAGGAGGAGAAGGCAAAGGGGCACGCAGAGGAGCAGTGGACGGACGCAGAGACATCCGGTGCGTGCCAGGGACAGGAGGAGGACGCTGACGCGACCCGCGACCACTAGCGCGCTCAGTACGAACAAGCGACACAGGACGAGACGCAGGCTCACGACGCTCAGTAAGACCTCCAGTCGGACCAGCGTAGGGAGAAGGAGCAGGCAAAGGGGAGGCAGGCTGTAGCTGTGGCTGCGACCGGACAGGCTGCGGACCCTCTAAGGGAGGAGGAGGAGGTGTAAGACCAAGAACCTGCTGAAGGAGCGGAACGAAGTACGGTCGGGGCCGCGCGGCGACGCTAGAAACAGCAGGAACAGCACCAGCAGCCCCGGCAGGAGCACCCACTCCAGCAGCACCTCCAGCAGCACCAGGAGCACTGTCAGTCGGACCGCCAACGGCAGGCTCAGCGCCAACACCCTCAGCAGTACCAGCTCCAGGAGAACTCTCAGACCCAGCAGCTCCAGCACCCACAGTACGAGCACCGGCGGGACGCGCGGCAGCAGTACCCTCTGCAGCCGAAGAACCACCAGCACCAGCAGCACGCCTCCAGCGCCTGGCAAACCACTCACGCAGCTCCTGTGGGGAGAGTGGCTCCCGGCGAGACGAAGCACCCCCAGGCACAGCACCTCCAGGCTCAGCACCCCCAGGCTCAGCACCCCTAGACACAGCATCCCCAGGCGCAGCACCTCCAGGCTCAGCACCCCCAGGCACAGCACCCCCAGACGCGGCACCTCCAGGCTCAGCACCCCCAGGCACAGCACCCCCAGGCTCAGCACCCCTAGGCACAGCACCCCCAGACTCGGCACCTCCAGGCTCAGCACCCCCAGGCACAGCACCCCCAGGCTCAGCACCCCCAGACTCCGCACCCCCAGGCTCAGCTCCCGCAGCAGCACCAGAGTCACCAGTGACCTCGACAGGCTCGACCGCGTCTACCTGGGACACACCTGAAGGGGCAGGACCCTGAGGGGGGAGGGGGACTACCGGGGGGGGCCCTGGTACCAAGAAGAGCGGGGGTGGGGGGAGGGACGGAGTGCGGTAGGGGAAGAGGCGGTAGTAGGGTACCGACTCGTCGAACGTGACGTCCTGGGAGGACAGAACACGTCGAGAGGTGGGGTGGTAAAACTGCCACCCAGGAGCGTCGGGGGGGAACCCCAGGAAGACGCAGGGAGAAGCACGAGGGGACAGCTTGTCCGCAGACAGGTCGCGAACAAACGCCCGAGCTCCCCAGACCCGGAACGCCGACGCATCGCCAACCTTCCCCGTCCACAGCAGGGCTGGGGAGGTCTCCGGTCGAGAGACCCTGGGGTGGAGGTTGATCTGGTGCGCAGCGTACCTGACCGCAAACGGCCACAGAAAATGGGGAGCAGCCGCATGCATCATGGACGTACGAGCGACGTCCATGACCATGCCAATGCGGCGCTCAGCAATCCCATTCTGCTGTGGTGAGTCCGGAAGCGTGAAGGTCTCACGGATGCCTCGCGCACGACAGTAGGCACTCAGGAGGCCAGAGGAGAACTCTCCGCCTCTGTCCGAGTGCAGACGCAAAACAGGGAAGTCAGAGCCAAAGCTCCTCCGAAGCTGGAGACGAGCTGCGCGGATCCAGTCGATCAACACCTCAGTGACCTCACCCTTGCTGCGCAAGGGGAAGACTGTGGTGTAACGCGAGTAGTCGTCAACCACCAGCAGGAAGTAGCGCTCGTGACCCTGTCCACGGATGCGGGCTGGGCCCCACACGTCCATGTGAAGCGTCTGCAACGGGGACTCTGTCGGAGGAAACTGGGAGGAGTGAGGGGCAGCACGCTGGCGCCCCTCGACACAGGGGACACAGGTAGGGCCAGGGCCCGGAGGAAGGGGAGGGAGAGACCGGGGAAGACCTGACACAAGGACTCGCGAGGCCATGCCTCTGAGCCGAAGCAGAGAGGGGTGGCCAAGGCGGTGGTGCCAGAGGAGGGTCTCGTGAGACAGACGACGACACGAGCAGGGGGCAGACTCAGGACCAGACCTGGACGCTGCAGCAAACACCTGACCAGACGAGAGGACCCTACCAGACTCAGCACCTGGAGGAGAAGCAGTGGTCAGTGTGTACAGGCTCGACCCTGGCCGACGTGTAAACGTAGCCAGGTGGCGACCTGTATCCGCCTCCGTGCAGTGGGTCACCCGCTGACGAGCAGGGGTGAACTGGTGGACACCCGCATCCTGGAGGTCAGCACCACTCACCAAGTTAGTCGAGAACGAGGGGAGGTAGAGACCAGTCAGGGTGCCAGAGGGGGCCGCCGGACACGGGAGGACAGTGGAGAAGCGAGACAGGACAGGCCCCCCAGAGGGGTCAGCCAGGGACACCGCAACCGGCCGACTCAGCGGCGTGAGAGTGGTGCGGTCCCTAAAGAAGGAGCGAGACGCTCCAGAGTCAAGGGTGAAGGTGTGAGAGGCCGAAGCCGACACAGTACCTGAGAGGGCAGACTCACCAGCACCTGAGAGCACAGACGCACTGGCACCTAGAGCAGCAGCCTCACCAGTACCTGACGCGGCAGTACCAATGCCCGGGTCGGGCGGGAAACACCGGTAACAGTCATCCTCATCACTACCAGTCACAGCATACATAGCAGAGAGAATAGCATCAAAATCAAGATCATAAATAGCTACACCAGCCCTAGACAGCTCTCCCCAGCGGGGGATCTCAGCGGCCTCCGGAAACTGCTGACGCCAGGCGTCGGTCAGGCGGCCAAAGCAGCGGCGGGCTGTGTGGGCGCCTCCACACCTCTCCCCTGCACGGTCACCGGTGCGAAGAACGTAGGGGCAGGGACCAAGCGCACCACCACGCTGACGCTGCAAGTACCACTCACGGAGCTGCTGAGGGCCGGGGACGGTGCGAGAGCGCTGCTGCTGCTGTGGCTGCTGCTGCGGCTGCTGCTGCTGCTGCTGGCGCTGACCACCCCCAGAGCTGCTCCGCTGGGACGAGCCACCCCGACCCCCGCCTCCACCGCCACCCCCGCCTCCACCGCCACCCCCGTCTCCACCGCCACCTCCCCCACCAGAACCGTCGCTCCCACCGCTCCCACCGCCTCCTTCGCTACCACCTCCGCCGCCACCTCCGCCTCCCCCGCCACCACCAGTCCCTCCACTCCCGCCACCACTCCCACCGCCACCCCCACTCCCCCCGCCACCCCCACCGCCTCCTCCACCGCCCCCTCTAGCTCCACCCGCTCCCTTGCCCCCTTTGCCCTTGCCAGAGCGGCGTCTGCCACTGGGGGCAGACGCCGCGCCGACCGACTCAAAACCAGTGAGGTCGGCCGCAGCGGCAGAGGCGACAGAGGGCAGCAGGGGGGAAGGACCACACCCCTCAAAGATGGGGGTGCAAGGGTCACCTCGAGAGGCCCCTACAGCGACAATACTCTTCTCAGCCGCTAGCAGGGACTCCTCAAGGAGGTCGACAGTGAGAGTGGTGGGACAGACAGAGAGAAACTGGTCCCTAACGACACGAAGGGACTCAGGGAGACGGGTGACGAGAAAGTAGAGAGTGATGTACATGGGAGGAGGGTTCGCAGCGCGGAACTCAGCAGGAAGGGCAGCGCGGTAGCGGGTGTCACTAGCACGGAGGTGGGTAACGAGGTCAGCAACAGTGGGAAAGGAGGCGAGGTCAGGGAAGAGAAACGGTAGCATGAGGCGGCTAAGGGTAGCGGAGGAAGGGGAGGAGTAGCGTGCAACTACAGCGTCGTACAAGGCCTGAGCGGTCTTGCACTGACTAAAGTGGGCACGCTCAGAGGAAGGGAGGTGGCGACGCACAGCAAGACGTGCAGCAGCATCGCGGGTCGCCCACTTGGAGCGAACGGCAGAGTCAGCATCAGCAGGTGGGGCAGGGACAGCGCCAGAGACAAAGTCAAAGAGAGAGACTTCATCTATCGCATCACACAGTAAGTACAGCTGCAGGTCTTCAATCCAGACGGCAAAGTCAATGGCCCTCCCCTCAGCGTCAAAAGTAAGAACATTGGGGGTGGCCATGGCAGCAGCTGAAAGTCTCACCGGGCTGGGAGAGTCGGGTAGGTCAGCAGCAGAGGAACACAGCTCAGGAACAGCGGCACGGCTCGGGCGGCTCGGGTTGCTGGGGCGGCGCGGGCGGCTCGGGCGGCTCGGGCGGCTCGGGCGGCTCGGGCGGCTCGGGTTGCCGGGGCGGCGCGGTCGGCTCGGGCGGCTCGGGCGGCTCGGGCGGCTCGGGCGGCTCGGGTTGCTGGGGCGGCGCGGGCGGCTTGGGCGGCTCGGGCTGCTCGGCTGTACGGGCGGCTCGTGCGGCGCTGGTGTCGCGACGGGCGGCTCGCTGGCAGCTCGCGGGCGGCTGCACAGGCGGCTCAGGGACGGCGGCGCGGGCGGCTCAGGGAGCTCACGAGCGGCTGCGACGGGCGGCTCGCGGGCGTCGGGCGCTAGGGCGTTGGGGCGACGACGGGCGGCGCTCAGGCGTTCGGGCGGGCGGCCGTAAGGGCGAAAGGGCGGTCGGCGCTTGGGCGCTAGGGCGGGCGGCCGGCCGTCAGGGCGCTAGGGCGGGCGGCCGTCAGGGCGCTAGGGCGGGCTGCGTGCGGGCGCTAGGGCGGGCGGCCGTCAGGGCGCTAGGGCGAGTGGCGCGCGGGCGCTAGGGCGGGCGGCCGTCAGGGCGCTAGGGCGAGCGGCGCTCGGGCGCTAGGGCGGGCGGCCGTCAGGGCTCTAGGGCGGGCGGCGCTCGGGCGCTAGGGCGGGCGGCGCTCGGGCGCTAGGGCGGGCGTCGCTCGGGCGCTAGGGCGGGCGGCTCTCGGGCGCTGGGGCGGGCGGCCGTCAGGGCGCTAGGGCGGGCGGCCGTCAGGGCGCTAGGGCGGTCGGCGCTTGGGCGCTAGGGCGGGCGGGCGTCAGAGGAGGGAGCGGCGGGAGCGCGACGGTAGGGGCGACACGCAGGGTCGCTAAAAAAAAGAACGCGCGCCTCGGGGCGCGCTTCGGTGGGCCCTAGGAACAGTCCCTAGGAGGGGACCTGCTCTGATTCCATGAGAAGAATTGAACGAGAATGGGAATCACTATGAACGAAGCGAGTACAAATAGGAAACCCTAATTGGGTTGTACCCCCTATGGGATACCCCACTATGGCCTACAGAAACAAGTAAGCTATATGTTCTGACACTTGTGTCCGGACGCATGCTTGTGTCCGGACGCATGCTTGCTCCCGGTTGCATGCTTGTGTCCAGACGCATGCTTGTGTCCGGACGCACGCTTGCGCCCGGACGCCTGCTTCTGTCTGGACGCATGCTTGCGCCCGATCGCATGCTTGTGTCCGGACCCATGCTTGCGCCCAGTCCCATGCTTGTGTCCGGAGGCATCGCACGCATGCTTGTGTCCGGACGCATGCTTGCGCCCGGTCGCATGCTTGTGTCCGAACGCATACTTGTGTCCAGACGCATGCTTGTGTCCGCACGCATGCTTGTGTCCGGACGCATGCTTGCGCCCAGTCGCATGCTTGTGTCCAGACGCATGCTTGTGCCCGGACGCATGCTTGCGCCTGGACGCATGCTTGCGCCTGGTCGCATGCTTGTGTCCGGACGCATGCTTGTTTCCGGACGCATGCTTGCGCCCGGACACATGCTTGTGCCCGGACGCATGCTTGTGTCCGGACGCATGCTTGCGCCCGGTCGCATGCTTGTGTTCGGACGCATGCTTGCGCCCAGTAGCATGCTTGTGTCCGGACGCATGCTTGCGCCCGTTCGCATGCTTGTGTCCGGACGCATGCTTGTGTCCAGATGCATGCATGCGCCCGGTGGCATGCTTGCGTCTGGACGCATGCTTGTGTCTGGACGCATGCTTGCGTCCGGACGTATGCTTGCGTCTGGACGCATGCTTGTGTCCGAACGCATGCTTGCGTACGGTCGCATGCTTTTGCCCGGACGCGTGCTTGCGCCTGGACGCATGCTTGTGCCCGGTCGCATGCTTGTGTCCGGACGCATGCTTGCGCCCGGTCGCATGCTTGTGTCCGGACGCATGCTTGCGCCCGGTCGCATGCTTGTGTCCGGACGCATGCTTGGGCCCGGTCGCATGCTTGTGTCCGGACGCATGCTTTTGTCCGGACGCATCGGTCGCATGCTTGTGTCCGGTTGCATGCTTGTGTCCGGACGCATGCTTGTGTTCGGATGCATGCTTGCGCCCGGTCGCATGCTTGTGTCCGGATGCATGCTTGTGTCAGGACGCATGCTTGCGCCCGGACGCATGCTTGTGTCCGGACGCATGCTTGCGCCCCGTCGCATGCTTGTGTCCGGACCCATGCTTGCGCCCAGTCGCATGCTTGTGTCCGGAGGCATCGGTCGCATGCTTGGGTCCGGACGCATGCTTGTGTCTGGACGCATGCTTGCTCCCGGTCGCATGCTTGTGTCTGCACGCATGCCTGTGTCCGCACGCATGCTTGCACCCGTCGCATGCTTGTGTCCGGACGCATGCTTGTGCTCGGTCGCATGCTTTTGTCCGGACGCATGCTTGTGTTCGAATGCATGCTTGTGTCCGGACTCATGTGTCAAAATCCCAACCACTAGACCATTGGGATAAAAGGGCTTGTTTCAGTAGCGGGTCAGTGCGCCCATAACCCCCCAGGCGAACGCGCCTGTAACCCTCTCCAGGATCAATCGGGCATCCACAGTGCAGATTTACAGACATCATGCTTGCACCCGGACGCATGCTTGTGTCCAGACGCATGGTTTTTTTTGGGCGCATGCTTGTGTCCGGACGCATGCTTGTGTCCAGACGCATGCTTGCGCCCAGCTGCATGCTTGTGTCTGGACGCATGCTTGTGTCCGGTCGCATGCTTGTGTCCGGACGCATGCTTGTGTCAACACGCATGCTTGTGTCCGGACGCATGCTTGCGCCCTGTCGCATGCTTGCGTCCGGTCGCATGCTTGCGCCCGTTCGCTTGCTTGTGTCCGGACGAATGCTTGTGTCTAGACGCATGCATGCGCCCGGTAGCATGCTTGTGTCCGGACGCATGCTTGTGTCCGGACGCATGCTTGTTTCCGGACGCATTCTTGCGCCCGGTCGCATGCTGGTGTCCGGACGCATGCTTGCGCCCGGACGCATGCTTGTGTTTGGACGCATGCTTGCGCCCGATCGCATGCTTGGGTCTGGACGCATGCTTGTGTCTGGACGCATGCTTGTCTCTGGACGCATGCTTGTGTCCGGACGCATGCTTGTGTCCAGACGCATGCTTGCACCCGGTCGCATGCTTGTGTCCGGACGCATGCTTGCGCCCGGTTGCATGCGTGTGTTTGGACGCATGCTTGCGCCTGGTCGCATGTTTGTGTCAGGACGCATGTTTGTGTCCGGACACATGCTTGTGTCCGGACGCATGCTTGTGTCCGGACGCATGCTTGTGTCCGGACGCATGCTTGGGTTCGGACGGATGCTTGTGTCTGGACGCATGCTTGTGTCCGGACGCATGCTTGCGCCCGGTCGCATGCTTGTGTCCAGACGCATGCTTGTGTACGAAAGCATGCTTGCGCCCGGTCGCATTGTTGTGTCCGGACGCATGCTTGCGCCCGGACGCATGCTTGCGTCCGGTCACATGCTTGTGTCCGTACGCATGCTTGCGCCTGGTCGCATGCTTGTGTCTGGACGCAGGCTTGTGTCCAGACGCATGCTTGCGCCCAGACGCATGCTTGTGTCCGGCCGCATGCTTGTGTCCGGATGCATGCTCGCGCTTAGTCGCATGCTTGGGTCCGGACGCATGCGTGTGTCCGGACGCATGCTTGCGCCCGGTCGCATGCTTGTGTCCGGACGCATGCCTGCGCCCGGTCGCATGCTTGTGTCCGGACGCATGCTTGTGTCTAGATGCATGCTTTCGCCCGGAAGCATGCTTCTGTCTAAACGCATGCTTGTGTCCGGACGCATGCTTGCGCCCGGACACATGCTTGCGCCCGGACGCATGCTTGCGTCCGGTCGCATGCAAGCGTCCGGTCGCATGCTTGCGCCTGGTCGCATGCTTGTGTCTGGACGCATGCTTGCACCCGGTCGCATGCTTGTGTCCGGACGCATGCTTGTGTCCGGACGCAAGCTTGTGTCCGGATGCATGCTTGTGTCCGGACGCATGCTTGCGCCCAGTCGCATGCTTGTGTCCGGACGCATGCTTGTGCCCGGTTGCATGCTTGGTCTGGACGCATGCTTGTGTCCGGACACATGCTTGCGCCCGGTCGCATGCTTGGGTCCGGACGCATGCTTGCGCCCTGTTGCATGCTTGTGTCCGGACGCATGCTTGTGTCCGAACGCATGCTTGCGCCCAGACGCATGCTTGTGTCCAGACGCATGCTTCCGCCCGGTCGCATGCTTGTGTCCGGATGCATGCTTGCGCCCGGTCGCATGCTTGTGTCCGGATGCATCGGTCGCATGCTTGTGTACGGTCGCATACTTGTGTCCGGTCGCATGCTTGTGTTGGGACGCATGCTTGCGCCCAGTCGCATGCTTGTGTCCGAACGCATGCTTGTGTACGAACGCATGCTTGCGCCCAGTTGCATGCTTGTTTCCTGACGCATGCTTGCGCCCGGTCGCATGCTTGTGTCCGGACGCATGCTTGTGCCCGGTCGCATGCTTGTGTCCGGACGCATGCTTGCGCCCTGTTGCATGCTTGTGTCCAGACGCATGCTTGTGTCCAGACGCATGCTTGTGTCCGGAAGCATGCTTGCGCCCAGACGCATGCTTGTGTCGAGACGCATGCTTGCGCCCGGTCGCATGCTTGTGTCCGGATGCATGCTTGCGCCCGGTTGCATGCTTGTGTCTGTATGCATCGGTCGCATGCTTGTGTACGGTCACATACTTGTGTCCGGACGCATGCTTGTGTTCGGACGCATGCTTGCCCCCAGTCGCATGCTTGTGTCCGAACGCATGCTTGTGTACGAACGCATGCTTGTGTCCAGACGCATGCTTGCGCCCGGTCGCATGCTTGTGTCCGGACGCATGCTTGCGCCCGGTCCCATCCTTGGGTCCGGACGCATGCCTGCGCCCGGTCGCATGCTTGTGTCCGGACGCATGCTTGCGCTCGGACGAATGCTTGTGTCCGGACGCATGCTTGTGTCCGGACACATGCTTTTGCGTGGTCGCATGCTTGTGTCCGGACGCATGCTTGTGTCCGGACGCATGCTTGTGTCCGGACGCATGCTTGCGCACAGTCGCATGCTTGTGTTCGGACGCATGCTTGCGCCCGGTCGCATGCTTGTGTCCGGACGCATGCTTGTGTCTGGACGCATGCTTGTGTCCAGACGCATGCTTGTGCCCGGTCGCATGCTTGTGTCCGTACGCATGCTTGAGCCCGATCGCATTCTTGTGCCCGGGCGCATGCTTGTGTTTGGACGCATGCTTGCACCCAGTCGCATGCTTGTGTCTGGACGCATGCTTGTGTCTGGACGCATGCTTGTGTCTAAATGCATGCTTGTGTCCGGACGCATGCTTGCGCCCGGTCGCATGCTTGTGTCCGAACGCATGCTTGCGCCCGGTCGCATGCTTGTGTCCGGACGCATGCTTGCGCCCTGTTGCATGCTTGTGTCCAGACGCATGCTTGTGTCCGGACGCATGCTTGTGTCCGGAAGCATGCTTGCGCCCAGACGCATGCTTGTGTCCAGACGCATGCTTGTGCCCGGTCGCATGCTTGTGCCCGGTCGCATGCTTGTGTCCGTATGCATCGGTCACATGCTTGTGTACGGTCACATACTTGTGTCCGGTCGCATGCTTGTGTTCGGACGCATGCTTGAGCCCAGTCGCATGCTTGTGTCCGAACGCATGCTTGTGTACGAATGCATGCTTGTGTCCAGACGCATGCTTGCGCCCGGTCGCATGCTTGTGTCCGGACGCATGCTTGCGTCCGGTCCCATCCTTGGGTCCGGACGCATGCCTGCGCCCGGCCGCATGCTTGTGTCCGGACGCATGCTTGCGCTCGGACGAATGCTTGTGTCCGGACGCATGCTTGTGTCCGGACGCATACTTGTGTCCGGATGCATGCTTGTGTCTGGACGCATGCTTGCGCACGGTCGCATGCTTGTGTTCGGACGCATGCTTGCGCCCGGTCGCATGCATGTGTCCGGACGCATGCTTGTGTCTGGACGCATGCTTGTGTCCGGACGCATGCTTGTGCCCAGTCGCATGCTTGTGTCCGTACGCATGCTTGAGCCCGATCGCATTCTTGTGCCCGGGCGCATGCTTGTGCCCGTTCGCATGCTTGTGCCCGGACGCATGCTTGTGCCCGGACGCATGCTTGCGCCCGGACGCATTCTTGCGTCCGGTCGCATGCTTGCGCCCGGTCGCATGCGTGTGTTCAGATGCATGCTTGCGCCCGGTCGCATGCTTGTGTCTGGATGCATGCTTGTGTGCGTAGGCATGCTTGTGTACGGACGCATGCTTGTGTCCGGACGTATGCTTGTGCCCGGTCGCATGCTTGTGTCCGGACGCATGCTTGCGCCCGGTTGCATGCTTGTGTCCGGATGCATGCTTGTGTACGGACGCATCCTTGTGTCCGGACGCAAATTGCGCCCGGTCGCATGCTTGTGTCCGGACGCATGCTTGTGCTCGGTCGCATGCTTGTGTCTGGTCGCATGCTTGTGTCCAGACGCATGCTTGTGCTCGGTCGCATGCTTGTGTCCGACGCATGCTTTTGTCCGGACGCATGCTTGTGTCCGGACTCATGCTTGCGCCCGGACGCATGCTTGTGTACGGACGCATGCTTGCGCCCGGTCGCATGCTTGCGTCCAGTCGCATGCTTGCGCCCAGCCGCATGCTTGTGCTCGGATGCATGCTTGCGCCTGGTCGCATGCTTGTGCCCGGACGCATGCTTGCGCCCGGTCGCATGCTTGTGTCCGGTCGCAAGCTTGTGTCCGATCGCATGCTTGTGTCCGAATGCATGCTTGTGTTGTTCGCATGCTTGTGTCCAGACGCTTGCTTGTGCCCGGATGCATGCTTGCGTCCGGACGCATGCTTGTGCCCGGACGCATGCTTGCTCCCGATCGCATGGTTGTGTCTGGACACATGCTTGCGCTCGGTCGCATGCTTGTGCCCGGACGTTGCGTACGGACGCATTCTTGCGCCCGGATGCATGCTTGCGTCCGGTCGCATGCTTGCGCCTGGTCGCATGCTTGTGTTCGGACGCATGCTTGCGCCCGGTCGCATGCTTGTGCGCGGACGCATGCTTGTGCCAGGACGCATGCTTGCGCCCGGACGCATGCTTGTGCCCGAACGCATGCTTGCGTCCAGACGCATGCTTGCGCCCGGTGGCATGCTTGTGTCCGGACGCATGCTTTCGCCCGGTCACATGCTTGTGTCTGGACATATGCTTGCGCCGAGTCGCATGCTTGTGTCCGATCACATGGTTGCGCCCAGCCGCATGCTTGCGTCCGGACGCATGCTTGCGCCCGGTCGCATGCTTGTGTCCGGACGCATGCTTGCCCCCGGTCGCATGCTTGTGTCCGGACGCATGTTTGCGCCCGGTCGCATGCTTGTGTACGGACGCATGCTTGTGTCCGTACTCATGCTTGTGTCCGGACGCATGATTGTGTCCGGACTCATGCTTGCGCCCGGTCGCATGCTTGTGTCCGGACGCATGCTTGCGCCTGGTCGCATGCTTGTGTCTGGACGCATGATTGTGTCCTGACGCATGCTTGCATCCGGACGCATGCTTGTGTCTGGACGCATGCTTGGGCCCGGTCGCATGCTTGCGCTCAGTCGCATGCTTGTGTGCGGACGCATGCTTGTGCCCAGACGCATGCTTGTGTCTGAAAGCATGCTTGTGTCCGGACGCATGCTTGCGCCAGGTCGCATGCTTGTGTCTGGACGCATGCTTGCGCCAGGTCGCATGCTTGTGTCCGGACGCATGCTTGCCCCCGGTCGCATGCTTGTGTCCGGACGCATGTTTGCGCCCGGTCGCATGCTTGTGTACGGACGCATGCTTGTGTCCGTACACATGCTTGTGTCCGGACGCATGATTGTGTCCGAACTCATGCTTGCGCCCAGTCGCATGCTTGTGTCCGGACGCATGCTTGCGCCCAGTCGCATGCTTGTGTTTGGACGCATGCTTGTGTCCTGATGCATGCTTGTGTCCGGACGCATGCTTGTGTCCGGACGCATGCTTGAGTCCGGACGCATGCTTGCGCCCGGTCGCATGCTTGCGCTCGGTCGCATGCTTGTGTCCGGACGCATGCTTGTGCCTGGACGCATGCTTGTGTCTGAAAGCATGCTTGTGTCCGGACGCATGCTTGCGCCCGGTCGCATGCTTGTGTCCGGACGCATGCTTGCGCCCGGTCGCATGCTTGTGTCTGGACGCATGCTTGCCCCCGGTCGCATGCTTGTGTCCGGACGCATGTTTGCGCCCGGTCACATGCTTGTGTCCGGACGCATGCTTCTGTCCGTACACAAGCTTGTGTCCGGACGCATGCTTGCGCCCGGTCGCATGCTTGTGTCCGAACGCATGCTTGCGCCCGGTCGCATGCTTGCGTCCAGACGCATGCTTGCGCCTGGTCGCATGCTTGCGGCCAGACCCATGCTTGTGTCCGGACGCATACTTGTGTCCGGACGCATGCTTGTGCTCGGTCACATGCTTGCGCGTGGTCGCATACTTGTGTCCGGACGCATGCTTGTGTCCGGACGCATACTTGTGTACGGACGCATATTTGTGGTCAGACGCATACTTGTGGCCAGACGCATACTTGTGGCCAGACGCATGCTTGTGTCCGGACGCATACTTGTGTCCGGACACATGCTTGCGCGTGGTCGCATACTTGTGTCCGGACGCATGCTTGTGTCCGGATGCATACTTGAGTCCGGACGCATGCTTGTGTCTTGATGCATACTTGTGGCCAGACGCATGCTTGTGTCCGGACGCATACTTGTGTCCGGACGCATGCTTGTGTCCGGACGCATGCTTGTCTCTGGACGCATGCTTGTGTCCGGACGCATGCTTGTGCCCGGTCGCATGCTTGTGTCCGGAGGCATGCTTGTGTCCAGACACATGCTTGTGTCCGGACGCATGCTTCTGCCGGTCGCATGCTTGTGTCCGGACGCATGCTTGCACCCGGTCGCATGCTTGTGTCCGGACGCATGCTTGCGCCTAGTTGCATGCTTGTGTCCAGACACATGCTTGCCCCCGGTCGCATGCTTGTGCCCGGACGCATGCTTGTGTCCGGCCACATGCTTGTGTCCGGACGCATGCTTGCGCCCGGTCACATGCTTGTGTCCGGACGCATCTGTTGAATTATGCGTCCGGACGCATGCTTGTGTACGGACACATGCTTGTGTCCGGACGCAAATTGCGCCCGGTCGCATGCTTGTGTCCGGACGCATGCTTGTGCTCGGTTGCATGCTTGTGTCTGGTCGCATGCTTGTGTCCAGACGCATGCTTGTGCTCGGTCGCATGCTTGTGTCCGACGCATGCTTGTGTCCGGACGCATGCTTGTGTCCGGACTCATGCTTGCGCCCGGACGCATGCTTGTGTACGGACGCATGCTTGCGCCCGGTCGCATGCTTGCGTCCAGTCGCATGCTTGCACCCGGCTGCATGCTTGTGCTCGGATGCATGCTTGCGCCTGGTCGCATGCTTGTGCCCGGACGCATGCTTGCGCCCGGTCGCATGCTTGTGTCCAGTCGCATGCTTGTGTCCGATCGCATGCTTGTGTCCGAATGCATGCTTGCGCCCGCTCGCATGCTTGTGTCCAGACGCTTGCTTGTGCCCGGATGCATGCTTGCGTCCGGACGCATGCTTGTGCCCGGACGCATGCTTGCTCCCGATCGCATGGTTGTGTCTGGACACATGCTTGCGCCCGGTCGCATGCTTGTGCCCGGACGTTGCGTCCGGACGCATGCTTGTGCCCGGACGCATGCTTGCGTCCAGACGCATGCTTGCGCCTGGTCGCATGCTTGTGTTGGACGCATGCTTGCGCCCGGTCGCATGCTTGTGCGCGGACGCATGCTTGTGCCAGGACGCATGCTTGCGCCCGGACGCATGCTTGTGCCCGAACGCATGCTTGCGTCCGGACGCATGCTTGCGCCCGGTGGCATGCTTGTGTCCGGACGCATGCTTGCGCCCGGTCGCATGCTTGTGTCCGGACACATGCTTGCGCCCGGTCGCATGCTTGTGTCTGAACACATGGTTGCGCCCAGTCGCATGCTTGCGTCCGGACGCATGCTTGTGCCCGGTCGCATGCTTGTGTCCGGACGCATGCTTGCCCCCGGTCGCATGCTTGTGTCTGGACGCATGTTTGCGCCCGGTCGCATGCTTGTGTACGGACGCATGCTTGTGTCCGTACTCATGCTTGTGTCCGGACGCATGATTGTGTCCGGACTCATGCTTGCGCCCGGTCGCATGCTTGTGTCCCGACGCATGCTTGCGCCCGGTCGCATGCTTGTGTCTGGACGCATGCTTGTGTTTTGACGCATGCTTGCGTCCGGAGCATGCTTGTGTCCGGACGCATGCTTGTGTCCGGACGCATGCTTGCCCCCGGTCGCATGCTTGCGCTCGGTCGCATGCTTGTGTCCGGACGCATGCTTGTGCCCGGACGCATGCTTGTGTCTGAAAGCATGCTTGTGTCCGGACGCATGCTTGCGCCCGGTCGCATGCTTGTGTCTGGACGCATGCTTGCGCCAGGTCGCATGCTTGTGTCCGGACGCATGCTTGCGCCCAGTCGCATGCTTGTGTCCGGACGCATGCTTGCGCCCAGTCGCATGCTTGTGTCTGGACGCATGCTTTTGTCCTGACGCATGCTTGTGTCCGGACGCATGCTTGTGTCCGGACGCATGCTTGCGCCAGGTCGCATGCTTGCGCTTGGTCGCATGCTTGTGTCCGGACGCATGCTTGTGCCCAGACGCATGCTTGTGTCTGAAAGCATGCTTGTGTCCGGACGCATGCTTGCGCCCGGTTGCATGCTTGTGTCCGGACGCATGCTTGCGCCCGGTCGCATGCTTGTGTCCGAACGCATGCTTGCGCCCGGTCGCATGCTTGCGTCCGGACGCATGCTTGCGCCTGGTCGCATGCTTGCGGCCAGACGCATTCTTGTGTCCGGACGCATACTTGTGTCCGGACGCATGCTTGTGCCCGGTCACATGCTTGCGCGTGGTCGCATACTTGTGCACGGACGCATGCTTGTGTCCGGACGCATACTTGTGTACGGACGCATATTTGTGGCCAGACGCATACTTGTGGCCAGACGCATACTTGTGGCCAGACGCATGCTTGTGTCCGGACGCATACTTGTGGCCAGACGCATGCTTGTGTCCGGACGCATACTTGGGTCCGGACACATGCTTGCGCGTGGTCGCATACTTGTGTCCGGACGCATGCTTGTGTCCAGATGCATACCTGAGTCCGGACGCATGCTTGTGTCCGGACGCATACTTGTGGCCAGACGCATGCTTGTGTCCGGACGCATACTTGTGTCCGGACGCATGCTTGTGTCCGGACGCATGCTTGTCTCTGGACGCATGCTTGTGTCCAGACGCATGCTTGTGCTCGGTCGCATGCTTGTGTCCGGAGGCATGCTTGTGTCCAGACACATGCTTGTGTCCGGACGCATGCTTCTGCCGGTCGCATGCTTGTGTCCGGACGCATGCTTGCACCCGGTCGCATGCTTGTGTCCGGACGCATGCTTGCGCCCGGTTGCATGCTTGTGTCCAGACACATGCTTGCCCCCGGTCGCATGCTTGTGCCCGGATGCATGCTTGTGTCCGGCCGCATGCTTGTGTCCAGACGCATGCTTGCGCCCGGTCACATGCTTGTGTCCGGACGCATGCTTGCGCCCAGTCGTATGCTTGTGTCCGGACGCATGCTTGTGCCCGGACGCATGCTTGCGTGCGGACGCATTCTTGTGCCTGGACGCATGCTTGCTCCCGATCGCATGGTTGTGTCTGGACGCATGCTTGCGCCCGGTCGCATGCTTGTGCCTGGATGTTGCGTCCGGACGCATGCTTGTGCCCGGACGGATGCTTGCGTCCGGACGCATGCTTGCGCCCGGTCGCATGCTTGTGTTCGGACGCATGCTTGCGCCCGGTCGCATGCTTGTACGCGGACGCATGCTTGTGCCAGGACGCATGCTTGCGCCCGGACACATGCTTGTGCCCGAACGCATGCTTGCGTCCGGACGAATGCTTGCGCCCGGTCGCATGCTTGTGACCGGACGCATGCTTGCGCCTGGTCGCATGCTTGTGTACGGACACATGCTTGCGCCCGGTTGCATGCTTGTGTCCGGACGCATGGTTGTGCCCAATCGCATGCTTGCGTCCGTACGCATGCTTGCGCCCGGTCGCATGCTTGTGTCTGGACGCATGCTTGCCCCCGGTCGCATGCTTGTGTCCGGACGCATGTTTGCGCCCGGTCGCATGCTTGTGTACGGACGCATGCTTGTGTCCGTACTCATGCTTGTGTCCGCACGCATGATTGTGTCCGGACTCATGCTTGCGCCCGGTCGCATGCTTGTGTCCGGACGCATGATTGCGCCCGGTCGCATGCTTGTGTTTGGACGCATGCTTGTATCCTGACGCATGCTTGCGTCCGGACGCATGCTTGTGTCCGGACGCATGCTTGTGCCCGGACGCATGCTTGTGTCCGGACGCATGCTTGCGCCCGGTCGCATGCTGGTGTCTGGACGCATGCTTGCACCAGGTCGCATGCTTGTGTCCGGACGCATGCTTGCGCCCGGTCGCATGCTGGTGTCTGGACGCATGTTTGCGCCCGGTCACATGCTTGTGTCCGGACGCATGCTTGTGTCTAGAGGCATGCTTGTGTCCAGACACATGCTTGTGTCTGGACGCATGCTTCTGCCAGTCGCATGCTTGTGTCCGGACGCATGCTTGCAACCGGTCGCATGCTTGTGTACGGACGCATGCTTGCGCCCGGTTGCATGCTTGTGTCCGGACGCATGCTTGCCCCCGGTCGCATGCTTGTGCCCGGACGCATGCTTGTGTGCGGCCGCATGCTTGTGTCCGGACGCATGCTTGCGCCCGGTCACATGCTTGTGTCCAAATGCATGCTTGCGCCCGGTTGCATGCTTGTGTCCGGATGCATGCTTGCGCCCGGTCGCATGCTTGTGTTAGGACGCATGCTTGTGTCCGGACTCATGCTTGCGACCGGTCGCATGCTTGTGTCCGGACGCATGCTTGCGCCCGGTCGCATGCTTGTGTCTGGACGCATGCTTGTGTCCTGATGCATGCTTGTGTCCGGACGCAAGCTTGTGCCTGGACGCATGCTTGTGTTCGGACGCATGCTTGCGCCCGGTCGCATGCTTGCGCTCGGTCGCATAATTTTGTCCAGACGCATGCTTGTGCCCGGACGCATGCTTGTGTCTTAAAGCATGCTTGTGTCCAGACGCATGCTTGGGCCCAGTCGCATGCTTGTGTCCGAACTCATGCTTGCCTTGGTCGCATGCTTGTGTCCGGACGCATGCTTGTGCCCGCTCGCATGCTTGTGTCCGGAGGCATGCTTGTGTCCAAACACATGCTTGTGTTCGGACGCATGCTTCTGCCGGTCGCATGCTTGTTTTCGGACGCATGCTTGCACCCGGTCGCATGCTTGTGTCTGGACGCATGCTTGCGCCCGGTTGCATGCTTGTGTCCGGACGCATGCTTGTGTACGGTCGCATGCTTGTGCCCGGACGCATGCTTGTGTCCAGCCGCATGCTTGTGTCCGGACGCATGCTTGCGCCCGGTCACATGCTTGTGTCCGGACGCATGCTTGCTCCCGGTCGCATGCTTCTGTCCAAACGCATGCTTGCGCGCGGTCGCATGCTTGTGTCCGGACGCATGCTTGCGCCCGAACGCATGCTTGTGTCCAGACGCATGCTTGTGTCCGGACTAAAGCTGCGCCCGGTCGCATGCTTGTGTCCGGACGCATGCTTGCGCGCGGTCGCATGCTTGTGTGTGGACGCATGCTTGTGTCCTGACGCATGCGTATGTCCGGACACATGCTTGTGTGCGGACGCATGCTTGTGTCCGGACGCATGCTTGCGCCCGGTCGCATGCTTGCGCTCGATCGCATGCTTGTGTCCAAACGCATGCTTGTGCCCGGACGCATGCTTGTGTCCTGTCGCATGCTTGTGTCCGGTCGCATGCTTGTGCCCGGACGCATGCTTGTGTCCGGACGCATGCTTGTGTCCGTACGCATGCTTGCGCCCGGTCGCATGCTTGTGTCCGGTCGCATGCTTGTGCCCGGTCGCATGCTTGTTTCCGGACGCATGCTTGCCCCCGGTCGCATGCTTTTGTCCGGAGTCATGCTTGTGTCCAGACACATGCTTGTGTCCGGACGCATGCTTCTGCGGGTCGCATGCTTGTGTCCGGACGCATGCTTGCACCCGGTCGCATGCTTGTGTCCGGACGCATGCTTGCGCCCGGTTGCATGCTTGTGTCTGGACGCATGCTTGCCCCCGGTCGCATGCTTGTGCCCGGACGCATGCTTGTGTCCGGCCGCATGCTTGTGTTTGGACGCATTCTTGCGCCCGACCACATGCTTGTGTCCGGACGCATGCTTGCTCCTGGTCGCATGCTTCTGTCCAAACGCATGCTTGCGCCCGGACGCATGCTTGTGTCCGGACGCATGCTTGTGACCACTCATGCTAGCGCCCGGTCGCATGCTTGTGTCCGGACGCATGCTTGCGCCCGATCGCATGCTTGTGTCTGGACGCATGCTTGTGTCCTGACGCATGCTTGTGTCCGGACGCATGCTTGTGTCCAGACGCATGCTTGTGTCCGGACGCATGCTTGCGCCCGGTCGCATGCTTGCGCTCGGTCGCATGCTTGTGTTCGGACTCATGCTTGTGCCCGGACGCATGCTTGTGTACGAAAGCATGCTTGTGTCCGGACGCATGCTTGCGCCCGGTCGCATGCTTGTGTCCGGACGCATGCTTGTGCCCGGTCGCACGCTTGATTCCGAACGCATGCTTGCCCCTGGTCGCATGCTTGTGTCCGGACGCATGTTTGCGCCCGGTCACCTGCTTGTGTCCGGATGCATGCTTGTGTCTGTACACAACCTTGTGTCCGGACGCATGCTTGCGCCCGGTCGCATGCTTGTGTACGAACGCATGCTTGCGCCCGGTCGCATGCTTGCGTCCGGACGCATGCTTGCGCCCGGTCGCATGCTTGCAGCCAGACGCATGCTTGTGTCCGGACGCATACTTGTGTCCGTACACATGCTTGCGCCCGGTCGCATGCTTGTGTCCGGTCGCATGCTTGCGCCCGGTCGCATGCTTGTGTCCGGAGGCATGCTTTCGCTTGGTCCAATGCTTGTGTCTGAACTCATGCTTGCCCCTGGTCGCATGCTTGTGTCCGGACGCATGCTTGTGCCCGGTCGCATGCTTGTGTCCGGAGGCATGCTTGTGTCCAGACACATGCTTGTGTCTGGACGCATGCTTCTGCCGGTCGCATGCTTGTGTCCGGACGCATGCTTGCACCCGGTCGCATGCTTGTGTCCGTACGCATGCTTGCGCCCGCTTGCATGCTTGTGTCTGGACGCATGCTTGCCCCCGGTCGCATGCTTGTGCCCGGACGCATGCTTGTGTCCGGCCGCATGCTTGTGTCCGGACGCATGCTTGCGCCCGGTCACATGCTTGTGTCAGGACGCATGCTTGCTCCCGGTCGCATGCTTGTGTCCGGACACATGCTTGCCCCAGGTCGCATGCTTGTGTCCGGACGCATGCCTGCGCTCGGTAGCATCCTTGTGTCCGGACGCATGCTTGCGCCCGGTCACATGCTTGTGTCCGGACGCATGCTTGCGCCCGTGCGCATGCTTGCGTCCGGTCGCATGCTTGCGCCCAGTCGCATGCTTGTGTCTCGACGCATGCTTACGCCCGGATGCATGCTTGCGCCCAGACGCATGCTTTTGTCCGGACGCATGCTTGTGTCTGGATGCATGCTTGTGTCCGGACTTATGCTTGCGCCCGGTCGCATGCTTGGGTCTGGACACATGCCTGTCCCCGGTCGCATGCTTGTGTCCGGCCGCATCCTTGCGCCTGGTCGCATGCTTGTGTCCGAACGCATGCTTGTGTCCGTACACATGCTTGTGTCCGGACGCATGCTTGCGCCCGTTCGCATGCTTGTGTCCGGACGCATGCTTGCGCCTGGTCGCATGCTTGTGTCTGGACGCATGCTTGCGCGCGGTTGCATGCTTGTGTCCGGACGCATGCTTGCGCCCGGTCGAATGCTTGCGTCCAGTCGCATGCTTGCGCCCGCTCGCATGCTTGTGTTCGGATGCATGCTTGCGCCCGGTCGCATGCTTGTGTCCGGACGCATGCTTGTGTCCGTACGCATGCTTGCGCCCGGTCGCATGCTTGGGTTCGAACGCATGCTTGCGGCCGAACGCATGCTTGGGTCCGGACGTATGCTTGTGTCCGGACGCATACTTGCGCCCGGTCGCATGCTTGTGTCCGGACGCATGCTTGTGCCCGGTCGCATGCTTGTGTCCGAACGCATGCTTGCGCCTGGACGCATGCTTGTGTTCGGACGCATGCTTGCGCTTGGACGCATGCTTGTGTCCGGACGCATGCTTGCGCACAGTCGCATACTTCTGTCCAAACGCATGCTTGCGCCCGGTCGCATGCTTGTGTCCGGACGCATGCTTGCGCCCGGACGCATGCTTGTGTCCGGACGCATGCTTTCGCCCCGACGCATGCTTGTGTCTGATCGCATACTTGTGTCCGGTCGCATGCTTGCGCCCGGTCGCATGCTTGTGTCCGGACGCATGCTTGCGCCAGGAGACATGCTTGTGTCCGGACGCATGCTTGCGCCCGGTCGCATGCTTGTGTCCAGACGCATGCTTGCGCCCGGTCGCATGCTTGTGTCCGGACGCATCTGTCGCATGCTTCTGTCCAGACGCATACTTGTGTTGGGACGCATGCTTGTGTACAGACGCATGCTTGTGTCCGGACGCATGCTTGCGCCCGGTCGCATGCTTGTGTCGGGACGCATGCTTGTGCTCAGTCGCATGCTTGTGTCTGGTTGCATGCTTGTGTCCAGACGCATGCTTGTGCTCGGTCGCATGCTTGTGTCCGGACGCATGCTTGTGTCCGGACGCATGCTTGTGTCCGGACTCATGCTTGCGCCCTGACGCATGCTTGTGTCCGGACGCATGCTTGCGCCCGTTTGCATGCTTGCGTCCGGACGCATGCTTGCCCCCAGTCGCATGCTTGTGCCCGGACGCATGCTTGGGTCCGGACGCATGCTTGTGTCCGGACGCATGCTTGCGCCAGGTCACAAGCTTGTGTCCGGATGCATGCTTGCGCCCGTTCGCATGCTTGTGTCCGGACGCATGCTTGTGTCCGTTCGCATGCTTGTGTCCAGACGCATGCTTGCGTCCGGTCGAATACTTGTGTCCGGACGCATGCTTGCGCCCGGTCACATGCTTGTGTCCGGACGCATGCTTGCGCCCGGTCGCATGCTTGCGTTCAGACGCATGCTTGCGCCCAGTCGCATGCTTGTGTCCGGACGCATGCTTGCCCCCGGTCGCATGCTTGTGTCCGGAAGCATGTTTGCGCCCGGTCGCATGCTTGTGTACGGACGCATGCTTGTGTCCGTACACATGCTTGTGTCTAGACGCATGATTGTGTCTGGACTCATGCTTCCGCCCGGTCGCGTGCTTGTGTCCAGACGCATGCTTGCGCCCAGTTGCATGCTTGTGTCCGGACGCATGCTTGTGTCCTGACGCATGGTTGTGTCTAGACGCATGCTTGTGTCCGGACGCATGGTTGGGCCCGGTCGCATGCTTGCGCTCGGTCGCATGCTTGTGTCCGGACGCATGCTTGTGCCCGGATGCATGCCTATGTCTGAAAGCATGCTTGTGTCCGAACGCATGCTTGCGCCCGGTTGCATGCTTGTGTCCGGAAGCATGCTTGCGCCCGGTCGCATGCTTGTGTCCGGACGCATGCTTGCCCCCGGTTGCATGCTTGTGTCCGGACGCATGTTTGCGCCCGGTCACATGCTTGTGTCCGGACGCATGCTTGTGTCCGTACACAAGCTTGTGTCCGGACGCATGCTTGCGCCCGGTCACATGTTTGTGTCCGAACGCATGCTTGCGCCCGGTCGCATGCTTGCGTCCGGACGCATGCTTGCGCCCGGTCGCATGCTTGCGGCCAGACGCATGCTTGTGTCCGGACGCATACTTGTGTCCGTACACATGCTTGCGCCCGGTCGCATGCTTGTGTCCGGTCGCATGCTTGCGCCCGGTCGCATGCTTGTGTCCGGAGGCATGCTTTCGCTTGGTCGAATGCTTGTGTCTGGACGCATGGTTGCACCCAGTCGCATGCTTGTGTCTGGACTCATGCTTGCCCCTGGTCGCATGCTTGTGTCCAGACGCATGCTTGCGCCCAGTCGCATTCTTGTGTCCGGAGGCATGCTTGTGTCCAGACACATGCTTGTGTTCGGACGCATGCTTCTGTGGGTCGCATGCTTGTGTCCGGACTCATGCTTGCGCCCGGTCACATGCTTGTGTCCGGACGCATGCTTGCGCCCGGTCACATGCTTATGTCCGGACGCATGCTTGCGCCCGGTCGAATGCTTGTGTCCGGACACATGCCTGCCCCTGGTCGCATGCTTGTGTCCGAACGGATCCTTGCGCCTGGTCGCATGCTTGTGTCCGAACGCACGCTTGTGTCCGTACACATGCTTGTGTCCGGACGCATGCTTGCGCCCGTTCGCATGCTTGTGTCCGGACGCATGCTTGCGCCCGGTCGCATGCTTGTGCCCGGACGCATGCTTGCGCCCGGTTGCATGCTTTAGTCCGGACGCATGCTTGCGCCCGGTCGAATGCTTGCGTTCGGACGCATGTTTGCGCCCGGTCGCATGCTTGCGTTCGGACGCATGCTTGCGCCCGATCGCATGCTTGCGTTCGGACGCATGCTTGCGCCCGGTCCTATGCTTGCGTCCGGACGCATGCTTGCGCCCAGTCGCATGCTTGTGTCCGAACGCATGCTTGCGCCCGGTCGCATGCTTGCGTCCGGACGCATGCTTGCGCCCGGTCGCATGCTTGCGGCCAGACGCATGCTTGTGTCCGGACGCATACTTGTGTCCGTACACATGCTTGCGCCCGGTCGCATGCTTGTGTCCGGTCGCATGCTTGCGCCCGGTCGCATGCTTGTGTCCGGAGGCATGCTTTCGCTTGGTCGAATGCTTGTGTCCGGACGCATGGTTGCACCCAGTCGTATGCTTGTGTCTGGACTCATGCTTGCCCCTGGTCGCATGCTTGTGTCCAGACGCATGCTTGCGCCCAGTCGCATTCTTGTGTCCGGAGGCATGCTTGTGTCCAGACACATGCTTGTGTTCGGACGCATGCTTCTGCCGGTCGCATGCTTGTGTCCGGACTCATGCTTGCACTCGGTCGCATGCTTGTGTCCGGACGCATGCTTGCGCCCAGTTGCATGCTTGTGTCCGGACGCATGCTTGCCCCCGGTCGCATACTTGTGCCCGGACGCATGCTTGTGTCCGGCCGCATGCTTGTGTCCGGACGCATGCTTGCGCCCGGTCACATGCTTGTGTTCGGACGCATGCTTGCGCCCGGTCGCATGCTTGTGTCTGGACGCATGCTTGCCCCAGGTCGCATGCTTGTGTCCGGACACATGCCTGCGCCCGGTCGCATGCTTGTGTCCGGACGCATGCTTGCGCCCGCACGCATGCTTGCGCCCAGTCGCATGCTTGTGTCCTGACGCATGCTTACGCCCGGACGCATGCTTGCGCCCGGACGCATGCTTCTGTCCGGACTCATGCTTGTGTCTGGATGCATGCTTGTGTCCGTACGCATGCTTGCTCCCGGTCACATGCTTGTGTCCGGACGCATGCTTGCGCCCGGTCACATGCTTATGTCCGGACGCATGCTTGCGCCCGGTCGCATGCTTGTGTCCGGACACATGCCTGCCCCTGGTCGCATGCTTGTGTCCGAACGGATCCTTGCGCCTGGTCGCATGCTTGTGTCCGAACGCATGCTTGTGTCCGTACACATGCTTGTGTCCGGACGCATGCTTGCGCCCGTTCGCATGCTTGTGTCCGGACGCATGCTTGCGCCCGGTCGCATGCTTGTGCCCGGACGCATGCTTGCGCCCGGTTGCATGCTTTAGTCCGGACGCATGCTTGCGCCCGGTCGAATGCTTGCGTTCGGACGCATGTTTGCGCCCGGTCGCATGCTTTAGTTCGGACGCATGCTTGCGCCCGATCGCATGCTTGCGTTCGGACGCATGCTTGCGCCCGGTCCTATGCTTGCGTCCGGACGCATGCTTGCGCCCGGTTGCATGCTTGTGTCCGGACGCATGCTTGCGCCCGGACGCATGCTTGCGGCCGGTCGCATGCTTGTGTCCAGACGCATGCTTGCGGCCGGTCCCATGCTTGTGTCCGGACGCATGATTGCGCCCGGTCGCATGCTTGCGTTCGGACGCATGCTTGCGCCCGATTGCATGCTTGCGTTCGGACGCATGCTTGCGCCCGGTCGCATGCTTGTGTCTGGACGCATGCTTGCGCCCGGTCGCATGCTTGTGTCCGGACGCATGCTTGTGCCTGGTCGCATGCTTGTGTCCGGACGCATGCTTGCGCCCGGTAGCATGCTTGTGTCCGGACGTATGCTTGCGCCCAGACGCATGCTTGTGTCCGGACGCATGCTTGTGTCCGGACGCATGCTTGCGCTCGGTCGCATGCTTGTGTCTGGACGCATGCTTGTGTCCAAACGCATGCTTGCGACCGGTCGCATGCTTGTGTCCGTATGCATGCTTGCGCTCGGCTGCATGCTTGTGTCCGGACGCATGCTTGCGCCCGATCGCATGCTTGTGTCCGGACGCATGCTTGTGTCTGGACGCATGCTTGTGTCTGGACGCATGCTTGTGTCCATACGCATGCTTGCCCCCGGTCGCATTCTTGCGCCCGGTTGCATGCTTGAGTCCGGACGCATGCTTGCGCCCGGTCGCATGCTTGCGTCCGGACGCATGCTTGGGCCCGGTCGCATGCTTGCGCCCGGTCGCATGCTTGTGTCCGGACGCATGCTTGTGTCTGGACGCATGCTTGTGTCCGGACGCATGCTTGTGTCTAGACGCATGCTTGTGTCCTCCTCATCCCTTCCACCTGGTTTAGTGCTACTCCAATTCTCTTGTGTGAACTTGTGTGAACTTTGTGATCGAGTTAAGTTCTTATGGCAGCATACCCACCTGTGCGCCGAAATTGATAAGTCGAGCTTTGCTTCACCTCTTGATACGTTTCAACTTGGGGATTGTAGCCACGGATTAGGGCTACAACATATATGAGTTTAGTGAAGTTTTGACAGTGCACGTTTTGTCGACGGCGTTTCTTGTGAGCGCAACTATTCTGTACAGAAATAGGGACCAACGATTTTGAGAAATTAAGGCACCTAATCTTCATAGACTCCGTCCTTAGTCTCTAAAAAGTGGTATCAGAGCGAGCTTAAGGACTTTGTGGTGAGTCTACTGAAGTGTGAAGACCCTCCTAGACCCACCATGGCCTGTGGGCGTGCCTAAGTGGAGTTTTGGAAGTTGGATATGACTTCCGCCAAGGGGAAACTCTGCCGAAATTTCGTTGCACACGCTAGGACCTTGTTCTTCCAATTTCGCACACGCTAGGCCCCTGTTCTTGCAATTTTGCACATGCTAGGTCCTTGCTATTGCTATTTGGCACACGCTAGGCCCTTGTTCTTGCAATTTTACACACGCTATGGCCTTGTTCTTGCTATTTTGCACACGCTAGGCCTTTCTCCTTGAAATGTTGCACACGCTAGGCCCTTGTTCTTGAATTTTTGCACAGGCTAGGACCTTGTTCTTGCAATTTTGCACACGCTAGGCCCTTGTTCTTGAAATTTTGCACACGCGAGGCCCCTGTTCTTGCTATTTTGCACACGCTAGGCCCTTGTTCTTCCAATTTTGCACACGCTAGGCCCTTGTTCTTCCAATTTTGCACACGCTAGGCCCTTGTTCTTGCAATTGTGCACACGCTAGGCCCTTGTTCATGCTATTTCGCACACGATAGGCCCTTGTTCTTCCAATTTTGCACACGCTAGGCCCATGTTCTTCCAATTTTGCACACGCTAGGCCCTTGTTCTTCCAATTTTGCACACGCTAGGCCCTTGTTCTTCCAATTTTGCACACGCTAGGCCCTTGTTCTTCCAATTTCGCACACGCTAGGCCCTTGGTCTTGCAATTTTGCACACGATATGCCCTTGTTCTTGCTATGTTGCACACGCTAGGCCCTTGTCCTTGAAATTTTGCACACGCTAGGCCCTTGTTCATGAAATTTTGCACACGATAGGCCCTTTTTCTTCCAATTTTGCACATGCTAGGCCCTTGTTCTTGCTATTTTGCACACGCTAGGCCCTTGTTCTTCCAATTTTGCACACGCTAGGCCCTTGTTCTTGCTTTTTTGCACATGCTAGGCCCTTGTTCTTGAAATGTTGCACATGCTAGGCCCTTGTTCTTGCAATTTTGCACACGCTAGGCCCTTGTTCTTGCAATTTCGAATACGCTATGCCCTTGTTCTTGCTATTTTGCACACGCTAGGCCCTTGTTCTTGAAATTTTGCACACGCTAGGCCCTTGTTCTTGAAATTTTGCACACGCTAGGGCCCTATTCTTGCTACTTTGCACACGCTAGGCCCTTGTTCTTCCAATTTTGCACACGCTAGGCCCTTGTTCTTGCAATTTTGCACACACTAGGCCCTTGTTCTTGCAATTTTGCACACGCTATGCCCTTGTTCTTGCTATGTTGCACACGCTAGACCCTTGTCCTTGAAAGTTTGCACAAGCTAGGCCGTTGTTCTTGAAATTTTGCACACGCTAGGCCCTTGTTCTTGCTATTTCGCACACGATAGGCCCTTGTTCTTCCATTTTTCCACATGCTGGGCCCTTGTTCTTGCTATTTCGCACACGCTATGCCCTTGTTCTTCCAATTTTGCACACGCTAGGCCCTTGTTCTTGAAATTTTGCAAATACTAAGCCCCAGTTCTTGCTACTTTGCACACGCTAGGCCCTTGTTCTTCCAATTTTGCACAAGCTAGGCCCTTGTTCTTCCAATTTGGCACACGCTAGGCCCCTGTTCTTGCTACGTTGCACACGCTAGGCCCTTGTTCTTGAAATTTTGCACAAGCTATGCCCTTGTTCTTGCTATTTTGCACACACTAGGCCCTTGTCCTTGAAATTTTGCACACGCTAGGCCCTTGTTCTTCCGATTTTGCACACGCTAGGCCCTTGTTCTTGCAATTTTGCACACGCCATGCCCTTGTTTTTGCTATTTTGCACATGCTAGGCCCTTCTCCTTGAAATTTTTCACACGCTAGGCCCTTGTTCTTGAATTTTTGCACAGGCTAGGACCTTGTTCTTGCAATTTTGCACACGCTAGGCCCTTGTTCTTGAAATTTTGCACACGCTAGGCTCCTGTTCTTGCTACTTTGCACACGCTAGGCCCTTGTTCTTCCAATTTTGCACACGCTAGGCCCTTGTTCTTCCAATTTTGCACACGCTAGGCTCTTGTTCTTCAAATTTTGCACATGATAGGCCCTTGTTCTTCCAATTTTACACACGCTAGGCCCTTGTTCCTCCGATTTTGCACACTCTAGGCCCTTGTTCTTGCAATTTTGCACACGCTAGGCCCTTGTTATTGCTATTTTGCACACGCTAGGCCCTTGTTCTTCCAATTTTGCACACGCTAGGCCCTTGTTCTTGCTTTTTTGCACACACTAGGCCCTTGTTCTTGAAATTTTGCACATTCTAGGCCCTTGTTCTTGCAATTTTGCACACGCTAGGCCCTTGTTCTTGCAATTTTGCACACGCTATGCCCTTGTTCTTGCTATTTTGCACATGCTAGGCCCTTGTCCTTGAACTTTTGCACACACTAGGCCCTTGATCTTGAAATTTTGCACACGCTAGGCCCTTGTTCTTGAAATTTTGCACACGCTAGGCCCCTGTTCTTGCTACTTTACACACGCTAGGCCCTTGTTCTTCCAATTTTGCACACGCTAGGTCCTTGTTCTTGCAATTTTGCACACGCTATGCCCTTGTTCTTGCTATGTTGCACACGCTAGGCCCTTGTCCTTGAAAGTTTGCACACGCTAGGCCGTTGTTCTTGAAATTTTGCACACGCTAGGCCCTTGTTCTTGCTAATTCGCACACGATAGGCCCTTGTTCTTCCATTTTTCCACATGCTGGGCCCTTGTTCTTGCTATTTCGCACACGCTATGCCCTTGTTCTTCCAATTTTGCACACGCTAGGCCCTTGTTCTTGAAATTTTGCAAATACTAAGCCCCAGTTCTTGCTACTTTGCACACGCTAGGCCCTTGTTCTTCCAATTTTGCACAAGCTAGGCCCTTGTTCTTCCAATTTGGCACAGGCTAGGCCCCTGTTCTTGCTACGTTGCATACGCTAGGCCCTTGTTCTTGCAATTTTGCACAAGCTATGCCCTTGTTCTTGCTATTTTGCACACACTAGGCCCTTGTCCTTGATATTTTGCACACGCTAGGCCCTTGTTCTTGAAATTTTGCACAATAGCGTGTGCAAAATAGCAAGAACAAGGCCATAGCGTGTGTAAAATTGCAAGAACAAGGGCCTAGCGTGTGCCAAATAGCAATAGCAAGGGCCTAGCATGTGCAAAATTGCAAGAACAGGGGCCTAGCGTGTGCGAAATTGGAAGAACAAGGTCCTAGCGTGTGCAACGAAATTTCGGCAGAGTTTCCCCTTGGCGGAAGTCACATCCAACTTCCAAAACTCCACTTAGGCACGCCCACAGGCCATGGTGGGTCTAGGAGGGTCTTCACACTTCAGTAGACTCACCACAAAGTCCTTAAGCTCGCTCTGATACCACTTTTTAGAGACTAAGGACGGAGTCTATGAAGATTAGGTGCCTTAATTTCTCAAAATCGTTGGTCCCTATTTCTGTACAGAATAGTTGCGCTCACAAGAAACGCCGTCGACAAAACGTGCACTGTCAAAACTTCACTAAACTCATATATGTTGTAGCCCTAATCCGTGGCTACAATCCCCAAGTTGAAACGTATCAAGAGGTGAAGCAAAGCTCGACTTATCAATTTCGGCGCACAGGTGGGTATGCTATTTCGCACACGCTATGCCCTTGTTCTTCCAATTTTGCACACGCTAGGCCCTTGTTCTTGAAATTTTGCAAATACTAAGCCCCACTTCTTGCTACTTTGCACACGCTAGGCCCTTGTTCTTCCAATTTTGCACAAGCTAGGCCCTTGTTCTTCCAATTTGGCACACGCTAGGCCCCTGTTCTTGCTACGTTGCACACGCTAGGCCCTTGTTCTTGAAATTTTGCACAAGCTATGCCCTTGTTCTTGCTATTTTGCACACACTAGGCCCTTGTCCTTGAAATTTTGCACACGCTAGGCCCTTGTTCTTCCGATTTTGCACACGCTAGGCCCTTGTTCTTGCAATTTTGCACACGCCATGCCCTTGTTTTTGCTATTTTGCACATGCTAGGCCCTTCTCCTTGAAATTTTTCACACGCTAGGCCCTTGTTCTTGAATTTTTGCACAGGCTAGGACCTTGTTCTTGCAATTTTGCACACGCTAGGCCCTTGTTCTTGAAATTTTGCACACGCTAGGCTCCTGTTCTTGCTACTTTGCACACGCTAGGCCCTTGTTCTTCCAATTTTGCACACGCTAGGCCCTTGTTCTTCCAATTTTGCACACGCTAGGCTCTTGTTCTTCGAATTTTGCACATGATAGGCCCTTGTTCTTCCAATTTTACACACGCTAGGCCCTTGTTCCTCCGATTTCGCACACTCTAGGCCCTTGTTCTTGCAATTTTGCACACGCTAGGCCCTTGTTATTGCTATTTTGCACACGCTAGGCCCTTGTTCTTCCAATTTTGCACACGCTAGGCCCTTGTTCTTGCTTTTTTGCACACACTAGGCCCTTGTTCTTGAAATTTTGCACATTCTAGGCCCTTGTTCTTGCAATTTTGCACACGCTAGGCCCTTGTTCTTGCAATTTTGCACACGCTATGCCCTTGTTCTTGCTATTTTGCACATGCTAGGCCCTTGTCCTTGAACTTTTGCACACACTAGGCCCTTGATCTTGAAATTTTGCACACGCTAGGCCCTTGTTCTTGAAATTTTGCACACGCTAGGCCCCTGTTCTTGCTACTTTACACACGCTAGGCCCTTGTTCTTCCAATTTTGCACACGCTAGGTCCTTGTTCTTGCAATTTTGCACACGCTATGCCCTTGTTCTTGCTATGTTGCACACGCTAGGCCCTTGTCCTTGAAAGTTTGCACACGCTAGGCCGTTGTTCTTGAAATTTTGCACACGCTAGGCCCTTGTTCTTGCTAATTCGCACACGATAGGCCCTTGTTCTTCCATTTTTCCACATGCTGGGCCCTTGTTCTTGCTATTTCGCACACGCTATGCCCTTGTTCTTCCAATTTTGCACACGCTAGGCCCTTGTTCTTGAAATTTTGCAAATACTAAGCCCCAGTTCTTGCTACTTTGCACACGCTAGGCCCTTGTTCTTCCAATTTTGCACAAGCTAGGCCCTTGTTCTTCCAATTTGGCACAGGCTAGGCCCCTGTTCTTGCTACGTTGCATACGCTAGGCCCTTGTTCTTGCAATTTTGCACAAGCTATGCCCTTGTTCTTGCTATTTTGCACACACTAGGCCCTTGTCCTTGATATTTTGCACACGCTAGGCCCTTGTTCTTGAAATTTTGCACACGCTAGGCCCTTGTTCTTGAAATTTTGCACACGCTAGGCCCCTGTTCTTGCTACTTTGCACACGCTAGGCCCTTGTTCTTCCAATTTTGCACACGCTAGGCCCTTGTTCTTGCAATTTTGCACACGCCATGCCCTTGTTTTTGCTATTTTGCACATGCTAGGCCCTTCTCCTTGAAATTTTGCACACGCTAGGCCCTTGTTCTTGAATTTTTGCACAGGCTAGGACCTTGTTCTTGCAATTTTGCACACGCTAGGCCCTTGTTCTTGAAACTTTGCACACGCTAGGCCCCTGTTCTTGCTACTTTGCACACGCTAGGCCCTTGTTCTTCCAATTTTGCACACGCTAGGCCCTTGTTCTTCCAATTTTGCACACGCTAGGCTCTTGTTCTTCGAATTTTGCACATGATAGGCCCTTGTTCTTCCAATTTTACACACGCTAGGCCCTTGTTCCTCCAATTTCGCACACTCTAGGCCCTTCTTCTTGCAATTTTGCACACGCTAGGCCCTTGTTATTGCTATTTTGCACACGCTAGGCCCTTGTTCTTCCAATTTTGCACACGCTAGGCCCTTGTTCTTGCTTTTTTGCACACACTAGGCCCTTGTTCTTGAAATTTTGCACATGCTAGGCCCTTGTTCTTGCAATTTTGCACAAGCTAGGCCCTTGTTCTTGCACTTTTGCACACGCTATGCCCTTGTTCTTGCTATTTTGCACATGCTAGGCCCTTGTCCTTGAACTTTTGCACACGCTAGGCCCTTGTTCTTGAAATTTTGCACATGCTAGGCCCTTGTTCTTGAAATTTTGCACACGCTAGGGCCCTGTTCTTGCTACTTTACACACGCTAGGCCCTTGTTCTTCCAATTTTGCACACGCTAGGTCCTTGTTCTTGCAATTTTGCACACGCTATGCCCTTGTTCTTGCTATTTTGCACACACTAGGCCCTTCTCCTTGAAATTATGCACACGCTAGGCCCTTGATCTTGAATTTTTGCACACGCTAGGACCTTCTTCTTGCAATTTTGCACACGCTAGGCCCTTGTTCTTGAAATTTTGCACACGCTAGGCCCCTGTTCTTTCTACTTTGCACATGCTAGGCCCTTGTTCCTCCAATTTTGCACATGCAAGGCCCTTGTTCTTCCAATTTTGCACACGCTAGGCCCTTGTTCTTCCAATTTTTCACACGCTAGGCCCTTGTTCTTCCAATTTCGCACACGCTAGGCCCTTGTTCTTGCAATTTTGCACTCGCTAGGCCCTTGTTCTTGCTATTTTGCACACGATAGGCCCTTGTTCTTCCAATTTTGCACACGCTAGGCCCATGTTCTTCCAATTTTGCACACGCTAGGCCCTTGTTCTTCCAATTTTGCACACGCTAGGCCCTTGTTCTTGCAATTTTGCACACGCTAGGTCCTTGTTCTTGCAATTTTGCACACGCTATGCCCTTGTTCTTGCTATTGTGCACACGCTAGGCCCTTCTCCTTGAAATTATGCACACGCTAGGCCCTTGATCTTGAATTTTTGCACACGCTAGGACCTTCTTCTTGCAATTTTGCACACGCTAGGCCCTTGTTCTTGAAATTTTGCACACGCTAGGCCCCTGTTCTTTCTACTTTGCACATGCTAGGCCCTTGTTCCTCCAATTTTGCACATGCAAGGCCCTTGTTCTTCCAATTTTGCACACGCTAGGCCCTTGTTCTTCCAATTTTGCACACGCTAGGCCCTTGTTCTTCCAATTTCGCACACGCTAGGCCCTTGTTCTTCCAATTTTGCACACGCTAGGCCTATGTTCTTCCAATTTTGCACACGCTAGGCCCTTGTTCTTCCAATTTTGCACACGCTAGGCCCTTGTTCTTCCAATTTTGCACACGCTAGGCCCTTGTTGTTCCAATGTTGCACACGCTATGCCCTTGATCTTGCAATTTTGCACACGCTATGCTCTTGTTCTTGCTATGTTGCACACGCTAGGCCCTTGTCATTGAAATTTTGCACACGCTAGGCCCTTGTTCTTGAAATTTTGCACACGCTACGCCCTTGTTCTTCCAATTTCGCACACGCTAGGCCCTTGTTCTTGCAATTTTGCACACGCTAGGCCCTTGTTCTTGCTATTTTGCACACGCTAGGCCCTTGTTCTTCCAATTTTCCACACGCTAGGCCCTTGTTCTTGCTTTTTTGCACACGCTAGGCACTTGTTCTTGAAATTTTGCACATGCTAGGCCCTTGTTCTTGCAATTTTGCTCACGCTAGGCCCTTGTTCTTGCAATTTTGCATACACTATGCCCTTGTTCTTGCTATTTTGCACACGCTAGGCCCTTGTCCTTGAAATTTTGCACACGCTAGGCCCTTGTTCTTGAAAGTTTGCACATGCTACGCCCTTGTTCTTGAAATTTTGCACACGCTAGGCCCTTGTTCTTGCTACTTTGCACACGCTAGGCCCTTGTTCTTCCAATTTTGCACACGCTAGGCCCTTGTTCTTGCAATTTTGCACACACTAGGCCCTTGTTCTTGCAATTTTGCACACGCTATGCCCTTGTTCTTGCTATGTTGCACACGCTAGGCCCTTGTCCTTGAAATTTTGCACACGCTAGGCCCTTGTTCTTGAAATTTTGCACATGCTAGGCCCTTGTTGTTGCTATTTCGCACACGCTAGGCCCTTGTTCTTCCAATTTTGCACACGCTAGGCCCTTGTTCTTCCAATTTTGCACACGCTAGGCCCTTGTTGTTCCAATTTTGCACACGCTATGCCCTTGATCTTGCAATTTTGCACACGCTATGCCCTTGTTCTTGCTATGTTGCACACGCTAGGCCCTTGTCATTGAAATTTTGCACACGCAAGGCCCTTGTTCTTGAAATTTTGCACACGCTAGGCCCTTGTTCTTCCAATTTCGCACACGCTAGGCCCTTGATCTTGCAATTTTGAACACGCTAGGCCCTTGTTCTTGCTATTTTGCACACGCTAGGCCCTTGTTCTTCCAATTTTGCACACGCTAGGCCCTTGTTCTTGCTTTTTTGCACACGCTAGGCACTTGTTCTTGAAATTTTGCACATGCTAGGCCCTTTTTCTTGCAATTTTGCATACACTATGCCCTTGTTCTTGCTATTTTGCACACGCTAGGCCCTTGTCCTTGAAATTTTGCACACGCTAGGCCCTTGTTCTTGAAATTTTGCACATGCTAGGCCCTTGTTCTTGAAATTTTGCACACGCTAGGCCCCTGTTCTTGCTACTTTGCACACGCTAGGCCCTTGTTCTTCCAATTTTGCACACGCTAGGCCCTTGTTCTTGCAATTTTGCACACACTAGGCCCTTGTTCTTGCAATTTTGCACACGCTATGCCCTTGTTCTTGCTATGTTGCACACGCTAGGCCCTTGTCCTTGAAAGTTTGCACACGCTAGGCTCTTGTTCTTGAAATTTTGCACACGCTAGGCCCTTATTCTTGCTATTTCTCACACGATAGGCCCTTGTTCTTCCAATTTTCCACATGATGGGCCCTTGTTCTTGCTATTTCGCACACGATAGGCCCTTGTTGTTCCAATTTTGCACACGCTAGGCCCTTATTCTTGAAATTTTGCACACGCTAGGCCCCTGTTCTTGCTACTTTGGACACACTAGGCCCTTGTTCTTCCAATTTTGCCAACGCTAGGTCCTTGTTCTTGCAATTTTGCACACGCTGTGCCCTTGTTCTTGCTATTTTGCACGCGCTAGGCCCTTGTTCTTGAATTTTTGCACACGCTAGGACCTTGTTCTTGCAATTTTGCACACACTAGGCCCTTGTTCTTGAAATGTTGCACACGCTAGGCCCCTGTTCTTTCTACTTTGCACATGCTAGGCCCTTGTTCCTCCAATTTTGCACATGCTCGGCCCTTGTTCTTCCAATTTTGCACACGCTAGGCCCTTGTTCTTCCAATTTCGCACACGCTAGGCCTTTGTTCTTGCAATTGCGCACACTCTAGGCCCTTGTTCTTGCAATTTTTCACACGCTAGGCCCTTGTTCTTGGTATTTTGCACACGCTAGGCCCTTGTTCTTCCAATTTTGCACACGCTAGGCCCTTGTTCTTGCTATTTTGCACACGCTAGGCCATTGTTCTTGAAATTTTAGCACATGCTAGGCATTTGTTCTGGCGATTTTGCACACGCTAGGCCCTTGATCTTGCAATTTTGCACATGCGATGCCCTTGTTCTTGCTATTTTGCACAAGCTAGGATCTTGTCCTTGAAGTTTTGCCACGCTAGGCCCTTGTTCTTGAAATTTTGCACACCCTAGGCCCTTGTTCTTGAGATTTTGCACAACCTAGGCCCCTGTTCTTGCTACTTTGCATACGCTAGGACCTTGTTATTCCAATTTTGCCAACGCTAGGTCCTTGTTCTTGCAATTTTGCACACGCTATGCCCTTGTTCTTGCTAATTTGCACACGCTAGGCCCTTGTTCTTGAATTTTTGCACACGCTAGGACCTTGTTCTTGCAATTTTGCACACACTAGGCCCTTGTTCTTGAAATTTTGCACACGCTAGGCCCCTGTTCTTTCTACTTTACACATGCTAGGCCCTTGTTCCTCCAATTTTGCATACGCTAGGCCCTTTGTCTTCCAATTTTGCACACGCTAGGCCCTTGTTCTTCCAATTTTGCACACGCTAGGCCCTTGTTCTTCCAATTTCGCACACGCTAGGCCGTTGTTCTTGAAATTTTGCAAATACTAAGCCCCAGTTCTTGCTACTTTGCACACGCTAGGCCCTTGTTCTTCCAATTTTGCACACGCTAGGCCCTTGTTCTTGCAATTTTGCACAAGCTATGCCCTTGTTCTTGCTATTTTGCCCACACTAGGCCCTTGTTCTTGAAATTTTGCACATGCTAGGCCCTTGTTCTTTAAATTTTGCACACGCTAGGCCCTATTCTTGCTACTTTGCACACGCTAGGCCCTTGTTCTTCCAATTTTGCACACGCTAGGCCCTTGTTCTTGCAATTTTGCACACGCTATACCCTTGTTTTTGCTATTTTGCACATGCTAGGCCCTTATCCTTGAAATTTTGCACACGCTAGGCCCCTGTTCTTGCTACTTTGCACACGCTAGGCCCTTGTTCTTCCAATTTTGCACGTGCTAGGCCCTTGTTCTTCCAATTTTGTACGTGTTAGGCTCTTGTTCTTCCAATTTTGCACACGCTAGGCCCTTGTTCTTCCAATTTTGCACACGCTAGGCACTTGTTCTTCCAATTTTGCACACGCTAGGCCCTTGTTCTTCCAATTTCGCACACGCTATGCCCTTGTTCTTGCAATTTTGCACACGATATGCCCATGTTCTTGCTATGTTGCACACGCTAGGCCCTTGTTCTTCCAATTTCGCATACGCTAGGCCCTTGTTCTTGCAATTTTGCACACGCTAGGCCCTTGTTCTTGCTATTTTGCACACGCTAGGCCCTTGTTCTTCCAATTTTGCACACGCTAGGCCCTTGTTCTTGCTATTTTGCACACGCTAGGCCCTTGTTGTTGAAATTTTGCACATGCTAGGCCCTTGTTCTTGCTATTTTGCACACGCTAGGCCCTTGTTCTTGCAATTTTGCACATGCGATGCCCTTGTTCTTGCTATTTTGCACACGCTAGGATCTTGTCCTTGAAGTTTTGCACACGCTAGGCCCTTGTTCTTGAATTTTTGCACACGCTAGGCCCTTGTTCTTGAAATTTTGCACACCCTAGGCCCCTGTTCTTGCTACTTTGCACACGCTAGTCCCTTGTTCTTCCAATTTTGCACACGCTAGGTCCTTGTTCTTGCAATTTTGCACACGCTATGCCCTTGTTCTTGCTATTTTGCACACGCTAGGCCCTTGTTCTTGAATTTTTGCACATGCTAGGACCTTGTTCTTGCAATTTTGCACACACTAGGCCCTTGTTCTTGAAATTGTGCACACGCTAGGCCCCTGTTCTTTCTACTTTGCACATGCTAGGCCCTTGTTACTCCAATTTTGCACACACTAGGCCCTATTTCTTCCAATCTTGCACACGCTAGGCCCTTGTTCTTCCAATTTTGCACACGCTAGGCCCTTGTTTTTCCAATTTCGCACACGCTAGGCCCTTGTTCTTGCAATTTTGCACACGCTAGGCCCTTGTTCTTGCTATTTCGCACACAATAGGCCCTTGTTCTTGAAATTTTGCACACGCTAGGCCCTTGTTCTTGCAATTTTGCACAAGCTATGCCCTTTTTCTTGCTATTTTGCACATGCTAGGCCCTTCTCCTTGAACTTTTGCAAACGCTAGGCCCTTGTTCTTGAAATTTTGCACACGCTGGGACGTTGTTCTTGCAATTTTGCACACGCTAGGCCCTTGTTCTTCCAATTTTGCACATGCTAGGCCCATGTTCTTCCAATTTTGCACACGCTAGGCCCTTGATCTTCCAATTTTGCACATGCAGGGCTTTGTTCTTCCAATTTTGCTCACGCTAGGCCCTTGTTCTTCTAATTTTGGACACGCTAGGCCCTTGTTCTTCCAATTTTGCACACGCTAGGCCCTTGTTATTCCAATTTCGCACACGCTAGGCCCTTGTTCTTGCAATTTTGCACACCCTAGGCCCTTGTTCTTACTATTTCACACACAATAGGCCCTTGTTCTTCCAATTTTGCACACGCTAGGCCCTTGTTCTTCCAATTTTGCACACGCTAGGCCCTTGTTCTTCCAATTTTGCAGACGCTAGGCCCTTGTTCTTCCAATTTTGCACACGCTATGCTCTTGTTCTTGCAATTTTGCACAGGCTATGCCGTTGTTCTTGCTATGTTGCACATGCTAGACCCTTGTTCTTGCTACTTCGCACACACTAGGCCCTTGTTCTTGAAAGTTTGCACACGCTATGCCCCTGTTCTTGCTAATTTGCACACGCTAGGCCCTTGTTCTTCCAATTGTGCACACGCTAGGCCCTTGTTCTTGCAATCTTGCACACGCTATGCCCTTGTTGTTGCTATTTTGCACACACTAGGCCCTTATTCTTGAAATTTTGCACACGCTAGGCCCTTGTTCTTGAAATTTTGCACACGCTAGGACCTTGTTCTTGCAATTTTGCACACGCTATGCTCTTGCTCATGAAATTTTGCACACGCTAGGCCCCTGTTCTTGCTACATTGCACACGCTAGGCCCTTGTTCTTCCAATTTTGCACATGCTAGGCCCTTGTTCTTCCAATTTTGCACACGATAGGCAAATGTTCTTCCAATTTTGCACATTCTAGGCCCTTGTTCTTCCAATGTTGCACACGCTAGGCCCTTTTTCTTCCAATTTCGCACACGCTAGGCCCTTGTTCTTGCAATTTTGCACACAGTAGGCCCTTTTTCTTGCTATTTCGCACATGCTAGGCCCTTTTTCTTCCAATTGTGCACACGCTAGGCCCTTGTTCTTCCAATTTTGCACATGCTAGGCCCTTGTTCTTGCAATCTTGCACACGCTATGCCCTTGTTCTTGCTATTTTGCACAGGCTAGGCCCTTCTCCTTGAAATTTTGCACACGCTAGGCCCTTGTTCTTGAAATTTTGCACACGCTAGGACCTTGTTCTTGCAAGTTTGCACACGCTATGCCCTTGCTCTTGAAAATTTGCACACGCTAGGCCCCTGTTCTTGCTACTTTGCACACGCTAGGCCCTTGTTCTTCCAATTTTGCACATGCTAGGCCCTTGTTCTTCCAATTGTGCACACGCTAGGCCCTTGTTCTTCCAATCTTGCATACGCTAGGCCCTTGTTCTTCCAATGTTGCACACGCTAGGCCCTTGTTCTTCCAATTTTGCACACGCTAGGCCCTTGTTCTTGCAATTTTGCACACACTCGGCCCTTTTTCTTGGTATTTCGCACACGATAGGCCATTTTTCTTCCAATTTTGCACATGCTAGGCCCTTGTTCTTGCAAATTTGCACACGCTATGCCCTTGTTCTTGCTATTTTGCACACGCTAGGTCCTTCTCCTTGAAATTTTGCACACCCTAGGCCCTTGTTCTTGAAATGTTGCACACGCTAGGGCCTTGTTCTTGCAATTTTGCATACGCTAGGCCCTTGTTCTTGAAATTTTGCACACGCTAGGCCCCTGTTCTTGCTACTTGCACATGCTAGGCCCTTGTTCTTGCAATTTTGCACACGCTAGGCCCTTGTTCTTGCAATTTTGCACACGCTATGCCCTTGTTCTTCCAATTTTGCACACGCTAGGCCCTTGTTCTTCCAATTTTGCACACGCAAGGCCCTTGTTCTTCCAATTTTGCACACGCTAGGCCCTTGTTCTTCCAATTTTGCACACGCTAGGCCCTTGTTCTTTTAATTTTGCACACGCTATGCCCTTGTTCTTGCTATTTTGCACACGCTAGGCCCTTCTCTTTGAAATTTTGCACACGCTAGGCCCTTGTTCTTGAATTTTTGCACAGGCTAGGACCTTGTTCTTGCAATTTTGCATACGCTAGGCCCTTGTTCTGGAAATTTTGCACACGCTAGGCCCCTGTTCTTGCTACTTTGCACACGCAAGGCCCTTGTTCTTCCAATTTTGCACGCGCTAGGCCCTTGTTCTTTCAATTTTGTACACGCTAGGCTCTTGTTCTTCCAATTTTGCACACTCTAGGCCCTTGTTCTTCCAATTTTGCACACGCTAGGCCCTTGTTCTTCCAATTTCGCACACGCTAGGCCCTTGTTCTTGCAATTTTGCACACGCTAGGCCCTTGTTCTTGCTATTTTGCACACGCTAGGCCCTTGTTCTTGCTTTTTTGCACACGCTAGGCCCTTGTTCTTGAAATTTTGCACATGCTAGGCCCTTGTTCTTGCAATTTTGCACACGCTAGGCCCTTGTTCTTGCAATTTTGCACATGCTATGCCCTTGTTCTTGCTATTTTGCACACGCTAGGATCTTGTCCTTGAAATTTTGCACACGCTAGGCCCTTGTTCTTGAAATTTTGCACACGCTAGGCCCTTGTTCTTGAAATTTTGCACACGCTAGGCCCCTGTTCTTGCTACTTTGAACACGCTAGGCCCTTGTTCTTCCAGTTATGCACTTGCTAGGTCCTTGTTCTTGCAATTTTGCACACGCTATGCCCTTGTTGTTGCTATTTTGCACACGCTAGGCCCTTGTTCTTGATTTTTTGCACACGCTAGGACCTTGTTCTTGCAATTTTGCACACAATAGGCCCTTGTTCTTGAAATTTTGCACACGCTAGGCCCCTGTTCTTTCTACTTTGAACATGCTAGGCCCTTGTTCCTCCAATTTTGCACACGCTAGGCCCTTTTTCTTCCAATTTTGCACATGCTAGGCCCTTGTTCTTGCAATTTTGCACACGCTATGCCCTTGTTCTTGCTATTTTGCACACGCTAGGCCCTTGTTCTTGAATTTTTGCACACGCTAGGACCTTGTTCATGCAATTTTGCACACACTAGGCCCTTGTTCTTGAAGTTTTGCACACGCTAGGCCCCTGTTCTTTCTACTTTGTGTTAGAGACTGAGGACGGAGTCTATGAAGATTAGTAGCCAAAATATCTCAACATCGTTGGGCCTAGTTTCTGAACAGAAAAGTCGAGTTCAAAAGAAACGCCGTCGACGAAAAGTTCACAGTCAAAACTTTATCAAACTCGAATATGTTGTAGCTATACTCCGTGGATACAATTCCCAAGTTGAATCATGCAAAAATGTGAAGTATTTCTTGAGCTATCAATTTCTGCGCACTAGGGGGTATGCTGCCATAGAATCTTAACTCAATCACAAAGTTCACACAAGTTCACACAAGAGAATTGGAGTAGCACTAAACCAGGTGGAAGGGATGAGGAGGACGAGAGGGAAGGTCCCAAGAGAGTCCCCAACCAAGGAAACCCCATGCCATACAATTCCCTTCCCCATAGGCAACCCAACTTTGACCTTTGTCACTATCCCAACCTCCACAATCCACCTCAACCCAACTTGGCCACACTTGCCAGCCTGGTTTGGTTTCTCCCAACCATTTGGCAGCAACTACAGTAGAAAAGACGAATTTCCCAACCCTCAAAAGTCTGTACCCCATATTGAGTCAACCCCACAACTTCCCATAGTCACCACAACCAAATATCAAAAGCATACGAACTCCAACGTTCGTAACTTTCTTGTTCGTGCTCCGATTGAAGCGATACTTGGTTCCTCGGAAAGCTCTTGAGCAGAGGAGTCACTTCAGATATCTGCTCAAGCCAAATAACATTCACACACACACACTCAGAAAAACCAAACCGCACAAAACGCAAATTCTTGCACACACTCACAACACGCATGCAACGCACGAACATATGATGGGAGGCAGACAGACGTGAATGCGAATGGTAGCATCACTCAACAAACTCCCCCTCTGGCTGCCAACCATCATCCCACATGTCATAGCTCAAGCATGCATCCTCAATGCACACTCATCCCAGCAAGCTTCATGCCCTTCCAATGCTCAGATTCAGCCAGGCGCTTGGTGAGAATGTCAGCCGCCTGCTGATGGGTCTTCACAATCTCCAGCCGCATCTCCTTGTCCAGGAGCCTTCTCACCCAGTGCCACTTAGGCCTGATGTGTTTGGTCAGCCCATGAAGACAAGCATTCTTCGCTAGCTTCACCGCCGACTCATTGTCAAGAAAATCACAGTCGGCTCCCTCTGACCAACTCCAATCTCCTCCAACAAACGCCTCAGCCACACCACCTCCTTTGCCCCATGATGCAGGGCCATGTACTCTGTCTCACACGGGTACTGCCCCACTTCATTCTGCTTCTTACTGCGCCAGCTCACTGCACCACCTCCGAACAGGCACACATAGCCTCCAATGCTGGTGCCATCCGCTTTCACCGAGTTGAAGCTAGCGTCAGTGTAGCAGGTCAGGAGCATCTCCCCCTTGCTCAAATCAGCTGCACCCCTCTGCAGCCTCTGCCTCACATCACTGTACTCCAAACCCACTGATGCCGTTGCACTCACATAGCGGACCAACCTCTTGGCCGCTTCGAGCTGCTCATGACTGGGGCGTGAAACCACACTGGCAAGCCTGGATGTTGCAACGGCAATGTCAGGCCGTGTGTGGTTAGCCGCATAGTTGAGTGCCCAAACCATGGAATCAAAAAGTTTCCTGTCACTCTCACCCACCACCTCCTCATCAGCACAGGGCTCCACAGTGAACCCCGAAGGCACTGGGGTGGCTGGCTTTCCTCCATCTTGCAGCCCATACTTCTCAGCCAGCCCCTCACAATACTTTCTCTGGTGCAACCTCAACACTCCCTTGTCAAGGTCCCTCTCCACATGCATCCCTAAATAGTACTTCACATCTCCCATCTTGGAGCACTTGAACTGCATCTCCAGCATCTCCTCCACATGCTCAATCATTGCAGACGAATCAGAGAAGAGCAGGATGTCGTCCACATACACCAGGAGCATGAGAAACTGCTCCTTCTCCTGCAGCAGGAACAAGCTGTGATCACACTCACTCTTCTTGAAACCCCCAGCCAGCAGAGTCTCCTCTAACTTGTGGTACCATGCACGAGGAGCCTGCTTCAGGCCATAGATGGCCTTCTTCAGCCTGCACACCCTGCCGCTCCCATCATCCAAACCCTCAGGCTGTAACATGTAGAGCTCCTCCAGAATGATCCCATTGAGGAAGGCGGTGGTGATGTCCATCTGCTTCACCCGCCATCCACGGTTTGCTGCCATTGCCAATGACACCCGAAGTGTTGTGCCTTTCCCCACAGGAGCATAGAGCTCGTTGAAGTCCTTTCCCTTTGTCGGCTGAAACCCCTTAGCCACAAGCCTTGACTTGTAGCGGGTCAGCGCCCCATCAGGTCCGTACTTGTGCCTGAAAATCAGCTTGGAAGAAATGGCCTTCTTCCCGGGTGGCAGCTCACACAGCTCCCACGTCTCATTCTCTAGCAGAGAATAATACTCCTCCTTCACACTCTACTTCCACTTTTCAGCATCGGGCCCGCTCAATGCCTCAGCTAGCGTCTTGGGCTCAGGGACGGCTGCCAAGTAGCAGTGTGCTATCTCATCCTCATCACAATTCTCAGCCACACTCCCAGCCCTCACCACCTTTGGCTTGCCACGGCTTGCATAGGTCAGCCTGTTAGGAGGGCGCACATCCCTCCTAGGACGGTCAGCCGTACGTCCGGCACCTTGTGGAGCACCTTGCTCCTCCTCCTGCTGCTGCTGCTCCACCTCAGGTTCTCCCCCATCATCAGTCACCCCAGAGATCTCCTCCTTGGAGACAGAAACCTCCACCTGCCTCGAAGGCCGCTGCACCTCATCGGCCTCGACAATTAGCGGTGTCGTAGGAAGCTTCTGCTGCTGCTGCTGCTTCCACTCTTTGTAGTACAAGGACTCAAGGAACTTCACATCCCTTGACACGGTCAGCTGCTGGCTGGTCAAGTCCCAAATCAGCCAGCCCTTGTGATCCTTAGCAAGCCCCAAGTGCACACCCCATCTCCCAGAAGCTTCCAGTTTTCCCCTCTTCTCCTTAGGCACATGAAACACCACCATGCAGCCATAAGTTCTCAGCATGTTGACTGCAGGCGCACTCCCATACCACTTGGTGTAGGGGACCCATTGCTTGTCCCCCACAGTCGCCAGCACCCGGTTCTTCACAACAACGACCTGCCGCAGTGCTGTCACCCAAAACGGATCCGGCAGCCCTGCACGCCCAAGGAGAGTGCGAGCACCTTCCTGCAGGGTCCGGTTGAACCGCTCAGCCACGCCATTCTGCTGAGGGTTGTAAGGCACTGTGAGCTGATGCTGGATCCCCTTCCGCTTCAGCTCCTTCTCAAAATCAGCGCCGATGAACTCTCCTCCGTTGTCAGTGCGGATCACCTTCACCTTGTGTCCGCTCTCCCTTTGTGCTCTCGGCATCCACTCCTTAAGAACAGCCGCTGCCACCTCCCCCTTAGTCTTGAGAGGGTACACCCACACCGCACGTGTGTGGTCGTCCACAATTGTCAAGAAGTAGCGGCTGCCCAAGAGAGAAAGGGCCCTCGTGGGGCCCACCACATCCATGTGTACTAGTGCAAGTGGTGCCTTGGCTGGTCCTGCGTTGTTGCTGAAGGGAAACTTCGTGAATTTGGTCTCAAGGCAGGTAGGGCAGCTCCCAATCTCCTTTGCTCCCCCCTTCACCTCCAGCCCCTTCAAGCACCCATCCTTAACCAACTTCTGCAGCATAGGAATGTTCACACGGCACAGCCTCTCATGCCACGTCTCCCAATCAGCCTCACCACTCCCAGATGAAGCCTTTGCCCATGCAGCTGTCGCATCCACACCAGCAAGCACCTCACCATGTGGCTGTTGTGGCTGCTGCACCTTCTTGACTGCATCCATGGCCCCAGCAGTTGGTGCAGACTCCTCTCCTCCCGCAGTTGCTTTAGCCGCTCCCGCTGCCTTTGCTGTTGCTGGTGGTTTCCCCTTCCAAGGGATGACGGGCAGCTGCCACAGGTCCTTGATGCAGCTGCTCTTCTCCTCCAAGTTCCACAACAGCATCTTCCCAAGCTTTGCACGGCAGCTGGTTGGGCCGAAGGTAACTTCAGCCTTGCTCTTCTGCAGCCGGCGCACAGAAAGAAGGTTAGCGGACAAACCTTCAACCAACAGCACAATCCCAAGCCCCACAAGCTCTCCATTGGCTCCCATCACCTTAGCATTCCCAACACCAATCACAGGGAGCAAAGCACCTGAAGCGGCAGCCACAAACTTGATCTTCCCAGGAGGTTTTACCTCATCAAGCAAATCTGCCCGTGGGGTCATATGACTCGTGCAACCTGAATCGATCACCCAGTGAGTGAGGGGGTGCATCACAACCTTCCCAACTGAACCCACATCACCTTCACTCCCTTGCACATCCTCAACCATGAGGAACATCCCAGGGTCGGCTTTACCTTGTGCACCATCACCTTGTGCACCTGATCCTTGCACAGCGCCACCGCGTGCACGTTCACCACTTGGCGGCTTCATGCCTGGAGGGGCCCATCCCTCAGGCCGGCTGAAACACTTGAACCACGGGTGTCCAGCCTTCTTGCAGTACCAGCACGCACCCTCCATTCGGGTGCTCCCCCTGCCACCAGAGCTCCCATGCCCCTCATTGTAGTCACCTCGGCCTCTCCCTCTGCCAAAGCCTCTCCCACGGCCTCGGCCTCTCCCTCCCCCTCTTCCTCTGTTGCCTCCTGCAGCTCCATACCCCTCAGAAGTTTTGTTTGCAGCACCACCTCCCTTGTGGCGCCTGCGGAAGTCCTCTTGCAGAATCTGCTGCCGTAGCCACTCAGGCGTCCATTTGTCCTGCTGATCGTTGAGGGTGGGGATGAGGTTGTCCCACGAGTTGTCGAGCACCGAGATGATCTTGGTGCACTGTTGCATCTGCGACACTTCGCTGCCCGCCGCTGCCATCCTCGCATAGATGTCCTTGATCTTGTGAAGGACCGGTTTCACATCATCTCCCGGTTTCATGGAGAGGGCAGCCAACTCCTTCTCCAACACAATCACCATCGGCAGCGTGTTGGGCTGAATCACGTCGCGTAGCAGCTTCCATGCCTTTGGTCCGGAATCATCCAACTCCACCAAATCTTTGATGTGCTGGAACATGTCATTGTTGACCGATTGGAGGATGAGGTCGTACAGCACCGCGCTCTTCTCAATCCACCGATCGCGGGCATCTCCTTCCCCCGGCATCTTCTCCTCTCCCATTGCAATTTTCAGTAGCTTGTAGCGCTTGAAGGCGTTCTGCATCCGCCCGCTCCATTCCTCATAGTTGGAGCCATCCAAAGCTTCGATATTGGATGGTGGCGGTTCACTCCTCTTCTCAGCTGCATCTTCACTCCCTTGATTCATCTCCTCTGCTCCCAATCAGAGGTTTCAGCTCCCCCTTTTGCTGGTCAAAATGTAGATCCACACAATCTTCACAAGTGTCGGCGCCAACGAAATTTCGGCAGAGTTTCCCCTTAGCGGAAGTCACATCCAACCTCCAGAACTCCACTTAGGCACGCCCACAGGCCATGGTGGGTCTATGACGGTCTTCACACTTCAGTAGACTCTCCACAAAGTCCTTAATCAGCTCTGATACCACTTGTCAGAGACTGAGGACGGAGTCTATGAAGATTAGTAGCCAAAATATCTCAACATCGTTGGGCCTAGTTTCTGAACAAAAAAGTCGAGTTCACAAGAAACGCCGTCGACGAAACGTTCACAGTCAAACCTTCATCAAACTCGAATATGTTGTAGCTCTACTCCGTGGCTACAATTCCCAAGTTGAATCATGCGAAAGGTGAAGTATTTCTTGAGCTATCAATTTCGGCGCACTAGGGGGTATGCTGCCATAGAATCTTAACTCAATCACAAAGTTCACACAAGTTCACACAAGAGAATTGGAGTAGCACTAAACCAGGTGGAAGGGATGAGGAGGACGAGAGGGAAGGTCCCAAGAGAGTCCCCAACCAAGGAAACCCCATGCCATACAATTCCCTTCCCCATAGGCAACCCAACTTTGACCTTTGTCACTATCCCAACCTCCACAATCCACCTCAACCCAACTTCGCAACACTTGCCAGCCTGGTTTGGTTTCTCCCAACCATTTGGCAGCAACTACAGTAGAAAAGACGAATTTCCCAACCCTCAAAAGTCTGTACCCCATATTGAGTCAACCCCACAACTTCCCATAGTCACCACAACCAAATATCAAAAGCATACGAACTCCAACGTTCGTAACTTTCTTGTTCGTGCTCCGATTGAAGCGATACTTGGTTCCTCGGAAAGCTCTTGAGCAGAGGAGTCACTTCAGATATCTGCTCAAGCCAAATAACATTCACACACACACACACACACACACTCAGAAAAACCAAACCGCACAAAAACACAAATTCTTGATCACACTCACAACACGCATGCAACGCACGAACATATGATGGGAGGCAGACAGACGTGAATGCGAATGGTAGCATCACTCAACACTTTGCACATGCTAGGCCCTTGTTTCTTCAATTTTGCACACGCTAGGCCCTTGTTTCTCCAATTTTGCACACGCTAGGCCCTTTTTCTTCCAATTTTGCACACGCTAGGCCCCTGTTCTTGCTACTTTGCACAGGATAGGCCCTTGTTCTTCCAATTTTGCACACGCTAGGCCCCTGTTCTTGCTACTTTGCACAAGCTAGGCCCTTAATGTTCTAATTTTGCACATGCTAGTCGCCTGTTCTTGCTACTTTGCACACGCTAGGCCCTTGTTCTGCCAATTTTGCACACGCTAGGCCCTTGTTCTTGCAACTTTGAACACGCTAGGCACTTGTTCTTCCAAATTTGCACACATTAGGCCCTTGTTCTTCCAATTTTGCACACGCTAGGCCCTTGTTCTTGAAAGTTTGCACATGCTAGGCCCTTGTTCTTGCAATTTTGCAAATGGTAGGCCCTTGTTCTTGCAATTGTGCACACGCTATGCCCTTGTTTCTCCAAATTTGCACACGATAGGCCCTTGTTTTTCCAATTTTGCACACGCTAGGCCCTTGTTTCTCCAATTTTGCACACGCTAGGCCCTTTTTCTTCCAATTTTGCACACGCTAGGCCCCTGTTCTTGCTACTTTGCACACGATAGGCCCTTGTTCTTCCAATTTTGCACACGCTAGGCCCCTGCTCTTGCTACTTTGCACAAGCTAGGCCCTTAATGTTCTAATTTTGCACACGCTAGTCGCCTGTTCTTGCTACTTTGCACACGCTAGGCCCTTGTTCTGCCAATTTTGCACACGCTAGGCCCTTGTTCTTGCAACTTTGCACACGCTAGGCACTTCTTCTTCCAAATTTGCACACATTAGGTCCTTGTTCTTCCAATTTTGCACACGCTAGGCCCTTGTTCTTGAAATTTTGCACATGCTAGGCCCTTGTTCTTGCAATTTTGCAAATGCTAGGCCCTTGTTCTTGCAATTTTGCACACGCTATGCCCTTGTTCTTCCAATTTTGCACACGCTAGGCCCTTGTTCTTGCAATTTTTTACACGCTAGGCCAATGTTCTTCCAATTTCGCACACGCTAGGCCCTTGTTATTGCAATTTTGCATGCGCTATGCCCTTGTTCTTCCAATTTTGCACACGCTAGGCCCTTGTTCTTGCAATTATGCACACGCTAGGCCCCTGTTCTTGCTACTTTGCACACGCTAGGCCCTTGTTCTTCCGATTTTGCACACTCTAGGCACTTGTTCTTGCAATTTTGCACACGATAGGCCCTTGTTCTACCAATTTTGCACATGCTAGGCCCTTGTTCTTGCAATTTTGCACACGCTAGGCCCCTGTTCTTGCTACTTTGCACAAGCTAGGCCCTAAATCTTCTAATTTTGCACATGCTAGTCCCCTGTTCTTGCTACTTTGCACACGCTAGGCCCTTGTTCTTCCAATTTTGCACACGCTAGGCCCTTGTTCTAACAACTTTGCACACGCTAGGCACTTGTTGTTCCAATTTTGCACACATTAGGCCCTTGTTCTTCCAATTTTGCACATGCTAGGCCCTTGTTCTTGAAAGTTTGCACATGCTAGGCCCTTGTTCTTGCAATTTTGCAAATCCTAGGCCCTTGTTCTTGCAATTGTGCACACGCTATGCCCTTGTTTCTCCAATTTTGCACACGATAGGCCCTTGTTCTTCCAGTTTTGCTCACGCTAGGCCCTTGTTTCTCCAATTTTGCACATGCTAGGCCCTTTTTCTTCCAATTTTGCACACGCTAGGCCCCTGTTCTTGCTACTTTGCACACGATAGGCCCTTGTTCTTGCAATTTTGCACACGCTAGGCCCCTGTTCTTGCTACTTTGCACAAGCTAGGCCCTTAATCGTCTAATTTTGCACATGCTAGTCCCCTGTTCTTGCTACTTTGCACACGCTAGGCCCTTGTTCTTCCAATTTTGCACACGCTAGGCCCTTGTTCTAACAACTTTGCACACGCTAGGCACTTGTTGTTCCAATTTTGCACACATTAGGCCCTTGTTCTTCCAATTTTGCACATGCTAGGCCCTTGTTCTTGAAAGTTTGCACATGCTAGGCCCTTGTTCTTGCAATTTTGCAAATCCTAGGCCCTTGTTCTTGCAATTGTGCACACGCTATGCCCTTGTTTCTCCAATTTTGCACACGATAGGCCCTTGTTCTTCCAGTTTTGCACACGCTAGGCCCTTGTTTCTCCAATTTTGCACATGCTAGGCCCTTTTTCTTCCAATTTTGCACACGCTAGGCCCCTGTTCTTGCTACTTTGCTCACGATAGGCCCTTGTTCTTCCAATTTTGCACACGCTAGGCCCCTGTTCTTGCTACTTTGCACAAGCTAGGCCCTTAATGTTCTAATTTTGCACACGCTAGTCGCTTGTTCTTGCTACTTTGCACACGCTAGGCCCTTGTTCTGCCAATTTTGCACACGCTAGGCCCTTGTTCTTGCAACTTTGCACACGCTAGGCACTTGTTCTTCCAAATTTGCACACATTAGGCCCTTGTTCTTCCAATGTTGCACACGCTAGGCCCTTGTTCTTGAAATTTTGCACATGCTAGGCCCTTGTTCTTGCAATTTTGCAAATGCTAAGCCCTTGTTCTTGCAATTTTGCACACGCTATGCCCTTGTTCTTCCAATTTTGCACACGCTAGGCCCTTGTTCTTGCAATATTGCACACGCTAGGCCCATGTTCTTCCAATTTCGCACACGCTAGGCCCTTGTTATTGCAATTTTGCATACGCTATGCCCTTGTTCTTCCAATTTTGCACACGCTAGGCCCTTGTTCTTGCAATTATGCACACGCTAGGCCCCTGTTCTTGCTACTTTGCACACGCTAGGCCCTTGTTCTTCCGATTTTGCACACTCTAGGCACTTGTTCTTGCAATTTTGCACACGATAGGCCCTTGTTGTTCCAATTTTGCACATGCTAGGCCCTTGTTCTTGCAATTTTGCACACGCTAGGCCCCTGTTCTTGCTACTTTGCACAAGCTAGGCCCTTAATCTTCTAATTTTGCACACGCTAGTCCCCCGTTCTTGCTACTTTGCACACGCTAGGCCCTTGTTCTTCCAATTTTGCACACGCTAGGCCCTTGTTCTTGCAACTTTGCACACGCTAGGCACTTGTTGTTCCAATTTTGCACACATTAGGCCCTTGTTCTTCCAATTTTGCACACGCTAGGCCCTTGTTCTTGAAATTTTGCACATGCTAGGCCCTTGTTCTTGCAATTTTACAAATGCTAGGCCCTTGTTCTTGCAACTTTGAACACGCTAGGCACTTGTTCTTCCAAATTTGCACACATTAGGCCCTTGTTCTTCCAATTTTGCACACGCTAGGCCCTTGTTCTTGAAAGTTTGCACATGCTAGGCCCTTGTTCTTGCAATTTTGCAAATGGTAGGCCCTTGTTCTTGCAATTGTGCACACGCTATGCCCTTGTTTCTCCAAATTTGCACACGATAGGCCCTTGTTTTTCCAATTTTGCACACGCTAGGCCCTTGTTTCTCCAATTTTGCACACGCTAGGCCCTTTTTCTTCCAATTTTGCACACGCTAGGCCCCTGTTCTTGCTACTTTGCACACGATAGGCCCTTGTTCTTCCAATTTTGCACACGCTAGGCCCCTGCTCTTGCTACTTTGCACAAGCTAGGCCCTTAATGTTCTAATTTTGCACACGCTAGTCGCCTGTTCTTGCTACTTTGCACACGCTAGGCCCTTGTTCTGCCAATTTTGCACACGCTAGGCCCTTGTTCTTGCAACTTTGCACACGCTAGGCACTTCTTCTTCCAAATTTGCACACATTAGGTCCTTGTTCTTCCAATTTTGCACACGCTAGGCCCTTGTTCTTGAAATTTTGCACATGCTAGGCCCTTGTTCTTGCAATTTTGCAAATGCTAGGCCCTTGTTCTTGCAATTTTGCACACGCTATGCCCTTGTTCTTCCAATTTTGCACACGCTAGGCCCTTGTTCTTGCAATTTTTTACACGCTAGGCCAATGTTCTTCCAATTTCGCACACGCTAGGCCCTTGTTATTGCAATTTTGCATGCGCTATGCCCTTGTTCTTCCAATTTTGCACACGCTAGGCCCTTGTTCTTGCAATTATGCACACGCTAGGCCCCTGTTCTTGCTACTTTGCACACGCTAGGCCCTTGTTCTTCCGATTTTGCACACTCTAGGCACTTGTTCTTGCAATTTTGCACACGATAGGCCCTTGTTCTACCAATTTTGCACATGCTAGGCCCTTGTTCTTGCAATTTTGCACACGCTAGGCCCCTGTTCTTGCTACTTTGCACAAGCTAGGCCCTAAATCTTCTAATTTTGCACATGCTAGTCCCCTGTTCTTGCTACTTTGCACACGCTAGGCCCTTGTTCTTCCAATTTTGCACACGCTAGGCCCTTGTTCTAACAACTTTGCACACGCTAGGCACTTGTTGTTCCAATTTTGCACACATTAGGCCCTTGTTCTTCCAATTTTGCACATGCTAGGCCCTTGTTCTTGAAAGTTTGCACATGCTAGGCCCTTGTTCTTGCAATTTTGCAAATCCTAGGCCCTTGTTCTTGCAATTGTGCACACGCTATGCCCTTGTTTCTCCAATTTTGCACACGATAGGCCCTTGTTCTTCCAGTTTTGCTCACGCTAGGCCCTTGTTTCTCCAATTTTGCACATGCTAGGCCCTTTTTCTTCCAATTTTGCACACGCTAGGCCCCTGTTCTTGCTACTTTGCACACGATAGGCCCTTGTTCTTGCAATTTTGCACACGCTAGGCCCCTGTTCTTGCTACTTTGCACAAGCTAGGCCCTTAATCGTCTAATTTTGCACATGCTAGTCCCCTGTTCTTGCTACTTTGCACACGCTAGGCCCTTGTTCTTCCAATTTTGCACACGCTAGGCCCTTGTTCTAACAACTTTGCACACGCTAGGCACTTGTTGTTCCAATTTTGCACACATTAGGCCCTTGTTCTTCCAATTTTGCACATGCTAGGCCCTTGTTCTTGAAAGTTTGCACATGCTAGGCCCTTGTTCTTGCAATTTTGCAAATCCTAGGCCCTTGTTCTTGCAATTGTGCACACGCTATGCCCTTGTTTCTCCAATTTTGCACACGATAGGCCCTTGTTCTTCCAGTTTTGCACACGCTAGGCCCTTGTTTCTCCAATTTTGCACATGCTAGGCCCTTTTTCTTCCAATTTTGCACACGCTAGGCCCCTGTTCTTGCTACTTTGCTCACGATAGGCCCTTGTTCTTCCAATTTTGCACACGCTAGGCCCCTGTTCTTGCTACTTTGCACAAGCTAGGCCCTTAATGTTCTAATTTTGCACACGCTAGTCGCTTGTTCTTGCTACTTTGCACACGCTAGGCCCTTGTTCTGCCAATTTTGCACACGCTAGGCCCTTGTTCTTGCAACTTTGCACACGCTAGGCACTTGTTCTTCCAAATTTGCACACATTAGGCCCTTGTTCTTCCAATGTTGCACACGCTAGGCCCTTGTTCTTGAAATTTTGCACATGCTAGGCCCTTGTTCTTGCAATTTTGCAAATGCTAAGCCCTTGTTCTTGCAATTTTGCACACGCTATGCCCTTGTTCTTCCAATTTTGCACACGCTAGGCCCTTGTTCTTGCAATATTGCACACGCTAGGCCCATGTTCTTCCAATTTCGCACACGCTAGGCCCTTGTTATTGCAATTTTGCATACGCTATGCCCTTGTTCTTCCAATTTTGCACACGCTAGGCCCTTGTTCTTGCAATTATGCACACGCTAGGCCCCTGTTCTTGCTACTTTGCACACGCTAGGCCCTTGTTCTTCCGATTTTGCACACTCTAGGCACTTGTTCTTGCAATTTTGCACACGATAGGCCCTTGTTGTTCCAATTTTGCACATGCTAGGCCCTTGTTCTTGCAATTTTGCACACGCTAGGCCCCTGTTCTTGCTACTTTGCACAAGCTAGGCCCTTAATCTTCTAATTTTGCACACGCTAGTCCCCCGTTCTTGCTACTTTGCACACGCTAGGCCCTTGTTCTTCCAATTTTGCACACGCTAGGCCCTTGTTCTTGCAACTTTGCACACGCTAGGCACTTGTTGTTCCAATTTTGCACACATTAGGCCCTTGTTCTTCCAATTTTGCACACGCTAGGCCCTTGTTCTTGAAATTTTGCACATGCTAGGCCCTTGTTCTTGCAATTTTACAAATGCTAGGCCCTTGTTCTTGCAATTTTGCACACGCTATGCCTTTGTTCTTCCAATTTAGCACACGCTAGGCCCTTGTTCTTGCAATTTTGCACACGCTAGGCGCTTGTTCTTCCAATTTCGCACACGCTAGGCCTTTGTTCTTGCAATTTTGCACACGCTAGGCCCCTGTTCTTGCTACTTTGCACACGCTAGGCCCTTGTCCTTCTGATTTTGCACACGCTAGGCCCTTGTTCTTGCAATTTTGCACACGCTAGGCCCTTGTTCTTCCAATTTTGCACACGCTAGGCCCTTGTTCTTCCAATTTCGCACACGCTAGACCCCTGTTCTTGCTACTTTGCACACGCTAGGCCCTTGTTCTTGCTATTTTGCACACGCTAGGCCCTTGTTCTTGCAATTTTGCACCTGCTAGGCCCTTGTTCTTCCAATTTTGCACACATTAGGCCCTTGTTCTTCCGATTTTGCACACGCTAGGCCCTTGTTCTTGCAATTTTGCACACGCTAGGCCCTTGTTCTTCCAATTTTGCACACGCTAGGCCCTTGTTCTTCCAATTTCGCACACGCTAGACCCCTGTTCTTGCTACTTTGCACACGCTAGGCCCTTGTTCTTCCAATTTTGCACACGCTAGGCCCTTGTTCTTGCAATTTTGCACCTGCTAGGCCCTTGTTCTTCCAATTTTGCACACATTAGGCCCTTGTTCTTCCAATTTTGCACACGCTAGGCCCTTGTTCTTCCAATTTTGCACACGCTAGGCCCCTGTTCTTGCTACTTTGCACACGATAGGCCCTTGTTCTTCCAATTTTGCACACGCTAGGCCCCTGTTCTTGCTACTTCGCACAAGCTAGGCCCTTAATCTTCTAATTTTGCACACGCTAGTCCCCTATTCGTGCTACTTTGCACACGCTAGGCCCTTGTTCTGCCAATTTTGCACACGCTAGGTGTTGTTCAGGATCCGTCAATTTGAGAACTTACGACGAACTTATTACTCAACTAAACACAAATCCGCTCGGTAGGAATGTGCGCCTTAGGCTAAGCTACCATCGCCAAGTTGAATCAGTCGTTAAGATTGTCTAGAGAGTGAGAACCATGTAAAAACGTCCAGCAGCCGCATGACTAGAATGGTAGGGGAAGTACAAACATGTAGGCATAGAAAGTTGGAGTTGGGAACCTCCAAGAGAACCATGAGAGGGAAGGGGTTCTCCAAGAGATAGGGAAGGATGGTAGGAACCTTCCTAGCAGCAAGGATGCAACCCTCATCATGAGGTCCTTGAGGTGTCACATGCAAAATCCAATCTAGTTGGATTTTGCCTAGGTGTTGCAACATTTGCAACCCATGCTAGAAACTTCTAGCCACCCCAATCCAAAAGTCAAAGTTGCCTTTCCTAACCACCCAACCAAAGATCCCTTTATAGTCATGTCCCAAGTAATCACCCAAATTAGATATAACCCCAAAAGGTAATAAGAAATCCAAGTCTTGGAAATCTTGTAACATGGGCGATCTTGGTCGGAATAAGGCGATCTTGGTATCGTTGGAAAGCTCTGGATTTCTCCTGCATGATCAAGCATTTAGACTTGGAGAGAAACACAGAGATGACAATATCCAACAGCCATGCATAATGACATATGCTCATGCAAATCATGCAAGCACAAATAGCACGAGCACTCGGCAGGACTTTAGGATGACATGCACTCAGAATGACGTGCATCCAACACTAGGCCCTTGTTCTTGCAACTTTGCACACACTAGGCACTTGTTCTTCCAATTTTGCACACATTAGACCTTTGTTCTTCCAATTTTGCACACGCTAGGCCCTTGTTCTTGAAATTTTGCACATGCTAGGCCCTTGTTCTTGCAATTTCGCAAATGCTAGGCCCTTGTTCTTTCAATTTTGCACACGCTATGCCCTTGTTCTTCCAATTTTGCACACGCTAGGCCCTTCTTCTTGCAATTTTGCACACGCTAGGCCCTTGTTCTTCCAATTTTGCACACATTAGGCCCTTGTTCTTCCAATTTTGCACACGCTAGGCCCTTGTTCTTGAAATTTTGCATACGCTAGGCCCCTGTTCTTGCTACTTTGCACAAGCTAGGCCCTTAATCTTCTAATTTTGCACACGCTAGTCCCCTGTTCTTGCTACTTTGCACACGCTAGGCCCTTGTTCTTCCAATTTTGCACACAATAGGCCCTTGTTCTTGCAACTTTGCACACGCTAGGCCCTTGTTCTTCCAATTTTGCACATATTAGGCCCTTGTTATTCCAATTTTGCACACGCTTGGCCCTTGTTCTTGAAATTCTGCACATGCTAGGCACTTGTTCTTGCAATTTTGCACATGCTAGGCCCTTGTTTTTTGCAATTTTGCACACGCTATGCCCTTGTTCTTCCAATTTTGCACACGCTAGGCCCTTGTTCTTGTGATTTTGCACACGCTAGGCCCTTGTTCTTGCAATTTTGCACACGCTAGGCCCCTGTTCTTGCTACTTTGCACACGCTAGGCCCTTGTTCTTCCGATTTTGCACACGCTAGGCCCTTGTTCTTGCAATTTTGCACACGCTAGGCCCTTGTTCTTCCAGTTTTGCCAATGCTAGGCCCTTGGTCTTCCAATTTCGCACACGCTAAGCCCTTGTTCTTGAAAATTTGCACATGCTAGGCCCTTGTTCTTGCAATTTTGCACATGCTAGGCCCTTGTTCTTGCAATTTTGCACACACTATGCCCTTGTTCTTCCAATTTTGCACACGCTAGGCCATTGTTCTTGCAATTTTGCACACGCTAGGCCCTTGTTCTCCCAATTTCGCACACGCTAGGCCCTTATTCTTGCAATTTTGCACACGCTAGGCCCCTGTTCTTGCTACTTTGCACACGCTAGGCCCTTGTTCTTCCGATTTTGCACACGCTAGGCCCTTGTTCTTGCAATTTTGCACACGCTAGGCCCTTGTTCTTCCAATTTTGCACTCGCTAGGCCCTTGTTCTTCCAATTTTGCCCACGCTAGGCCCTTGTTCTTCCAATTTCGCACACGCTAGGCCCTTGTTCTTGCAATTTTGCACACGCTAGGTCCCTGTTCTTGCTACTTTGCACACACTAGGCCCTTATTCTTCCAATTTTGCACACGCTAGGCCCTTGTTCTTGCAATTTTGCACACGCTAGGCCCTTGTTCTTGCAATTTTCGCACACGCTAGGACCTTTTATTGCAATTTTGCATACTCTAGGCCCTTGTTCTTGAAAATTTGCACACGCTAGGCCCCTTTTCTTGCTACTTTGCACACGCTAGGCCCTTGTTCTTCCAATTTTGCACCCGCTAGGCCCTTTTTATTGCTATTTTGCGCACGCTAGGCACTTGTTCTTCAAATTTTGCACATGCTAGGCCTTTGTTCTTGCAATTTTGCACACGCTAGGCCCTTGTTCTTGCAATTTTGCACACGCTAGGCCCTTTTCCTTGAAATTTTGCACATGCTAGGCCCTTGTTCTTGAATTTTTGCACACGCTAGGACCTTGTTCTTGCACTTTTGCATACGCTAGACCCTTGTTCTTGAAATTTTGCACACGCTAGGCCCCTGTTCTTGCTATTTTCCACACGCTAGGCCCTTGTTCTTCCAATTTTGCACACGCTAGGCCCTTGTTCTTGCAATTTTGCACACGCTAGGCCCTTGTTCTTCCAATTTTGCACACGCTAGGCCCTTGTTCTTCCAATTTGGCACACGCTAGGCCCCTGTTCTTGCTACTTTGCACACGTTAGGCCCTTGTTCTTCCAATTTTGCACACGCTAGGCCCTTGTTCTTGCAATTTTGAACACGCTAGGCCCTTGTTCTTCCATTTTTGCACACATTAGGCCCTTGTTCTTCCAATTTTGCACACGCTAGGCCTTTGTTCTTCCAATTTTGCACACGCTAGGCCCCTGTTCTTGCTGTTTTGCACACGATAGGCCCTTGTTCTTCCAATTTTGCACACGCTAGGCCCCTATTCTTGCTACTTTGCACAAGCTAGGCCCTTAATCTTCTTATTTTGCACACACTAGTCCCCTGTTCTTGCTACTTTGCACACGCTAGGCCCTTGTTCTGCCAATTTTGCACACGCTAGGCCCTTGTTCTTGCAACTTTGCACACGCTAGGCCCTTGTTCTTCCAATTTTGCACACGCTATGCCCTTGTTCTTGCTATTTTGCACACGCTAGGCCCTTCTCCTTGAAATTTTGCACACGCTAGGCCCTTGTTCTTGATTTTTTGCACACGCTAGGACCTTCTTCTTGCAATTTTGCACACGCTAGGCCCTTGTTCTTGAAATTTTGCACACGCTAGGCCCCTGTTCTTTCTACTTTGCACATGTTAGGCCCTTGATCCTCCAATTTTGCACACGCTAGGCCCTTGTTCTTCCACTTTTGCACACGCTAGGCCCTTGTTCTTCCAATTTTGCACACGCTAGGCCCTTGTTCTTCCAATTTCGCACACACTAGGCCCTTGTTCTTGCAATTTTGCACACGCTAGGCCCTTGTTCTTGCTATTTCGCACACGATAGGCCCTTGTTCTTCCAATTTTGCACACGCTAGGCCCATGTTCTTCCAATTTTGCACACGCTAGGCCCTTGTTCTTCCAATTTTGCACACGCTAGGCCCTTGTTCTTCCAATTTTGCACACGCTATGCCCTTGTTCTTGCAGTTTTGCACACGCTTTGCCCTTGTTCTTGCTATGTTGCACACGCTAGGCCCTTGTCCTTGAAATTTTGCACACGCTAGGCCCTTGTTCTTGAAATCTTGAACACGCTAGGCCCTTGTTCTTCCAATTTCGCACACGCTAGGCCCTTGTTCTTGCAATTTTGCACACGCTAGGCCCTTGTTCTTGCTAGTTTGCACACGCTAGGCCCTTGTTCTTCCAATTTTGCACACGCTAGGCCCTTGTTCTTGAAATTTTGCACACGCTAGGCCCATGTTCTTGCAATTTTGCATACACTATGCCCTTGTTCTTGCTATTTTGCACACACTAGGCCCTTGTCCTTAACATTTTGCACACGCTAGGCCCTTGTTCTTGAAGTTTTGCACATGCTAGGCCCTTGTTCTTGAAATTTTGCACACGCTAGGCCCCTGTTCTTGCTACTTTGCACACGCTAGGCCCTTGTTCTTCCAATTTTGCACACGCTAGGCCCTTGTTCTTGCAATTTTGCACACGCTATGCCCTTGTTTTTGCTACTTTGCACATGCTAGGCCCTTCTCCTTGAACTTTTGCACACGCTAGGCCCTTGTTCTTGAATTTTTGCACAGGCTAGGACCTTGTTCTTGCAATTTTGCATACGCTAGGCCCCTGTTATTGCTACTTTGCAAACGCTAGGCCCTTGTTCTTCCAATTTTGCACGTGCTAGGCCCTTGTTCTTCCAATTTTGTACACGCTAGGCTCTTGTTCTTCCAATTTTGCACACGCTAGGCTCTTGTTCTTCCAATTTTGCACACGCTAGGCCCTTGTTCTTCCAATTTCGCACACGCTACGCCCTTGTTCTTGCAATTTTGCACACGCTAGGCCCTTGTTCTTGCTATTTTGCACACGCTAGGCCCTAGTTCTTCCAATTTTGCACACGCTAGGCCCTTGTTCTTGCTATTTTGCACACGCTAGCCCCTTCTTCTTGAAATTCTGCACATGCTAGGCCCTTGTTCTTGCAATTTTGCACACGCTAGGCCCTTGTTCTTGCAATTTTGCACATGCTATGCCCTTGTTCTTGCTATTTTGCACACGCTAGGATCTTGTCCTTGAAGTTTTGCACACGCTAGGCCCTTGTTCTTGAAATGTTGCACACGCTAGGCCCTTGTTCTTGAAATTTTGCACACCCTAGGCCCCTGTTCTTGCTACTTTGCACACGCTAGGCCCTTGTTCTTCCAATTTTGCACACGCTAGGTCCTTGTTCTTGCAATTTTGCACACGCTATGCCCTTGTTCTTGCTATTTTGCACACGCTAGGCCCTTGTTCTTGAATGTGTGCACATGCTAGGTCCTTGTTCTTGCAATTTTGCACACACTAGGCCCTTGTTCTTGAAATTTTGCACACGCTAGGCCCCTGTTCTTTCTACTTTGCGCATGCTAGGCCCTTGTTCCTCCAATTTTGCACACGCTAGGCCCTTTTTCTTCCAATTTTGCACACGCTTGGCCCAATTTTGCACACGCTAGGCCCTTGTTCTTCCAATTTCGCACACGCTAGGCCCTTGTTCTTCCAATTTTGCACACGCTAGGCCCTTGTTCTTGCTATTTCGCACACAACAGGCCCTTGTTCTTGCAATTTTGCACACGCTAGGCCCTTGTTCTTGCAATTTTGCACATGCTAGGCCCTTCTCCTTGAAATTTTGCAAACGCTAGGCCCTTGTTCTTGAAATGTTGCACACGCTAGGACGTTGTTCTTGCAATTTTGCACACGCCAGGCCCTTGTTCTTCCAACTTTGCACATGCTAGGCCCATGTTCTTCCAATTTTGCACACGCTAGGCCCTTGTTCTTCCAATTTTGCACATGCTAGGGCTTTGTTCTTCCAAATTCGCACACGCTAGGCCCTTGTTCTTGCAATTTTGCACACGATAGGCCCTTGTTCTTGCTATTTCGCACACGCTAGGCCCTTGTTCTTCAAATTTTGCTCACGCTAGGCCTTTGTTCTTCCAATTTTGCACACGCTAGGCCCTTGTTCTTGCAATTATGCACACGCTAGGCCCCTGTTCTTGCTACTTTGCACACGCTAGGCCCTTGTTCTTCCGATTTTGCACACTCTAGGCACTTGTTCTTGCAATTTTGCACACGATAGGCCCTTGTTCTACCAATTTTGCACATGCTAGGCCCTTGTTCTTGCAATTTTGCACACGCTAGGCCCCTGTTCTTGCTACTTTGCACAAGCTAGGCCCTTAATCTTCTAATTTTGCACACGCTAGTCCCCTGTTCTTGCTACTTTGCACACGCTAGGCCCTTGTTATTCCAATTTTGCACACGCTTGGCCCTTGTTCTTGAAATTCTGCACATGCTAGGCACTTGTTCTTGCAATTTTGCACATGCTAGGCCCTTGTTTTTTGCAATTTTGCACACGCTATGCCCTTGTTCTTCCAATTTTGCACACGCTAGCCCCTTGTTCTTGTGATTTTGCACACGCTAGGCCCTTGTTCTTGCAATTTTGCACACGCTAGGCCCCTGTTCTTGCTACTTTGCACACGCTAGGCCCTTGTTCTTCCGATTTTGCACACGCTAGGCCCTTGTTCTTGCAATTTTGCACACGCTAGGCCCTTGTTCTTCCAGTTTTGCCAATGCTAGGCCCTTGGTCTTCCAATTTCGCACACGCTAAGCCCTTGTTCTTGAAAATTTGCACATGCTAGGCCCTTGTTCTTGCAATTTTGCACATGCTAGGCCCTTGTTCTTGCAATTTTGCACACACTATGCCCTTGTTCTTCCAATTTTGCACACGCTAGGCCATTGTTCTTGCAATTTTGCACACGCTAGGCCCTTGTTCTCCCAATTTCGCACACGCTAGGCCCTTATTCTTGCAATTTTGCACACGCTAGGCCCCTGTTCTTGCTACTTTGCACACGCTAGGCCCTTGTTCTTCCAATTTTGCACTCGCTAGGCCCTTGTTCTTCCAATTTTGCCCACGCTAGGCCCTTGTTCTTCCAATTTCGCACACGCTAGGCCCTTGTTCTTGCAATTTTGCACACGCTAGGTCCCTGTTCTTGCTACTTTGCACACACTAGGCCCTTATTCTTCCAATTTTGCACACGCTAGGCCCTTGTTCTTGCAATTTTGCACATGCTAGGCCCTTGTTCTTGCAATTTTCGCACAAGCTAGGACCTTTTATTGCAATTTTGCATACTCTAGGCCCTTGTTCTTGAAAATTTGCACACGCTAGGCCCCTTTTCTTGCTACTTTGCACACGCTAGGCCCTTGTTCTTCCAATTTTGCACCCGCTAGGCCCTTTTTCTTGCTATTTTGCGCACGCTAGGCACTTGTTCTTCAAATTTTGCACATGCTAGGCCTTTGTTCTTGCAATTTTGCACACGCTAGGCCCTTGTTCTTGCAATTTTGCACACGCTAGGCCCTTTTCCTTGAAATTTTGCACATGCTAGGCCCTTGTTCTTGAAATTTTGCACACGCTAGGCCCTTGTTCTTGCTATTTTGCACACGCTAGGCCCTTGTTCTTCCAATTTTGCACACGCTAGGCCCTTGTTCTTGCAATTTTGCACATGCTAGGCCCTTGTTCTTCAATTTTTGCACACGCTAGGCCCTTGTTCTTCCAATTTGGCACACGCTAGGCCCCTGTTTCTTGCTACTTTGCACACGTTAGGCC